>CAUIVZ010000006.1:11319178-11686678 GCA_961763995.1 Juglans cinerea
TGAGAATTTGGGAAAAACAAAACCAATCTCGGTCGTTTATTTGCATACTCATGAAATCTGTATGAAAAAGAGAAAAATATGTTCTGACATGCATTGTGTAGACATGAGCTAAATTCTGTCATGTGGTTTATGAAATCTGGAAAAAGAGCGATATTGAGAATATGAAAAGTTGTGCATTTATTTAGAAAGATGTTCTGGCTTTTGTGTTCAGCGTGTGTAAACTGTCTGATTCTGTTTTGGTACTCTGTATTATTTTGATATAACATCTGAAAACCTTTGGCATGGCGTACTGGTTTTCGTATCTGACTCTGTCTCTGCTTTGCTCTGCTCTGCTCTGTTATACTCTGCTCTGTTTGGGTTGGTACCAACTTCTCTGTCTCTGAGTGCACCCACTTTGGAAATAAGGTGGTTTTATTGTGGTCTTTCCTGTGTGCACACTCTGGGCTCCGAGAAGAATAAAGGAAAGATTTCACCTCTGTCTCTGCCTGGTTTGGCCACCGGGGTTAGCATAACCCTACCACGGAGGTGAATCATGGTCTTTGCTCTGTTTGATGTTTTGTTTGGATCTGGTGATGATACTCAGTTTATGTTATGTCAAAGTATTATGGGTTTTACTTGTCTTAAAACCATCGCTATGTTACTTTTGAAAGTATGTTCTGTTCTGCATGATAACTCTGGAAAATATTTTATTCTGCATGCTTAACTTTGTAAATGCTCATGTTTGCACGCTAGCATATAACTTCTGCTTACTGAGTTGTTGATAACTCACCCCCTATCATTATAATATTTTTTAGATGATGTGGAGAGTCCAAATGAGGACCTGGATTAGATTGCTGAATGTGTTTAAGCTGAGGAGATGTTGTTAGAAGAAGGACTTCTGATGTTCTTAGTTTTAATGTTTTTGAGCTTTATTAATATCTTGGGTTTCAGAAAGATGTATGAAATTATTGGTTGAGTTGTTATGACTACCGAGAGATTACGGACTCCTTAGTTTATTTTAGCTGCAGTAATGATTTTGTGGAGTTGTCAAGGTGGTTATTTAGAACTCTTGATATTGAGTTTTGTTATTAAAGATTTGAGTTCCATTTTAGTTGTGTTGGATAATAAGTTCTTTAGAGACAGGTAGTAAGTCTCCAGACCATTCGGGTTTGGGGCGTTACAGTCCCAAACATCATAGGAGGGGTTGGGTATTATAGAGCCATCAAAGGTAGTAATGGTCTTAGCAGGTGGGCAAAAGGTGCCATCAATATAACCAAAAACTCGTTGGCCTTTAAGGTAGGGTTGTAACACCCCGTATTTTAGTGTATTTTTAATCGAATGAATATTTGTTATTAATTTAAAAATTGATTCTCTTGTTTTAAATTTTCATATTTTAGTGGGTTTATTTTTATGATTTTTAATTTGTGAAAATTAATTGGACATGTTTCCTTAATATTAATAATTGTTATGCATTTAAATTTCTCTTTATTTTAAATTAATTTATTGTTGGGTTTGATTATTTTATTTTCATTTAATCACTATGTTTGAATTATTTTATTTAAATTGTTGTTTTGAAATCGTTTCCGTTGAATCATTTTTGTGACCCAAGATGTGAGGGTTGGACCCCATTTCTTTCCCTCACTTTTTCTTTTTCCCTTTTCCTTTTTCTCCCCTTTTTTCTTTTCCTTCTTTTTCTTTTATTTTTCTCCTCTCCTCTCCCGCGCGCCGCACCCTCTCCCCCGTGCGTTTTCTTCACTCAACCCATCGCCGCGCGCCGCCTTGACCGACATTGCCCGGCCCATTCGCTCCCCCACCGGCCGACGACACCACCCCTCCAATCTCAGCCCCTCTCGTGCCGCCGTTTGCTCCACGACGGAAGGCTGCAGCACCTCTTGTGTTCGCGCGCCGCCGTCGCGCCACCTCTGGCCACAATTTCTTCACCACTTCATCCTCGACCTCCTAGCAACCCAATGGACCTAACCTCAGCTCTAATCCGTCACCGGTGAAGTACATCCAACCCCATTTCTGATTTGGGTATTTTTGGTCTTCAACCACCCTTTGCGCCGCCACCCACGACCAACCACTAGCTTCACCAACATCCTTAAGCCCTACCTTAGCAATCTCGGGTCTTGGTTTGTCCCCGTTCAAAAGTAGGTTTTTGAGACCCACGACCATAGTGCATTTGACGTTGTTTTGTTGCTGCGTTGCCGCTTCTAGCACCTCTGTGATCTTTCAAAAATTATATTATAGCATTGTAAGTATTTTTTCAAAGAACTTTTGAAATTTAAATGTATTTTTGCACTAACTCATATTTACTGCGAATTGGTTGGTTGTACCGGACTGAGTCCAAGGAGTAAGGGGTCGATTGGATTGGATGATAGAGTTGTTCGTGTAATTGGTTTATGATGTGAGATTTATTGGCTGTTTCAGGTTTAGATATTGGTGGATATTGATAATTTTAGAAAGTGATGATATATTTTGAGACTATGAGAGTTTTAAGTTTTGAGGAATTAAAATAGGTTATTTTAGAAGCTTAAGCTTAAATATCGAAATACGTGATTGATTGAAAACTTATAGAAATTACATGATTATTTTTATAGGTGACGATTTATAGTCGACTCGACATTTTTTGAGGAAATTTTTGAAAAGCTAAGAAGTCCAGGTAAGCGGGGTTCCTATGCTAGATTTGCATAAAAAGAAATAAACTGAGATTGGTTTGTAAAAAAAAAAATGTGCATGTTGTTTTAAAAAAAATGTGAAAAACAATCTCAGTATATGTTTTGCATTCACTCATGAGATATGTATGAAAGATAAAAGAAATGTTTTGACATGAATAGTGTAGACATGAGCAATATTTGACATATTTCTGAAATATGCAAAAGAGCGATTATAATATCATTGAGATTTTTATGCATGTGATATGAAATGATTTGGATCTGTTTTTGATCAAATGGAAATGATATAAATATGTTTCGCACATGTTTTGATATGATATGGATATGATAAAACTTTGTCATACTTATCTATTCTGAATCTGATTTCTGAATATGGTTATGATATGATGATACTGGTTCACGTGATATGGTTGGTACCAACATGATATGATATGATATGATATGATATGAGTGCACCCACTTTGGAAACAAAGTGATCTTTTTACGTGTTTTTTCCTGTGTGCACACTCGGGGCTCCGAGATTGAAAAATGGGAAGTTCACCATATGACACTGCCTGGTTTGGCCACCGGGGATAGCACAACCCTACCACGGGGGTTAAACAGAGTATATGATATGATACGATATGATATGATATGATAAGATGAAGATGTTCAGTTATGTTATGCCAAAGCGTTTTTTAATATGAAACGGATCTTTAAATATGAATAGTTGATTTTGAGTATGAAAAGATTGAAAAGTCGCTCTAATTTTCTAATAACACGTTTTCTGATATCTGCATATAAAAATAAAATGTTTTGTTTCTGCATACTGAACTTTCTGAAAAGGCTCATGTTTACATACTAGTATATGTTCTCTGCTTACTGAGTTGTTGATAACTTACCCCATCTTATCTCCAATATTTTCAGATGATTTTTGGATATTTCAGCTGAGGATCAGGATTATGAAGAATTGGGTGAGATGACTTAAGAATAGTGGATTAAGAATAGAAAACTTTCGATGCATATTGGTGATTTTTGATAATTGTATTGTTGAAATGTGAGTTTAAGTGACATGTAGAGGAGTTGGTAATTTTGGGGATTACTGTATGGAAGAATTTATATATGAATATGTGTGGTTAATTAAATTTGAAGTGTTTACTTTGGATTTGGAACTTTTGGAAGTGTATTAGCAATATTGGAGTTGATTATCAGGTGTTTTGAGTTAACTCTCCGGACCCTCGGAGTCGGGACGTTACAAGGGTAACATGGTAGCTTTCCATGTTGACTGGGGAGTTGAGTCAGGTGAGTTTAGTGAGGTTAATGGAGAAAGAGGGATTAAAGGTTGGAAGGGTGGACTGGGAAGTATTGGAGGTTGAAAAATTTGGAGGGCATACATTTTGAATAGGGTTGTTTAGATGTGAGTCTTCTGGTTTTTTGATACCATGTAAAAGTTCAACAGAGTAAAGATTGCAATAGATGAAAATTATATTTCCTTTGTTGAGTAGAAAATTATATTTCTTTTGTTGAGTAAAATATCATATACATAGCGTATATAATTTATATACATTATATGTTGCTATACATAAGTTACTTCTTATACGTCAGCTATTCAAAAGACTAAATCAAAACATAATCAATCATAACAGCAGAGCATTCGTCAAAAATCTTGGCCCGAGATATGAGTAACAACTAGTATTTTCAATCTGGCAGCACATTGGTTTGCTTGGTCTGTGGAGTGTCGTTACAGGCTATTTGAATTTTATCTTCAATACGGGACTACCTATCAGCCATTGGCACCGAAAATCTAGAAGCAGAACCGTGAGACGAAGAAGACGATGACAAAGGAAGAGGAGAAATGATGAAGCCGACGACGACAAAGGAAGAGGAGAAATGATTTTTTCTGCGAATCTTGCTAGCGATAGGAACGCTCTGATCTTTTTAGAGACGAATGTGGCGATGTCGCTCGGTTGTATTCCTCGATGAGGTTAGCGAGACCCTTATTGGACGTGATCGATACCAGAGCATCAAGGTCCTCCGAAGGCAATCCACAATGAAGGAGGAGGGAATCACCGTCCGCTAGTAGTAGCAATCTTGAGAGGTTCGCAATTTTGCGAGGGTCGACAGATTCAGAGGGACGCGGTGAGATTCAGAGGGCTTAGGGTCCTGTAATGGAAAGGAAAATGGAGGTTCTTTATGTGGGAAGGAGGCTGGAGGTTGGAGGCTGGAGGTTGGAGGCCACATGGTCTTTACATGAAACGTACCGTTTCATGAGGCATTAGTAGTGAGGAACCCGATTGTGGCATTTTTCCATGAAATACTTCGTTTCATTAAGACACCTTGGGCTGCGTGCACGTGGCCTCAGGAGTTGTTTTCTTTCTCAAATCCTGTGAACATCACTGATTTTCTTAAACTATTGGCTACTAAGGTTAAAAAAGAGATGAATAGGGCTTTGGTCAAAGAATTTGTTGCAGAAGAGGCCAAGGAGACTATTTTTCAAATGAATCCTTTGAGTTATCCTGGGCTAGATGGATTTCCTGCTGTCTTTTATCAAATCCATTGGACCACGATAGGCTTTGTGGAGCTGTACTTTAGTTTCTTAACAATACAAGTGAAGAGTTGAGCCTTATCAATGAAACTCACATTGTGTTAATAGCAAAGAAGAAGAATCCAAAGAAGATATCAGAGTTCAGGCCTATTTCTCTTTGCAATGTGATTTACAAGGTAATCTCTAAGGTTTTGGCAAATCGACTAAGAAGATACTGCCTGAGATCATCTCTCCAACTCAGAGATGATCTATACATAAGGTTAGCTAATTCTATACATAAGGCGTTTATTTAACACACCCACCACACCTCCATGTTGGCTCGTGTGTTTCCCATTATACCGTTGTTTATAATATAGCAGCCAAGAATGAAAAGGATTGAAACTGGGTTTCTGATGGTGGCACCCTTGAGGTTTCCTGCCGCAGCTCCCTTTGATATTCCGTGAGGTCCAGGATCTCCTTTATCTCTTTCTATTTCAGGTTTTTGAAGATCTTAGACATAAGAATGAAACGACAATTGCATCTCTTGGGTTTGAAGTTTAGGCTTATAGACAGAAACTTCTTAGCACTGGCTGCGCTGATTTGGACGGCTAGGAAAGTTGATTTCCAGAGGATCTGTTCTTGCAAATAAATACTCTTGCAAGGTGGAAACAGGTGTTGATAGCATTGTGTCCAAAATAATGAAATCGCAAAGCACATGAACACCAGAGAAAGGAACGAAGTAAACTGATCTTGGAAGGTGCGAGCAGGCTATGAAAGCCGAATGGGCTGAATCTGATGAACTCGTGTTTAGAGAAGATGTTGACGACCTTGGGTTACCTGGAAATGTGAAGATGGCTTTCAGGCGTTGTTTAGATTTTATAGGGCTCGAAGCTGAAATCAACTTGTTTAAACTTTTGGTGAAAAAGCTGAAATAAACAAGTTCTTCCACTTTTCTTCTATTTTTTGCTTTAAATCCAGGTCACTACCACATGGGCGGATGTATTAAAATAAGTGGCTGCTATATAGAACTCTAAAATCTTCGATTATCTAAAAGAAAGAAGCTAGAATACTAGATTACGGGAGCTTTCGTTCAGCATTTCTAGAATGCTAGAGTATGCTGATGATGCAAAGTGGATGGTGAAGTGCCATTCAACATTTTTAAGCATCTACAAAGATCAGTCTACCGTATTTTAGTGTCTTTTCAGGAAATGCGAAGTTGAAATGGTTCTAGTTAAAGATGAGACTTCTGTCAAGAAATCTGTCACCAATCCTGTATATTGTAAATATGTGTTATCTGTAAATTTAGAGAGTTCAATAAATTTGTATTGGTAATGAATTTGTCGATCGAGGAGCTTTTGTGCTACAATTTTGTAACGAGGATGCTCGACAAAGTCATATTGGTGGAAAGTTTGGCTCGACTGTTGAATTACCTTGATGCTAACTGCATTACCGTGAGGATTTACCTTGATGCTAACAGTATGGCCATCAGGAATGGAATGATAAAGGTTTTCATTTGCTCAAGTTTTAGAGTAAGTGATAATCTCATGATGTCATAAAATAAGATGATTCTGAGTTAGCATTGTATTTTCAGTCATGCCCCTCTTAGCCCTAGCTTAAGTAATGGGATCCAGCCTAGAAGAAATCCCTGCTTTTTCTGCTTCATGGATTTATTGGAAACACTACCTGCTTCATGCATAAAAGAAATCCCTCCTTTTTCTGCTGCACGGTGTCATTTCAGGGAGTTTTCAATATCAATCACGAACCGGTACTTGACATCACTCTTGATCACCCTCTCAAGAGCTTCATTTGCATACTGAATCGGAATTATTTCTATCTCGGGATAAATCTTGTGAGCAGCACAGATGTTTATCATTTCTTGTGCATCTTTCGTGCCTCCAACTGCACTACCAGTAATGGTTTTCATTCCTGCATGCATGTGGTTCATTAGGCTGGCAAATTCTGAAACCTAGATTGGTAAATTATATGAACATCAAGAAATGCTCGAGTTCTAAAATTGAGAAAGTTACCCTAGCAGAAGGCTAGCAGGGGTGGACCTTGACTTCACTGGGGGAACCCACAAGGACTAGAACACCAGAAGTCTTTAAGAGTGACATGTATGCATCAAATGGGTGATCTCCAGATGCTGTGTCTATTATAAAGTCAAATGATTCAGCCAAGGCCTGCAATAGAAAGTAATAGTAATAGTAACCATCAGTTAGAACAAAAACCCTCGATTAAGGCATCAACTTTAATGTTGCCTTGCATATGGGAAAAATATCTACTCAAGTCTGGACAAAAATTCAAGAATCTGAAGTAGGAGAGAGATAGACATATAAAATGAGACATATAAGAGGTGCCACAAGTTTGACAAGAATTCTAACAATAAGTTTGTCTGTGTCAAGATGAGGCCTCCTCTCTCTTAGATATGCTTGTGCTGAAAGCTGTAACGATCAACCCAAAAGCCTCGCCAAACTTGACAGCCATATGACCCAGACCACCGAGGCCAATCACTCCTAGGCATTTACCAGGCTGATTCATCTTGTGCCTCATCATGGGAGCATAAACTGTAATTCCAGCACAAAGCAGAGGTGCTGTTGAAGCCAGTGGATTGCTGTCTGGAATCTTATAGCAGTATCCGTAGATCTAATAATTTCCCAAAATAAAACTATATATTAATCTCATAAATGATATATGCAAACAACTTTCTACCATCAAGTCATGAGTAGCTGATCATATCAATTCATTAATAACTAATATGGAATTAATTTTCATTTCAAAACTCCACATTATAACCATATCAGATTATTTAAAAAGTATTAATATTTTTTTATGAATATAATGATTGACACAATAAATTATATGTCACATACTAAACATGTATATAGTCGGTGATCATATCCTCATTTTTCACATAAAAAACCTTACACCATCTTAAAAGTGCTTGGCTTTCATGGACAATAGTGTAGTTGGAGTATCCTCCTTTGGTGATTGTACCATCAATATCGATGCCGTTAAGAGTGTAAACAGCTCCCTTTGCGCAATGAACTTCTAACGCATCATTACAAAAACGGCAATCTCTGCAACAGTTAATGTTGATGCGGGAAAAATCGTGCAACAGGCTGGAAGGACGGCCCACTGTTTCGATTTGAGCCTTGATCGGTGTTGTTTGGAGCCCTCAGCAATGTTTTGGTGCGGCTATACGGTGTTGATGCGTACGTCTAGGGGTGGGCTTTGACTCCAACGGAGTCGGAGTGCCCTTCTCCGACCTCCAACTTCAATTGTCATTGGAGGTCAAAACAAGCTCTGACTCCGATCGAAGCTCGGAGTCGAAGTATCAACTGTAAAAAACTATAAAAAAATCGCAATAACTAAATATGTCAAAAAAATAAATACTGTAAAAAAAAATCTAAAATACTGTAAAAAATAAGTTAAAAAGCTAAAACTAAATCAAACTATAAATCCGTCAAATCGCAAACCATAAATTTAAATTTAAAACTACAAATCGCAATAAGTTTAAATTTATAGTACCAAAATATTGAATAATGTCATAAAATTCATTCAAATGTGAAATAGCCACAATGGCCAATGCCCCACATCAGTCTTGGACAGTCCATGCATTTGAGTCGATGACTCGATACTCGATAGTGATTTCCAATTTTCACGCATGAAGTTTTAACTTTATTGATCAGATGCACTATATTTTCTTTAGTCATTTAACTATAGACTTCTATACCATCAGCCCAGACTCCAAGTGATATTATGAACACACCTCTACCTCCAACTCTGAAGAGTTTTGCATGATGGTAATCATCCCATGGTGCGTTGGTCTCAAACTCTCAGTCATTCACAATTAGTTTGAGGTTCACAACTAGGTCTACAAAATCATATAAATTATAAATTAAATAATGAAAACATTAAAATTATGTAAATAATCATTTAAAATCATAAAGTTATCTGATTCAAGCCTATAACACTCGACATCAATGGTATCTACTTTAATGGGCATTGAACTTAACCAGTTTTTTGTGCAAACGAGGGCATCAACGGTGGTCGGAGACAATGAACTCTAATAAGCGTCCAAGACACAACCTCTGGTGCTGAACACCGACTCAGAGGCAACCATAGTAATAGGAATGACTAGCACATCTAGGGTTATTTGGGAAAGAATAGGAAACTTGGTGGAATTAACCTTCCACCAAGTTAATAAATGAAATGTATCACTATGTGCCTCGACATCTTCCATCAAATAATGCTCAACCTTAGACCTACACTGCATAATATTCCTCGTCACATGGATTTGATGATACCGCCGCACCGGTGGTGATGAAAGATATACACCTCTGTCATCTAAGGAAGATGTCAAGCTAGTTGGGTGTGAGGAGCTACAACTACTACTTGTTGGAGTAGGTTGATCACTGTTGTTGAAGTGGTTATATAAGTCAAAAGACGTGGAAGAATTTGTCAAAAAATGCCCGAAGTGCCAATTGTATGCCCCTATACTGCATTGCCCGCCAAAGGAATTGATGTCGATCATGTTGCCTTGGCCGTTTGGCAGTGGGGAATCGACCTAGTCTGACCCTTACCCTCGAGTAAGGGGCATAAGGTTTGGGGTTGCTGTTGTGGATTACTTCAGGAAATGAGTGGAAGTGGAAACCCTAGCAACCATCAAAGCAAACAATATCACTCGATTTGGGTGGAAGGCTGTGGTTTGCAAGTTTGGCATCCCCTACAACATAATCTTAGACAACGAGTGACAGTTCGTAAGGGTGAAAAAAAAAATCAGAAAATTAGTTGAACCGGACCGAACCAGGGTTCGATCTGATTTCTAAGCAGTCTGGTGCGGTACTAGTTCTTAAGAATCAAAATCGGTCATAAACCGGTGCGGTACCAGTTTTAATATTTTTAAAAACGGTTTAAACCGACCGGACCAATATATATATTTATAATTTTTTATATTATATTATATATATTATATGCTAAATTGCTAATTAATATAACATGAAATTCTAATCTTATTATTTAAGTCTATTAATATAATATGTGATATAACAATTGATTAATTTATATTTTTAATATAACATTTGATATAACATATAAATTTTAATCTTATAATAGAAAATAAATATAACATAAAATTTTAATCTTAAAGATAAACATTAACGTTAATTTCTTAGTATAAACTTACTTTTGATATTATATAAATATATATATATATATATATCAATGAAAATATATTTTTGGCAAATAAATTACAATATATATATATTCTTTTTGTAAATACATTTTTATGCATTTGGACTAAAACTTATATAGACTATAGTTAAATTCAATACTATGCTAGTATGTTAACAATTAATATAAAATAATATACTTATACTATAATATAAATAGACTAAAAAGTTTAGTATATGTAAACATCATATTATTACTAATATAGATAATCCGTAAAAAAAAAAAAAAAAACCAGATCGGACCATACCAAAACCGAAAAAACCAAAAGTTTTGGTTTCGATAGTGAACCGGTTTGGTATTAGTTCTTAAATTTTTCAAACAGTTGTATACCGGTTTGGTTATTCAAAATGTGTAAAACTGGATCGAACCAGACTGGTTACACTCTTAACAGTTCGATTTGAGTCATTATCGCGATTGGTGTATAAAGTTGGAAATCAAGTCCAAATACTCTACCCTAGGTCACCCACAGGCTAAAAGACAAGTCGAAGCAACCAAGTCCTAAAACTCTACTTGAATTATAGTTTACGAAATTAAATTAAGTAGATTTTCAAATTTTAGAGCTCAACAATTTCAGGTTCTTTTCAATGCATAATGAAATGTAGAAAAAAATATTAAAATTCTGGAAAACAATGTTCTTTTGCTAAGAATTAATTGGAAATTAATTTCGAAAATGTCATATCAGATTAATTTTTTGGGGCATCTTCATTTCCTGAAAAGGAAACCAGAGTTTGACATAGTCCGAGTGAAAGGACTCGTGGAGTTAGTAGTTGTCAATTGGACTAGGTGAGTAGTCAGTTCTTATCTAAATAACTTAGGTGGTAATTATCAATAAGGGTTGAATACCCATGTCGATGTTATTGTTTCCTAGTTTTAGTATGTTACTGTTTTATCTGCAGTTGTTCTTATCACGTAGAGTTAGTTTGCAATTTTGGCGTTTATTTAAGGATCTGAAATTTAAAGTTGGAGGCACTTTTGATGATTTAGTAAAAATACATAATGGATCTTGAGATGGGAGAGATCTGGTGAGACACCAGAAGTGTGCAAGTTCTATTTTATTTACAGTCTTGGGAGGTTCTACGTCAATTTTGGTATCAAGAGCCAATGTTTCCATCATCAACACCATGAACACACGAAGTAAAAAGCCCCCGAACACCACTCACTTAACACCACAACAATGCGACAACCTGCTACTGGAAGTGATCAATCAATTGAGTTCTAAACAAGGAAGTCGATGTAATCTGGAACCATGTGTTTGATAAACCAGAAGGATCAGGCGCTAACAAACAGGAAGACACAACAGAAAATGGGGGACCAAAGTTACAACTGGAAGGGGATGACAATAGCGAAGACCGCTCATACATGCAACCCTTTAAGCCTTTCTAGGGATCCTGATGGATGTCGTGAGCGTATAGCGGCAAAAATAATTTTGCAACCCGTATGGAGTCTATCATGAACCAAGCGGAGTTTCCCATGGCCCACCACGATGAAGCCACACAACGAATTAGAGTGGATGTACCCGATTTCCATGGGAAGCTAGATCCTTATGCTTTCCAAGACTATATTACTGCTTTGGAGGATTATTTCAATTGGTTTGGAATTACGGCTGATCGCAAAGTTTGCTTTGTGAGGATGAAGTTAAAAGGGTAGGCAAGAGTTTGGTTGTAGAGTGTGGAAGAACATTTGCATAGACTCCATCATCCTCATATTACTGATTGGGAAGAGATGAAACTAAGGTTGCAAGAGAAGTACCTTCCCATCGATTATGGGGAGATGCTATTTGAAGAATTTTTGTTATTGAGGCAAGTGGCGGCTTCCGTAGATGATTATATCAACAAATTTCATAAACTCAGCATTCGTAGCTGCGTAATTGAAACTGGGCGACAAACTATTGCACGCTATAAGGTCGGCCAATGAGACTACATTCGAAAAGATCTGCTTACCGTCCGTTTGTCAAGCATAGAAGACGCTTATCGGCTAGCACTCTGACTGGAATAGCAATACGAAATTCTCACCCCTCGAAAGGCCGCTACCAACTAGACAATACGTGCACCAAAAGGTAACCCAAACTAGAGGAGCCAAGCATCACCAATTGATAGGACCTTGCACAAGACACCAGCAGCACCAGCAAAGGGAATCCTAGAACGTAATGTGGGAAGGAGCAAGCCTAAGGAATGTTACAAGTGTGGAGGGCACGGACACTTCACAGTAGCATGCGCCCGAAAGAACAGAGGAATTGCCTGTTTGTGTGATCTGATGAGTACTTACGGGGCAGAAGAAGGAAGATCCCACTGGCGATGATTGGCTGCGCAACAACATATTCCATACTCAAGTGGAGCATCAAGGAAAGTCGTTGAATCTTATTATTGACAAAAGTAGTGGGATGAACGTGATCTCTTAAGAAATCGTTCAGAATCTTAAACTTCTAGTGGAAAAACATCTTCAACCATACAAACTAAGCTGGGTCGACGACACCTCTATTCCTATGAAGCATCAATGCCCGATCACCTTCTCGCTCAGGCAGCACTATGTCGATACCTTACACTATGATGTGATTCTTATGAGAGACTGCCATTTGTTATTAGGACGCCCCTGGCTTTACATCAGGCGAGTCAAATATGACGGCTTTAAGAACACATACTCCTTTTTGTTTGGTGATAGGAAAGTAGTTCTACAACCCATGAAGATTCACGACTTTGACTATCCTTCTAGCGTAGATCGAATACCGGCACTAGAGCTTCTCTCAAGCAAGCCATAATCGTGGACTCATTTTTGTGTTAATTTTCAAGACAACTACCCCACCGTCAACGATGGACTCATTGCTGCTAGAAATAAATGGCCTCTTAACGGAGTTTTCGGATATCTCCTCGGATGAGCTACCTTAGTCCCTTCGACCCAAGAGAGACATCTAGCATGCTGTGGATTTAATTTCGGGATGACCTTGCCAAACTTACCCGCATATAGAATGAGCCCAGCCGAACACAAGGTGCTTTAACGACAAGTCCAAAGCTTACTCGACAAATGATTTATTCACGAGAGCCTCAACCCTTGCACAGTACCTGCTCTGCTCACACCCAAGGACAATAGCTGGCGAATGTGCATCGACAGCCGTGCTATCAATAAAATCATGGTAAAATATTGCTTCTGTAACGCCCTAATCCTGGAGGTTCAGGGAGTTAACTCCTGTTACTTGATAATCAACTTCCACAAATGCTAATAAATTTTCCAAATCCAATATATATACTTCCAAAGGCTCCAAATCAAACATAGACACCTCAAATTCATTTAGCAACACATAACCCACATATCAGAACCTCGGTACCATAAACCAGATGAAATAGAATAGCATCTCCACGTCTCAATTAAGGTAATAAAATAAAACAGGGTTTACATAAGTCTCCACAATCATTTAAACATACTGAAATGCATCTACTGAATAAATAAATCCACCAATAGCACTAGTACCCCGAGGTACTCAACTACTATCCTCAGTTAATCTCGCCCATGCACTATACTATTGATCCTCAGTTGAACCATCAAAGTCATCTAAAATACTAAGCTCTCTATAATCACAAAGCTCTCATGAAGTAACATCCAAACTCTTTGGTTCTCCTCCAGCAATCCCTCCAAACCTCAAAAGAAGTAAATTCACTATAAACATAGTTTTACACATGCTCTCATTATTTTTATTTATTCGTATGATGATATGTAGCAACTAACATTATTTTTCAGTTTGCTAAAGTGGTGCAAATTAGACGAGGTATTGGTTTTTAGGCAACGTACGTAGTCTTGTGACAGGCAATAGCGGTTTAGAGTTCCATGCTCGGCTAGAATTTACTAGCATATTAATGCCAAGAAAATTATAAACATAAACGAATTCAAGTGTAGAGAATTTAAATTTTAAAACTAACGGCTAGAAAATTCAAAACTTAACCATAGAAAACAGATGTTGGATTTCCTCATTTCATGGCCATTTTAGCCTTTGTATACTCTTACAAATATACTCTGTAGAGAGAGAAATACAGTGACTCGGAAAAGAAAAATCAATAGAGAGAGAGAGAGAGAGAGAGAGAGAGAGAGAGAGAGAGTTACGAAAATGTCAGAGCGTGAAAGATTTTATGCAAGGAGACATCAACGGAGAGATGGAAAGAATCGAGATGATGATGCACAACGGGAACAACGACTACGGAAACAGGGTGTTGACGTCGGCATCGACGGAAGCGACGTCCACGGTGAATGACATCGTCTTCATCCGCAATGAATGAGCAATCTCAGGGGCTGAAGACGTATTTCAAGAACGCAAAGGGACGGTACAAGCTCCAATACAAGAAGACTCACTCCCCTGTTCTCCTCCCTTACTCCCACGGCAAATCAGTTTCATAGGTTGGGCTTTCTTTTTATTTTTATTTTCTTATGTTTCTGCTTTGGTCTTTCTTTTTCCTCTGCAACAGTCCAGAGGTGTTTCTGACTCCCTTTTGAGTTCTAGACCCCTCTCTATTTGTAGCATCTGCGTTTTCATTTCCTTGATCCAAAAGTAATTTGATCGAATGTCCAAGATTTGCTATTGAAAAGAGCATACAAAACCTGTTTAATTAAATGGGAAGTTTCCTTGACTGATTTCAAATAGTTTTGTCATGTACTCATGCATGGTATTGCTTAGCAGTATGTATTTTTTTTATAGGCTCGTAAGCAGTCAGTAAATTTCAAGGTTTCGCACTTGCAAATTTCAATTGCTGGTTTTGCATTCACTTTTTACCTTGGAGTTTCCTTGTTTCCATAAGACACTTATTGTGTTCCCAATCACCAACAGACATGCAATGCTTAGAAACTAGTAGAGGTTAATATTCTTCTGTAGGTTCTTGCCATTTTCCTCTTCTGGTAAAACCTCTTGTATTTTGTGATGGATCAAGTAGTTTTCACATGCTAGACCATACTCGCCGCATACAAGTGTAGGCTACATATTTCCAAAAGTTCCTTTCTTCATTCCACTCTTGTTATTAAGTAGTTGCTGTTCAGTTACTAGCAATTGAAAATGCAAAGTATTAAGAGATTCCATCTTGAGGCATGTGAGGGTGGGGGTATCAGCTGAAAGGTGGTTATTAGCTGACTGGTATGTGCTCAACCAATTGAGTCGCAAGATTTGCTCATCAACAATAACCAGCCCTGATAAAATAATGGACCGAGTGCTTGAAGTAGTTAAGAAATTTAATAAAATGGATGCCTATAAGGTAATTGATAAACGTCTTCCAAAGTTATTATAGAAATTGGGGGAAACAACAAATCACAAATTATACTATATATGCTATGATCTAGCCCATGATCAAAGAAAATAATTTTTTTTTCACTTCAATAATTTTCAAAAAGACTTGAAAGCAGATAAGCCTATTATGTCTTTTGAGCAGGAATTCTCCATTGAGATCCTTGATGAGAAAGCATATAAGCTTACTTGCTCTACTGATGTTGCAAAGTACATAGTTTCTGGAGCTGAGCAAAAGGTTGTGGAGAATTCCTTATTTGATTTTCAATTTTGTCGCCCCTTCAAGGTTTTACTCAAGGATTGTCTTCTATGGTTTCAATTTATGTGGGGTCGATCTTTTATAGTTCTTGTGTAATTCTCTTATTGAAAGTGCAATTCAATAATTCATATTTCTTCTGAGGAAGAAATCTTATATGAACACACACACACCATTACTTACTACATATGTATACTGTGCATGTTATCATTCTCCTTTTTACAAATGCATCTCTCACAACTTATGGATAGAGAGGTTTGGAACCCGTAGTTCAATGCTATGATCCAACAATATTCTTGCCTTGCATGAAACCAGTTCATGCACATGAAGCAGCAAGATAAAAGAGGGTGGTATCTCAAAACTAATCTCTTTGAACGATTTTGGTTTCACTTAATTCTTGAGTTACAGTCTCATCGATTCTGTATATTGGTTTTCTTTTTTCAATTTGCAGAAAACCTAAAATAAAAAGCATAGACACCATAGTTGTTAATGGGCTGTCTGAAGAGAGAGGCCTTGCTGCAACGAAATTGGTGGTACCTCCAAAGAGTACTGAAGAGACCCAACCCCAAGCAGGTAAGGTGATTAACTCTGACGAAGAATACTTTAAATGTGCTGCTGATTTTGTTTTATAGTATAACCTTTCTGCTTGATGATTTTCGATGCTATTTCTTTTCTTTCTTTGATTTAATTTAAAACTCACGCTGCTTTGCAAAAATAATTCCCAAGTATTCAACAGAGGCTGATGCTCGGATTAGAAGTAGTTGAGTGGGGCGAGCTAGTGAAATTAACAAAGTACAACATTCAAATTATGTTTCAAAAAAAAAAAAAAAAACCACAAAACCAAAGCCTCAAATTCTCAATCATAAACAATACTCAAAGCAACAAAGTCAACCACCATGGATCCATAGCATCACTAACCACCTCAAACAATTACCAAAATCAAAGTATACAACAATGGCCACTCCACATTCGCAATAAATAATATTCATAGCTGCAAACTCAATGCCAACAGTACAAATAATATTTAAAACTGTAAATCTACTTAAAACTCTACTACTGAAATATAACGAATCCAACACCACCTGACCAACCTATCGAATTCACATAATGTTGACTCCTCTTACATGATACAACTGAGGATTAGCTTGGTCTATTAGAGTTAGATGTTTAGTATAATGAATTAGAAGTCGTAATGTAATATTGATGGAGCGGGCTATGGATTTTCCAACATTAGAAAAGAATACTTAGTGCGGAGATTCGCAAAAGTGTGAAACTCTCTCATTGAAGATCTTTCAGTACAATCAAGGTATGAATGCTATGTTTATTATGCTATGTCTTTAGTAATACTCCTATATTGATGTCGTATAAACTATATTTGTTTTTTAGTGGGTTTTTAGCTATCGAAAATGAATGCTTATAGTAGAGATTGCAAAAAGTCTAAAACTCTCGTGCTGAAGATTTTTCGTTGCAATCAAGGTATGAGATTCTTTATTACGCAGTATTTCAATAATCTTTTGATTGTTTTCTTCTATATTCTTCTTCTTCTTCTACTTCCTCTTCCTTTTTCTCTTCTTCTACGTATTTCTTCTATTTCTTTTTCTCATTTCTTTGTTGAAAGGATGTAACAGCTCCGTTGAAGATTTTCAATCGGTGTAATAGTGGTATGGATTTATTTATTCTATTATGTTTTAATAATACTCTATGTTAGTATCAAACGTGTTCTCTTTCTTTAATAAAATATTCTCATGGTTGAAATTAACAATGTACACATGTCAAAATATGATTCGAAAAATATAAAAAAAAAACTAGACAAAACCAAAACCACAAATCCACAATTATGAACAATACACAAAATAACAAACTCCACCACCATATGGTTCCATGGCACCACTACCACTTCAAACAATTCTTAATATCAAAGTACACAACTATGGTCACACCTTTGCAATAAATAATATTCATAGCTACAAATAAATGTCAATAGCAGAAACAATATTGAAACCTACAAATCCACTGAAAACTATACTACCAAAGGATAATGAAACCAACACCATCTGGCCAACATATCAATTTCACATAACATTGACTTATCTAAGACAATACAACTGAGGATTAACATGGTCTATTAGAGTTAGATTTTTAGTACAATCAATTAGAGGTTGTAACGTAATACGGATAGCTTTTTTCTATTTTCGAAAAAATAATACTTAGTGTGGAGATTGCCAAAAGTGTGAAACTCTCTTATTGAAGATCTTTCAGTGCAATCAATATATGAAATTGTTTATCATGCTTTGTTTTAATAATACTCTTATATTGATGTTATATAGACTATATTAGTTGTATTAGTGGGTTTTTTGCTGTCAGAAATGAAAGCTTAGAAAGGAGATTGTAAAAAGTCTAAAACTCTCTCGTTGAAAATCTTTCGTTGCAATTAAGGTACGAGATTCTTTACTACGCAATGTTTTAATATTCTTTTGATAAGTTTTTTTCTATATTTTTTTTCTATCTTGTTATTATTATTATTCTACTTCCTCGTCCTCTTTTCTACTTTGTCTTTTCTCTTTCTCTTCTTCTACTTCTTCCAATTCTTGGCTGAAAAGATGGAAAACCCCGTTGAACATTTTCTTTTGCTAAATAATAGTGTATGGATTTATTTATTCCATTACACTTTAATAATATTCTAATGTTGTTAGTATCAAACATGTTCTCTCTTTTTAATCAAATCTTCTAATGGCTTAAATTAACAATATACACTAGTCAAAATATGATTCAAAAAGTTACGAAAAAGAATATCAACAAAACCAAAACTACAAATCCACAATCATGAACTACAAAGCAACAAAGTCTACCACCATGGGCCCATGGTATCACTTCCACCTAAAAAAATCGATCTCAATATTAAAGTAGACAACAGTGGCCATGCCACCTTATATAGTAATAAATAATATTCGTAGATGCAAAATAAATGTCAATAGCACAAATAATATTTAAAATTACAAATCTACTGAAAACTCTACTACTGAAGTATAACGAATCCAACACCACCTGGCCAACCTATTGAATTCACATAACGTTGACTTTTATCTAAGATGATACAACTTAGGATTAGCATGGCCTATTAAAATTAGATTTTTGATTTTCTACCGTTAAAAGAAATATTTAGAGTGGAGATTGCCAAAAGTGTGAAACTCCCTTGTTGAAGATCTTTAAGTGTAATCAAGGTATGAAATTGTTTATTATGCTATGTTTTAATCATACACTTTATATTGATGTCACATAGACTATTTTAGTTGTTTTAGTGGGTTTCATGCTGTTGGAAATGAACACCTAGAGTGGAGATTGAGAAAAGTTTAAAACTCTCGCATTGAAGATCTTTCGTTGCAATCAAGGTATCACATTCTTTACTAAGCAATATTTTAATAATCTTTTGATTGATTTTCTTTTCCTATAATTCTTTTTCTATCTTCTTCTTCTTCTACTTTTCATTTCTTTGTTGAAATGATGGAACAGCTCCATTGAAGATTTTCTTTTGCTGCAATAGATGTATGAATTTATTTATTCCGTCATCCCAATATTCTAATGTTGGTTTCAAATGTGTTCTTATTTTTTTTAATTAAATCTTCTCGTTGCCGAAATTAACAATGTACACTAATAAAAATATAATTTGAAAAATACAAAAAATTATATCGACAAAACCAAAACCACAAAGTCACCCACCATCCATGGCATCACAACCACCTCAAACAATTCTCAATAACAAAGTACACAACAACGGCCAGGCCGCCATTGCAATAAATAATATTCATAGCTGCAAAATCAATGCTAACAATACAAATAATATTTCAAACTATAAATCTACTAAAAACTCTACTACTGGAATAAAGCGAATCCAACACCACTTGGCTAACATAGCGAATTCACATAATGTTGACTCATCTTGGATGATACAATTGAGGATTAGCATGGTCGATACTAGAGTTAGTTTTTAAGTACAACGAATTAGAGATTAGTAATACTTGTGGAGTGGGCTATGGATTCTCTACCATTGTAAAAGAATACTTAGAGTGAAGATTGCCAAAATATTGAAACTCTTGTCGAGGATCTTTCAGTGCAATCAAGGTATAAAATTGTTTATTATGCTATGTTTTAATAGTACTCTTATATTAATGTCATATAGACTACATTAATTTTTTTTAATGAGTTTTTTGCTATCGAAAATGAATGCCTAGAGTGAAGATTATAAAAAGTCTAAAACTCTCGCTCTGAAGATTTTTTGTTGCAATCAAGGTATAAGATTATTCTTCTTTATTACGCAATATTTTAATCATCACTTGTTTTTTTTTCATTATTTTTTCTATCTTATTCTACTTCTTCTACTACTTCTTCTTCTTCTACGTCCTCTTTCTATTTCTACTTCTCATTTATTTGTTGAAAAAGATGGAATAGCCCCGTTGAAGATTTTCTTTTGGTGCAATAGAGGTATGAATTTATTTGTTCCATTATACTTTAATAATATTCTACTGTTGGTATCAAACATGATCTCTTTTTTTCAAAAAATAATAAAACAATATCCACAAAACTAAAGCCGCAAATTCACAATCATAAACAATACTCAAAGCAACAAAGTCCACCACCATGGATCCATGGCATCACTAGCACCTCAAACAATTACCAAATCAAAGTATACAACAATGGCCACTCCACCTTCGCAATAAATAATATTCATAGCTGTAAACTCAATGCCAACAGCACAAATAATATTTAAAACTGTAAATCTACTTAAAACTCTACTAATGAAGTATAACGAATCCAACACCACCTGACCAACCTATCAAATTCGCATAATGTTGACTCCTCTTAGATGATACAACTGAGTATTAAGTTTAGAGTTAGATGTTTAGTACAATGGATTAGAAGTTGTAATGTAATACTGATGGAGCGGGCAATGGATTTTCCACCATCAGAAAAGAATACTTAGAGGATTACCAAAAAGTTCACAACTCTCTTGTTGAAGATATTTCAGTGCAATCAAGGTATGAAATTGTTTATAAACTATATTGATGTCGTGTATAAACTGTATTTGTTTTTTAGTGGGTTTTTAGCTATCGAAAATGAATGCTTAGAGTGGAGATTGCAAAAAGTCTAAAACTCTCGTGCTGAAGATTTTTCGTTGCAATCAACAAGGTATGAGATTCTTTATTACGCATTATTTTAATAATCTTTTGATTGTTTTTTTCTTTTCTTTTTTTCTATATTCTGCTTCTACTTCCTCTTCATTTTTCTCTTTTTCTACGTACACCTTCTATTTCTACTTCTCATTTCTTTTAAAAAATATAAAACTTAATATCAACAAAACCAAAACTACAAATCCACAATCATGAACAATAATACTCAAAGCAAGTCCACCACCATGGGTCCATGGCATCACTTCCACCTAAAAAAACTTCAATCTCAATAATATTTGTAGATGTAAAATCAATGCCAGCAACACAAATAATATTTAAACCTACAAATCTACTTAAAACTCCTATTGAAGTACAACGAATTCAACACTACCTGACTAACATATCGAATTCACATAATGTTGACTCATCTTGGATGATACAACTGAGGATTAGCATGGTCTGCCAGAGTTAATTTTTTAGTACAACAGATTAGAGCTTGTAACGTAATACTTATGGAGCGGGCTACGGATTTTTCACCATGGTAAAAGATACTTAGTGTAGAGATCGCCAAAAGTGTGAAAAACTTTCTTCTTGAAGATCTTTCAGTACAATCAAGGTATGAGATTACTTATTATACTAGGTTTTAATCATACTCTTATATTGATGTTATAGACTATATTTGTTGTTTTATTTGGTTTTTGTTGTTCGAAAATGAATACTTAGAGTGGAGAATGCGGAAACTCTCTAGTTGAAGATCTTTCCTTGCAATCAAGGTTTGAGATTCTTTATTACGGAATGTTTTAATATTCTTTTGATAGGGTTTTTTTTTTCTATATTTGTTTTCTATCTTCTTCTTCTAATGTTGGTATCAAACGTGTTCTTTTCTTCTTTTTTTTTCTTTTATCAAATCCTCTAATGTCTGAAATTAACAATGTACACCAGTCAAAATATGATTTGAAAAATAAAAAGAAAATATACACAAAAGCAAAACCACAAATCCACATTCATGAACAATTCTCAAAATAACAACTCCACCACCATGGGTCCATGTGGCATCCCTACAACCTCAAACAATTCTCAATATCAAATTACACAACTATGGTCATGCCAACAACAAATTTAATATTTAAACAAAAAATCTACTTAAATCTCTGTTACTAAAGTATAACGAGTCCAACACCACCTGGCGAACCTATCAAAGTCACATAATGTTGACTTCTCCTAGATGATACAACTGAGGATTAGCAAGGTCTAGTAGAGTTAGATTTTTAGTACACCATCGAAAAGAATACATAGAGTGGAGATTTCCAAAAGTGTGAAACTCTCGTTAAAAATTGTTGCCCAGATGACTAACACAAGAGGACGGGTAAATTGGGTTGTATTTAAAAATCTGCAGTTATAAGGTCAGTTACACAACATAATATAACATATGAACAAAATACGAATTAGTAAGAAATATAAAGAGTAAGGGTAAGAGAAAGCAAACTCAGTATTTTAACGAGATTCAGCCCCACTGCCTATGTCCTCGCCTCAAGCTACTTCTTGAGAATTCTCAAATTCACTATTCAATCTCCTTCAGGTGGAGGTAGAAACCTATTACACCTTTGAGCAGTACCGCTACAAAGAATCCATGTAGAACACCCTCTGCACTTGCAATCAATCACCTTACACGTGGTGATTTAACGTTTATTCCCTATGTAGAACACCTTCTACACGAACAAGGGTTATACACATCCTTTTATTAATACAAGAATTGATAGTCGGTAAGTTATCAGAAAATAGTTCTCAATGAGTGGAATAAAAATAATACAGCGCAAACTATATCTCTCAAAATGAACAAGGGTCAAGGCTCAAATGAGACTTCACTTTTTCAAAATGATTTTCGTAATTTTCAAAGACAAACATCATTCACATTTCAAAATATTCAAATCAAAGTTTTGCTTTTTGTAATTGTCAAAGACAACATCATTCACTTTTTAAAATATTCAAACAAAACATGCACATGTGAAATATGACAATCAATCAATCATTTTTCAAAAATTTAAATTTTAAACTTTTAATTTTTAAATATGTCATGCACATGTGGAAAATACAATTTGATGTTTTATGATAAAAGATTAATTTTGACCCTTAATCCAATTTTGAATTTATCAAGAGATGTACAAAATTACTCTAAGAACTTCATTTGCAAGCTTGTTCCCTTTCTTGCTCATGCTTGGTTCATTGGTGTGTTTGGCTTCTTTGTGTAGACAACTTGAGCTTGTGATTCCTTTATGCTTGAATTCATTTGTTATCATCAAAATCCATATGTAGATATGTAATTAAATGAGGCTTGAAACCTTGGGTTCAACAATCTCCCCCCTTTTGATGATGACAAATTTTTAGTAGAACTCTGAAGCCTGTAGTAATAAGCTCCCCCTGAGAATGTGCGTTAGTTTCTCAAGCAATAGATAAACATAATTCCAAGCATATATAACAAGCTTAAGAAATAAAGCATTGGAAAGAACAGGTTAAACTTCTAGTCTAAAACTTCTCTCCCCTTTGGTATCATTAAAAATGAATCGCAGTAAGCAATGCCAATAGACTGATGAAAAAGGTGCGTTTGTAGAAACTATGGAGAGTTGAATAATTGGAGCCGCCCGGGTCCTAATAACTGCCACAAAACCTGGAGCCGCTTGGGTCCTAACAAGCGCTATAAACATGGAGCCGCCTGGGTCCTTGACACGTGCTGCAAACCACGAAGCCGCTTGGGTCCCTGGCGTGAGTTGCAAGGCCTCGAGCCTCGCTCGGGTCCTACCTGGATTTGAATGCTCTCGGTTTCTATAAAAAGACCATTTTCACCCTTCGACTACCCACAGAACAAATTCTCACATTGCCTATTTACCTAGTTTCAGTTTATTCAGAACGATAGCATGGCCGAGCAACATTCTTCCAATAATATTCTAGATTTGAATCAGGAACCATTTATGCCTCAATTACTAATTTTCTCTCCTGAGGCCGTCAACGCCATGATAGGAGAAGATGCATTTTTCAAACAGGACTGATATTGATGTTGTTGCAAGATCAAGAATGCCCAATGCTCAATATGATGCCTCTATTACAACCATGTCTCGGAGGTTACTGGCAAGGGTGAGTGAGGTTGATTGGCTTAACAATCAAATATCTAAGTTGCATCAAAGACTTGCTAATAAAAGTAGAAAGAATAAAAGATTAAAACAAGAAAATAATGAGTTGAAAAAATTTATGGATTGGTACGCTCTCACGAATAGAGGAGATGGAATGAGAGAGAGTATAAATACAAAGTCAACATCAGCAATTTACAGCAAAAGTTCAGTGTTTACGAGAAAAATAGGGATAATCTGCAGTTAATCTCGCTGGCTTAGCTAAATAAAATATGCATCCAGCATATCTTGTAATCTTGATGAAGTAAGTTTTGAAGAACTAATAGCTTGTCTTGTTCTCATTTTCATCTTTATAAAATCAGTCTTGAGTTTCATCTAATTTGCATCAAGTCTTATTTGCTCTTTGTCATATGCATTCGCATCTAGTTCCCTCTTTTTTTTAATGGCTCAACAATTTTCTTCCAATAATCCCCTTGTTCACTACATGGGGTATATTGCACCCCCGCCACCAGTTATTTCTGCACTACCATAGGTGCCATGATGTAGCATGAAAGTGATCTGTCTAACAAGTCAAATGAAGAAGACATTTATGAACTTGTGAGTCTCGATACTTGATACTCATCGTCCATTGTCCTATTTTCCCAACGGTTGCAGCCCAGAACTCGTGAAGTTAAAAAGCTTAACAAGAAGATTTGTCTCAAGTTTAACAAAAAAAATGAGACTTGAGGCAGGAGAATAAAGATTTAAAATCCTTGCTTTACCTCTTCATTTCAACTGTCTAATCCTTTAGAATACGACTGCCTAATCCTTTAGATAAGGATGACATGTTGATATATGAAGAGTAAGAGCGCTTGAAAAATCAGGCTAAATGTCTCAAGTTTTTGTAAGTCATTTAAGATAATAAAAAATATTTAATAGTTATTCACATGGCATGCATCATTCCTATTTCTCTTCTAATAATGCATTGTCTATCTTCTGACAAAGGTTTTGTGAAAATGTCTGCCAACTTGTCGTGTGTGCTTCTGAATTCTAATACAATATCGCCCTTCTGCACATGATCTCGAAGAAAATGATATCTAATTTCAATATTCTTAGCTCAGAATGTTGTATTGGGTTCTTTGAAAGATTTATAGCACTTGTGGTATCACATTTTATTGAAATGTGATTGTACATGAGCTTAAAATCCTCAAGTTGTTGCTTCATATAAATAACTTGAGCACAACAACTACCTGCAACAACATATTATGCCTCTGCAGTAGTTAATACAACAAAATTCTACTTTTTACTTACCATGAGACAAGTGCATGACCTAAGAAATGACATGTTCCACTAGTGCTTTTCAATCAACTTTGCAACCAGCATAATCTACATCTGATTAGATCAAAAGAAGTATACTTAAGATACCATAATCCCAGATCAATTGTATGAGCAAGATATCTAAGTATGTCAAGTGAGATTCTTTTGGAGATGATTGAAAACGTACACATAAAGCATACACTGAACATAATATCTGGTCTACAGGTTGTCAAATATAATAGACTATCAATCATACCTCGATATACATTTGAGTCAACTGGCTTACCAGTTTCATCATTGTCAAGTTTGGTAGATGAGCTCATTAGTGTTCCAATTTCCTCCGTACCTTCCATCCCAAATTTTTGAGTAATTCTTTGATATATTTTGATTGATTGATTAATGTTTCACTTTTTGCTTGCTTAATTTGCAATCCGAGAAAGAAGTTAAGTTCCTCATCATGTTCATTTCAAATTCTTCCTGCATACTCCTAGCAAAATCTTGGCACATATTTTTATTAGTAGCACAAAATATTATATCATCCAAATAAATTTGAATAAAAAAAATATCAACTTTTTCATGTTTAATGAAAAGAGTTGTATCGATTTTTCCTCTTAAAAAATATTTTTCAATCAAGAAACCACTAAGTCTCTCATACCAAGCTCTAGGGGCTTGTTTGAGTCCATATAGAGCTTTTGTGAGCTTGAAAACATGATTTGAAGAAATATGATTTTCAAAACATGGAGGTTGCTCAACATATACCTCTTCATTTATAAAACCATTTTAAAAAATACTTTTAACACCCATTTGAAAAAGTTTGAAATCTTTATAACATGCATAAGCAATAGCATTCGAATAACTTCTAATTTTGTGATCGGTGCATATGTCTCATCATAATCGATTCCTTCTTCTTGATTGAAACCTTGGGCTACAAGTCGAGCCTTGTTTCTAAAAAGCCATTTTGTTCCAATAACGGTATGATTTTTGGGTCTAGGGACAAGTGTTAAAACATCATTTCCTTCAAATTAATTTAGCTCTTCTTACATAGCTAGAATACAAGATTCATCTATATTTTTTAATTCAATTTGAGATTGAAAAGCAGTATGATTGTAAATATTTCTAAGAGATGATCGAGTACTTACACCTCGTGAAGGTTCTCCTAGAATTTGTTCCATTGGATGATCTTTCCTGATGTCTCCATGTTGGACTTCCTCTATTGTGTTCTCTTTGTTGAGATTGAGACTATCTGTTTTATTTATACATTCTTTTTCTTCAACAACAGATTCTTTGGAGAATAGAGGATTAGATTCATGAAATACTACATGCATAAATTCTTGTACAGTCAAAGTCTTTATTGAAAACTTTATAAGCTTTACTATTAGTAGAATACCCGAGAAAGATGCCTTCATCAAATTTTGCATCAAATTTGTCTAAATTATTTCTGTCATTCAAAATGAAGCATTTGCATCCAAATACATGAAAGTAACCAATGTTGAATTTTTCCTCATTCCAAAGCTCATAGGGGGTTTAATCTAACTTAGACCTTAACATAACTCTATTTATGAGATAACAAACAGTACTTACCGCTTCAGCCCAAAAATAACTAGTCAAGTTGTTCTCATTGAGCATTGTTCTTGCCATCTCTTGAAGAGATCTGTTCTTCCTCTCTACTGCCACATTTTTTTAAGGAGTTCGAGGAGCAGAGAAATTATGCATAAAACCATTTTTAGTACAAAACCTTCAATATATTTATTAACAAACTCTTTCCCCGTATCACTTCGGTTACTTGAAATAGTATAGCCCTTTTCATTTTGAATTCTCTTGCATAGCTTGGTAAAGGCATTATGCATCTCATCAACAATAACAAATGCATAATATTTTCCTCCTAAACATGCAACTCTGTTTGGTCTAAAAAGATCCATGTGTATCAGTTGCAGTAGTCTAGTAGTGAAAATATGCTTCTTAGTTTTAAAAGAGGTTTTTGTTTGTTTACCAAACTAGCATGCATAAAAAAATTTTGTTTTTAACAAAATGTTCCTTTGATAAACCTCTCACAATATCATTTTTTGAAAGTTTGGAAATAAGTTCTATGAAACATGATCTAGTCTTCTATGCCATAGCCAACTAGTTTTATTTTGAGCTGAAAGACAAATAACATCTTGTGAGTCAATTTCTTCAAATTCAATAGCATAAACATTATTGCTTTTAAGAGTAATAAAACATACATTGCAATCATGATTATTCAAAATAATGCATTTATCCCTTCTGAAAGTAACTGTAAATCCTTTATCACATAATTGACTAATGCTCAAAAGATTATGCTTTAGACCTTCAACAAGTAGAACATTTTCAATTATGAGAGGACTCATTACTAATTTTACCTATCCCCATGATCTTTCCTTTCGAGTTGTCTCCAAATGTCACGTGTCCTTCTTCTTTAGATGTAAGATCAAGGAATTTAGACTTGTCTCCCGTCATGTGTCTTGAACATCCACTATCTAAAAACCAATTGCTTTTGTTTATGGAGGACTTCATGCATACTTACAAAAACAATTAAAATGATTTTTCTTGGAACCCAAGTTCTTTGGGTCCTTCATTTATTAGTATTAGAAGAAATAGGATTTTTAGATACCCATATGGCCCTAATAGTCATTTTATGTTTTCTTCTAATGGGACAAGTATGATAATTATGACTATTTCTATTATAAAAATTATAAATAGCATGTGACATATAAGAAAAACTTACATGATTGTAATAGTATCTTTCTTTGAAAAATTTACTCTTATGAAAAGAATTTTGAATACCGGATTTTGATTTAGAATAATTATCAAAGAAGATTTTATAAGGTTTGTATTTTTGTTTCGGCATATATCCCAAGCTTGCCTTGTCAAAAACACATCTTTGACTACCAATAAGTTTTTCAAAATTTCTTTTTCTGTTTGTAAATTTTTCAACAATCTTTTCTAAATCAGTCACTTTCTTCTTACCTTATGATTTTCATCTTTCAAAATGATGTTTTCTTTTCTTAAAACATTAATTTTGTTTGTTAAAGAAGAATTTTTCTTTTTCAAATCAGTATATTTGATACCAAATTTCTCAAGCTCCTCATATACCTCTTCCAAGATATTTTGCAATTCTTCATATGAAAGATTTTCTGTATTGTCAAGATTTGTTACCTCAAGGTCATCTTTAGCCATAAGACAAAGATTTGCAGGTTATCCATTGTTTGTTTCGATGTCTGAGCTGCTTGAGTCATCATCTCATGTAGCTTTCATTGATTTCTTCCCCTTGTTTCAATGTTTCTTTAGAAGAGGACAATCCGCCTTGATATGTCTTGACTTATTGCATTTGTAACAAGTTAAAGAATCATTTTTACATGTATCTTTCCTTGAAAACTTTTTGAAGGATTTCTTTGAAGGAACTTTAATTCTCTTTAAGAATCTTTTAATTCTCCTTATTATCATCGCAACTTCTTCATCTTGGTCATCACTTTCCTCATCTTCATCACTTTCACTTTCATGAGGAACAACTTTAAGTGCCATGCTCTTCTTTGGCTTTCCTTCGTCTTCTCCTGTTTTCAATGTGTACTCACGGATGGTAAGTGACCCAATGAGATCATTTACTTCGAGTTTCTTGAAGTCTCTAGCTTCAAGAATCGCTGTTACTTTTGATTCCCAACGTTTTGACAGAGTTGAGAATTTTTCTTACTATCTCCATGTTGGAATAGACTTTGCCGAGCTATCAAGCTGTTTATGATGTTAGTGAAACGAGTGTACATACTAGAAATAGATTCATCATCATTCATTTAAACATTTCATAATCATGAGTAATGATATAAATTTTCAATTCTTTGACTTGCGAAGTTCCTTCATAAGTAAGTTTCAAATTATCCCAAATTTCCTTTGTTTTCTTGCAAGTTATTATTCTATTAAACTCATTCTCATTGAGATAATTATATAGGAGATTCATAACCATTGAATTCAATGTTGTATTTCAATCGTCTTCACGATCGAACTCTTCTTCTTCCTTTTTGACCTTTACTCCCCATCAACAACTTTTGTTGGGATATAAGGTTCATTTATAACGCATCTCCAAATTTCTTTACCTTGAGATTGAAGGAAAATTTGCATTCTACCTTTCCAGAATGTGTAATTCCACAAAATAGTGGAGGCTGACTGCTAGATTGGCCTTCACCAAATGTAGCTGCAATGTTAGTCATAAGATCTTAACTCAAAAGATAGTTAATCTTGTAAAAATAACCATCACTCTGATACCATTTGTTGCCCATATGACGGACACAAGAGGAATGGTGAATTGGGTTGTATTTAAAAACCCGCAAATATAAGATCAATTACACAATATAAAATATGAACAAAATACGAAGCAGTATTAAATATAAAGAGTAAGGGTAAGAGAAAGCAAACTCAGTATTTTAACGAGATTCTACGTCCTTGCCTCAAGCTACCCCTTGAGGATTTTCAAATTCACTATTCAACCTCCTTCAGGGGAGATAGAAACCTATTATACCTTTGAGCAGTACCGATACAAAGAATCTATGTAGAACACCCTATACACTTGCAATCACCTTACATGTGGTGATTTAACGTCTATTCCCTATGTAGAACACTTTCTACACGCACAAGGGTTATACACACCTTTTTACTGATACAAGAACTGATAATGGGTAGGTTATCATAAAACAATTCTCATAGAGTGGAATAAAAACAACACAGCACAAACTATATCTCTCTCAAAATGAATAAGTGTTAACACTCAATCCTTAGAGAAGAGAGAGTGAAATGTTTGAATGAATTTTGTAAAACTTGCAATGATGTGCGTATACTCTTGCTGTAGTTGTTGTTTGAAGATCTCAAATGAGCTATTTATAGGTATATGAGATTTCACTTTCAAATTTAAAAAGATTAACATGTCAAAGACAAGATCATTCACTTTTTCAAAATTTTCAAATCAAAGTTTTAATTTTCGTAATTATCAAAGACAACATCATTCACTTTTCAAAATATTCAAATCAAAATTTTCATTTTTGTAACTGTAAAAGACAAACATCATTCACTTTTCAAAATATTCAAATCAAAATTTTGTTTTTCGTAATTGTCAAAGACAATATCATTCACTTTTCAAAATATTCAAACAAAATATGCACATGTGAAATATGACAATCAATCATATTTCAAAAATTCAAATTTCAAACATTTAATTTTTAAATATGTCATGCACATGTGAAAAATGAAATTTGATGCTTTATGATAAAATATTAATTTTGAGCCTTAATTCAATTTCTCATTTTATTAAGAGATGTACAAAATTACTTTAAGAGCTTCATTTGGAAGCTTGTTCCCTTCTTACTCATGATTGGTTTATTGATGTGCTTGGCTTCATTGTATAGACAACTTGAGTTTGAGATTCATTTATGCTTGAATTCATATGTTATCATCAAAATCCATATGTAAATATATAATTATATGAGGGTTAAAACCTTGGATTCAACAAAAAATTTTCACAATAAAGGTATGAAATTTTTTATTATGCTATATTTTAATAATACTCTTATATTGATGTCATATAGACAATAATAGTTGTTTTAATGGGTTTTTTGCGGTCGCAAATGACAGCTTAGAGTGGAGATTGTGAAATGTCTAAAACTCTTCAAGCTAAAAATATTTCGTTGCAATCAAGGTATGAGATTCTTTATTAAGCAATGTTTCAGTAATCTTTTGATTGGTTCTTTTTTTTCTATATTTTTTCTATCTTCTTCTTCTTCTACATCCTCTTCCTCTTTCTCTTCTTTTACTCATTTTTTCTACTTCTACTTCTCATTTCTTTGTTGGTATTAAAGGAATTAAATATAATGTTGGTATTAAACGAGTTCTCTTTTCTTAATTAAGTCTTCTCATGGATGAAATTAACAATGTACGCTAGTAAAAATATGATTCAAAACATTTGAAAATTAATATCCACAAAACCAAAGCCACAATTCCATAATCATTAATAATATTTAAAGCAATAAAGTCCACCACCATGGGTCCATGGCATCAGTACACAACAATGGTCGTGCGGCCATCGCAGTAAATAATATTCACATATGCAAAATAATGTCAACATCACAAATAATATTTAAAGATACAAATCTACTAAAAATTTTACTACTAAAGTATAATAAATCCAACACCACCTAGCCAACATATCGAATTCACATTGGACACGATGTTCCCACCCCTACCGAGTTGGCCCTGACTCATTTCCGGGAGGCCCAGTGGCCAAACCGTAACCGGCCTACAAGGCAGATTAAGAAGAAAGAGGCTCAGGGCTAGCATTGCAAGAGTGTGAACGTGGAACGATGGGACGACGTCCTCTCTGACACAACCATTCACACCACGTTATAGCATAACCACACCTCATTAAAGGGCTAGATACAGAACGTGAACAAAGATCTCGACGAGAACCCCTGTTTCTGACAGAATGCACGGAAGGTGGCCGAAGTCACCAACTTGCCACTTAGGATACGACCTAAGAGAGCCACGTCACATTAAAGACAACAATATGTTAGCCAATATGGAAGATGGGTGGGCGCATCAGACACGAGATATGGGGACCATCTCGACAGGAGGTATAAAAACCAAATCCCAGGTTAGATTATTTTTACGTTCTCTCGTATACAGAAATTCTCTCTAAGGATCAATGAACTAACTTAGGCATCGGGGAGGTTGGTGAACCCTCACCTTCCTTGTGTAGTTGGAGACCGAGCCCAGTGATCGGTGTGCGAAACATGTCATTAACAGTGGCGCCATTTGTGGGATACTTTATAAATTAACGTGTCCTTTGCATGCCGGCTGCAACATGCTCTCAAACTACCCGCGATTAGGAAGCAACCTCGATGAATATGGAAGGGAGATTCACAGAGATGGAAGCGTGCATAAGGAGAGTGGCAGCAGAGAGGGACTACCTTAACAGGAAAATGAAACACTAAAGGAATGGGCATGAACACTCAAGAAGACACAGCGCCGAGTCAAAAAACAAGCACGCCCAGTCGTGAAGTCACGGAGGGATGGACATCGGAAAAGAAGAGAGAAGGAAGATGCACCATGAGATATGTAGCCTCGTGATAAAGTATGAGGAGATGACCAAGAGAATGGAAGCGTCGTCATCGGTTGACCAGCTGCTCAACAGTACCGACTTGCCCTATAGTGCGAAGGTGATGGCAGCACCACTCCCACCAAAGTTCGGAGTCCCACAGATGGAGATGTACGACAAGTCCAAAGACCCCATCGAGCACTAATAGACCTTTAAGTCGCATATCACCCTTTAACCAACTATGCAGAGAAATGGCATGTCGAGAAATGCATACACCCAAAAACCCAGATACGAGGAAGTGTTCTCCACGGTGAAGCACCTGGCAAAGCAAGTATTGCCATCTCATTCGATGAGGAAGATTGCATAGGGGTGCTCTATGCTCACGATGATGCGCTAGTAGTGACAATACACTGGTGGCCAATTACACGACACGGAGGATCTTAATAGACAATGGCGGCTCGACTGACATCATGTTCTAGGATACTTTCACAAAATTGAGAATCGATCCGAACTGCCTACGCCTATCCCATTCCTCTGAAGGGGTTCTTAGGGGATGTAGTCCAGCCCGTGGACATCATAACTCTATTGGTCTTAGTTGATGAGGCCCCTCGCACCGCCGCAACCATAACCGACTTCATAGTAGTGAAGGCTTTGTCTTCTTCCTACGATGCCATCTTGGGTAGACAGACACTAAACAACCTGCGAGCAGTGACATCGACCTATCACTTGAAGATGAAGTTCCCAAAGGAGGCGGGTGTAGGAGTGTCCTGGGGCAAAAAAGTAATAGTGCGAGAGTGGTACTTGCAAGAACTGAAGACTAGAGGGAGAGATATTCAAATGACAGAAGGGCTAACTTACGGCATGAACCCACAGCCGCCTCTGGAGTTCATCGGTGATGAAGAAGAAATCAGGGACAAGCAAACCCTTTGGTAGGAGGAGCTGAACGAGCCATTGGAGCTAGTAGCCCAGAATTCGGACCGCCCTGAGAACATCGTGAGACTTGGGACCAAGATGGTTCCCCTCAAGCACAATTCAAAGCATCAAGAGGGTTAAGGCAGGGTAACCCACTGTCACCCTACCTTTTTATTTTATGTTCAAAGGTTTGAGCTCCATTCTTAATCATGCTGAGGCCACTAATTTTATAACAGGTATTCCTATGGCTCGAGGAAAAATATGTATTAATCACTTGTTTTTTTTACTGATGACAACTTGTTATTTTGTAAAGCAAATCCAGTAGAATAGAGTAGAATGACTGGCCTTGTTGACTCCTATGAACAAGCCTCAAGCCAAAGACTTAATAGAGATAAGACTTCTATTCATTTTAGCAAAAACGCTTGCAGGGAAGTCAGAAGCCATATACTGAGTATTGTTGGGGTTAGATCTTCAACCTCATAAGAAAAGTATCTTGGATTACCTGCACTCATTGGCAGGTCTCAATACCAAGCTTTCAATTGCATACTGGATAGAGTAAGAAGCAAGGTGAGCAACTAGAAAACGAAGATCTTGTCACAGGCTGGGAAGGAGGTCCTTTTGAAGGCAGTGATCCAAGCTTTACCAACTTACTGCATGGGGGTTTTTAAGTTGCCTAGATCTCTACTGAAAGAGATCAACCAAGTCATGAGGAGCTTTTGGTGGAGTCAACAACAGAATGAAATAAGGATTCACTGGGTCTCTTAGAGTCAAATGGGTAAGGCCAAGTCAGCAGATGGGCTAGGTTTTAGAGAAGGATATCTTTAGCTAGCAGAGTTCTCAATGATGGAGAGCTTTAATCTGGTCATGCTTGCTAAACAATGATGGAGAATAATGCAGAATCCAGAGGCCTTAGCTAGCAGAGTTCACAAGTTGAAATACTTTCCTAGAACTTCTTTTTTTTAATGGTGAACAAGTAAGGATTTGGAAGGATCGATGGATTCCTCAGCCATCCTTTTTCCTGTGAAAAGTGCTTACCACTTATAGAAGGATATCTTGGAGATTGGGAAAGGGCAAGGATCCAGCTCTAGTTCTCAGAGAAAAGTTTGGTCTACAATTTCGAATTGAATATTACTAATGCATCAAAAGTTTTCATTTGGAGAGCCTACATGGAATCATTACCAACAAGGTGAGTTGTTGCCTTATCATTACCAACCTTTTCAAGAGGAAGGTTGTGGATTCACCTTTATGCCCTATCTGTTTACTAGAAGAGGAGACTAGTCTTCATGCTTTATGGGTGTGTACTGTTGCAAAGGATGTATGGAGTCTTTGCCCAAGGAAGCTTAAAAAAAGTGGTCTTTCTGTAGTCAGGTTCTTGGATTTGATTGCCAATATGTTTGCACCTTTTTAGCAAGAGCTAGTGGAGGAGATGGTGTTAACAACTAAGAAAGCGTAGAAATTCATTTATTTTCAAAGGAACATTCAGTCATCCAATGAGAGTTATGAACCAAGCAAAACAACTGTAACACACCGTATTTTAGTATATTTTTATTGAAGGATTATTTTATTAATTTAAAATTTTATTCTCTTATTTTAAAGTTGTTGGATTTTTAGTTGGTTTATTTTTATGATTTTAATTTTGTAAAAATTATTTTATGATGTGTTTTCTTAATATTAATTATTGTTATGTATTTAAATTGCTTTTCATATTAAATTAACTTATTGTTGGATTTAATTATTTATTTTCATTTTAATCACTACATTTGAATTATTTTATTTTACTTGCTGTTTTGAAATCGTTTCCGTTGGATCATTTTTGTGACCCAAGATGTGAGGATTGAACCTCATTTCTTTCCCTTTCTTTTTCTTTTTCCTCTTTTCTTTTTCCCTTTTACTCTTTTTTTTTCTTCTTTCTTTTTCTCATTTTCTTTTCCTCCCCTGCTTCCCTCCCCGCACGCGACACCTTCTCTTCTCTCCCCCTTCCGTTTTTCTCCTCCACCCACAGCACCGCCCGTGACCGACACCGCCCAGCCCATTCGCTCCCCCATCGGCCGGCGACCACCACCCTCAAATCTCAGCTCCTCTTGTGCTCGCGCGTCGCCGTCGCGCCACCTCCGGCCACTATTTCTTCACCACTTCATCTTCGACCTCCTAGCAACCTAATGCACCCAACCCCAGCTCCGATCCGATCCGTCACCAGCTTTTTGCACTTCAACCACCCTCTATGCCGCCACCCATCCAACCGCCGCCACCCATGGCCAACCACCACCACCACTAGCTCCACCGACATCCCTAAGCCCTACCCTATCAATCTCGGGTCTTCGTTTGCACCCATTCAAAAGTGAGTTTTTGAGACCCATGGCCACAGTACATTTGGCACTGTTTTGTTGCTGCGTTGACACTTCTTGCAACTCCGTGATCCTTCAGAAATTATAAAATAGCACTATAAGTATTTTTCAAAAAAATTTCGTGATTTAAATGTATTTTTACACTAATTCATTATACTGTGATTTGATTGGTTTTGCCGGACTAAGTCCGAGGAGTACGGGGGTCGGATGGATTGGTGGAGGAAGTTTGATTGTGTATTTGGGTTGTGTTGAATTGTTGATTGGGAATTGTGTTGTTCATGTACATTGCATATTTGCACACATAATCATGTTTGTAAAGAAAACTGGGTTTTCATGTAATTGCATTCATGTTCATGTGTTTTTTGAAATTGGGTTTTCGTGTAGTTGCATTCATGTTCATGTGCTTTTTGAAAACTAGGTTTTCATGTGAGAAATGGTTTTCTATGCGTGTGTATCACGACCCTAAGCCGAGATGGGGCATTATCTCGGTGGATCTCCTCTGGTCACTCGGGAGCAGAATATACTGAGTGACGTCCATTGGATTGTCACCAGGCGACAATGGGATCGGACAAGATGGTCTCGTGCCGACTTCGTGGTCCCTCTGCTGGCGGGGACTAAAGGATGCTTGGCCATGTACGCGCTGGGCGCGGAACTGGGCATTGCTCGTTGCGTAGAGGATGCTTGGCCATGAACGCACTGGGCGCGGAACTGGGCATCGCTACGAAGCCAGGGTGTGCGGATGATCCCTAGAGGAGATCATGGTACATACGATAAAATGGAATAATGGACTATTTTCTGGGAAAATAGCGTGTGTTGGATATGGATTTTATGTGAATCATTTTCTGGGAAAATGTTTTATGGTTATTTTTGGGCCAAATGGAATTTTGGCATGTGTTGAAAAATATTCATTTTCGGGAAAAATAATATTTTGAGAATAATGCATATTTCATCATATGCATGCATTATTGTTGGTTGCATTAATGCATTTTTGATCTCATGAGTTGTTTGGTTTATACTTATCTGCGGTACCGTTTTATGGTAATGCAGATTTCGATGCAGATGAGGCTGAGGGTGAGCCTGAGGATTCGGCTCCGCCCGAGGAGTGATTTGGTATCACTCGTATCTGTATTTGGGACTTGTAATATATTTATTTTGGATGACTGTATAACTTTTTAAACCACTTTTACTGATTTTTAAATTGTATTTAAATTCTAGTACTTAGTTGACTTAATTATCCGCTACGTTGTTATTGTACACTATTGCATGTACATACACTTGGCACTATCGTTGGGATGCATGACCGTGTTGTCATCATCTGGGTGTCTCGATTCCCGTGTTCCTGTACATGGGGGTCGGGGGCGCCACAACAACTACTTCAAGACTATTAGGCTGCAAACCAGATAGGTAGCAGAGTAGAGGAAGGATCGAATGTTAACATTTGCAGTTGGGACCCTCCTCTTGAAGGGGTGTATAAGGTGAACTGGGATGCAGCTCTTTGCATGGAACTTTGCAAGGTTGGTATTGGGATTATAATTAGAGATCATGAAAGGCAAGTAATAGCAACCAAAAGAATGCAAAGAGATATTTGTCAAGACCCCCTACTGGTTGAGTCATATGGAGCCTTCCAAGCTGTTATTTTTACCTTGGAGATTGGTATAAGGAAGATTATCATTGAAGGTGATGCATTGCAAGTTGTTAAAAGCATTTTATAGCAAGAAGCTTCGAATCATAGCTCGAGATTTTTCATTTGGGACACTAAATATGTTCTATCACAGTATGAATTTTGGAAAGCTAATCATATAAGAAGAAGAGCTAATGTAGAAGCTGATGCTCTAGCTAAAAATGCTCTAGGAATTGATGAGGATATAATTGATTTGGAAAGTTGTCCCACTTGTATTATTTCCCTCTTATGAGGAGTGATATCAATAAAGAGGTATTGTTTATTCAAAAAAGTAAATACTTTAGTCACAAATAAATTATATAAAAGTAAATTTAGAAAGTGACATGGTTTGATGTCTCACGTCAGATTGTAAAGTTATTTGTATAGTAAAATAGATCTAATAGATCATAAGAAACCACATTAGTTTATGAATTTATTTTTATATATAATTCATTTATGCTTGTAGCAATCTGGTTCGGTACGATATTATTTTCCCTTTATTCTCAACTCTGGGCTAACAAGTGCATCGTGTCTTACTGGTTGTAGAATATACTGATTGTCAGGATTTTATTTTTTTGGCATTTCAAGTAGCAATGTTCATCCGGGCCGGATTTTTTTCTGACCCGGTCCGGAACTCGGAAAACTGGATTCCGGTTCGGGTTCCTGCCCGAATCAAAACGGATCCAAAACCCGCATTATAAAACCCGGACCAACACGGTCCGGGTATGGGTTAGGTACCCAGGTCTTTTAAAAGAAAAATCCCGTATGGATAACCCCCCCCCCCGGTCTACTTCGAGTCTTCGACCCACTTCTCTCTTTCTCTCTCTCTCTAGTCTCTCGCTCTCTCTCGGTAGATGTAGAAACCCTAGCTGCCGCCATCGTGTCACTACATCTCCTTCCCTGTCACCGTTGCTGTCGCCGTCGACCTTTGCTTTAGGTCGTTATTCTGGTAAACCCCCTGCGACTACTTTGACTTACTTCTCTCTCTCTCTCTAGTCTCTCGCTCTCTCTCGTTGCGCTGCGGTAGATGCAGAAACCCTAGCCGCCGCCATCGCGTCGCTGCATCTCCTTCGCCGTCGCCGTCGACCTTTTCTCTAGGTCGTTATTCTGGTAAACCCCCCTGCAACTACTTCGACTCACTTCTCTCTCTCTCTCTCGCTCTCTCTCTCCTCTGTCTCTAGTCTCTCGCCGCATCTGTTTGCCATTGAGATGGGTCGTGCGGTGGTGGATGGATGCTTTGACCATCTGTTTGCTGGTGGCCGTGTGGTTTTTGGAATGTTTGGAAACTTTTTTTTTTTTAAATCTGTATTGGGTATTGACTGTTTATGGATTCATTGATTCTCTATTTTAATGAGTCTGTTTGGTTGTTGGGAAAGTTGAAGGAAAAATATCCAAATTTGTTGGGAAAGTTGAAGGAAAAATGCCCAAACAACTAGGAAATGAAAAAAAAAACAAAAATCCGGGGTACCCAACCCGGATTTTCGGGTTTTAAAAATCCGGGTCCATCCGGGTTTCGACCCGGATCTGATCCGGAATAACCCAGTCTGGATTTCGGCCCGGATTTGAAATACGTGTTCCGGTCCGGGTATACCCGGATTCCCGGGTCGGAACCCAGATGAACACCCCTAATTTCAAGGACGATTTGTGTTTTTGATTGAGAAATAAAATCTTGATTTTGTTTTAAGAAAATGGTCGGTTTTTAATTTAGGCTCATGAAAATTAATTTTCCATTGAAATCTCGCAAGATTTTGGATGGACTAAGATCTCATTGTGATTAGATTTTGACTTTCGAATTTTGAAATTTGACTTTTATTGAATAAGTTCATGGCCGAGGAATTAGAAAGAAGCATTATTTTTTTATACTGATTAGGCGTTTTTCGATTGACATTTTTAGAAAGAGTTGACTTTAAACCAAATTCTGATCTGCAAAGATCGATACACTCTTTTTAAAATTGGATTCAGCATCCTTAATATCCTTTTCTTTTCTTTTTTTTTAAGTAGAAAATAAAAATATATTGGCATCACCCTTCCAATTCCATTAATTGAATAAAAATTATTTTTGACAACAAAAAAACAAAAATTAGAAGAATTTATGTAGTTCATATCTACAAAAGTGATCGGATTACTCTCAAATCAATGGTGGTCGAGAGTACTCATTGGACTAATTCAAAAAATGATTTTTAAGATTATTCTTATGGCTGTCGTTGGTGGCAAAAGCCACTCCGATGGCGATGGCCATAAAGGGTGGCTTGAACCATGGCAATGGATAGTCAGGGTTCTCATAAGTCATAAATTAGGAAAAAAAGAAGAAGAGAAGCCTGTTAATGATTCCATCACTATTGAGAAAGACAATTTGCAGATGGGTTTGAGAAATTGTTAAAAAAAAACAAAAACTAGCTTTCCCTTTATATGTTTGTACCCTATGATAATTGAATCATTTTAAAGAGAAATTCTATTTGCAGTCTCTAAATGGGGACTACATGTGTAAACCCTTCATTAAATTGAAAAAAATATCATTTTGAGAATGATATTATTGTAATTTTAAAAAACTTTAAAGATAAAATTGACTAACTTTGTACATACAATCCTCAAATAGAGACTGTACGTAACATTGCTCCCTTTAAAAGACCCAACATATACACAAGGGGTGTTCTGATGTTTTCATTCAAGAGGTGTTCAGACTACCCAACATCTTGTGACTGGCCAATGCCCAAAATGTTATTCAATTATTTATTTATTTATTTCTAATGATTAATTGAATACTTCCAAATAAAATATATGAACCGAATGTCTAACACTGATTTTACAGAGAAATTAAGTAGAAACCATAGTGAAAGTTCCAATGCTCATAGCCAGAATAAACTGAGGAAGGTGCTATGAAAGATGAAAATTTCCAATAAAATCAAGATCTTTGCATGGAGAGCTTGTAGAAAGCCTTCCCACCAAATCTAATCTTAGGAAAAAGAAAGTAGAGGCCAAGTATAAGTGTAGTTTTTGTAAAAACAATGTGGAAGACCTTCAACATGCTTTAATTTACTACTCTTCCATTTGAGATTTGTGGAACAAATATATTCCTACTATACTGAACATGGAGGAGGATATAAATATAATGAATATTGCACTATTTGTACTGGAGAAGGGAAACGTAAATGACCTAACCACTTTTTTCTTAATAGCTTGGGGCTTTTGGTATAGGAGTGAAATTATCCAAATATCCCTGTATAGCAACACAAAGATATACCAATTCACTCAATCAATTGGTTAGTCGTCTTTCATGCAATTATATAATAAGAAAGCACTAATGCATAACACCAAGATTGGTAACGAAGGAAAAACCTTTAAAAACGCTTTAAACATAAAACCCTATGGGAAAGCCAAACCCATAAAAGTCAATTTTATTATTTGAAAATCCGTTACAAGCAAGTTTCAATTACAAAACCTTGTTAATTGACACTCTTACTTGAACAGAGAAACGACCCGTTTGTTTCTACCCCAGTAGTAGCCAGAACCTCTAAGGATCTTCAAATATTGGCTTTTCTTTTGAAACTCCAAGGGCAAAACACAATCACTCTCTCTCCACCTTGAAGCACAATCACACTCTATGAGAGAAAAAAACAAGAAAATGAGAATTTTCTTACACAAACACTCGGAAAACACTCTCCAATATCTCCAAGGCCTAATCTCGGCGGGTCCTAAATAATAGAATAACTTAAATATCTTATCTGAAAGCAGTTTCCAAGACAGTGAAATTCTTCTGAAGGAATGATTCTGTTACGATGGTTTCTACTGATGATTGGCTGACACTTAGTACTTATCTTCTTAGTAGTGGCAGTTTTACATTCGAACTCTTCTCTGGTTAAGATAAAAACCTTGAAACTCAAATTCTTCTGTTTTTATTTATCTAAAATGTTTACTAACAAATTCTAGATAAAATCAAAATAAACTCTAGATAAAATAAAAATATTTTACATTCATTCAAAATACAAATTTCAACTTAAGATGATGTATATTATCTTAGTCAACTAATCCTAGTCAAACTCTTACAATTAGCATTTTCAATATCCCCCTTTGGTGAATTGGTAGAAAAATCAAACTTTGATGAATGTAACTTGAACCTGTCAAACACAACCAATAAAACAAAACCCAAGTAGAAATTCCAAGCAAACAATTGTGAACTCACAAATAATGACATAGAATAGTGACTAAGTTTAATACCATCAAAATTCAAAAGTTTTTAAAATCTAAATTTAAGCATATTCTAGTTCAACATCAAAGTAAATCAAAACAACCATCAACAAGTTTTAGTTACAGACCAAAATAAAAATTGAAGAATAATGCAAGGAAAAAAAAATCTGCTCTGCTCCCCCTCAATCCAATCTGTTGTTTTGCTGCTCCACTACTCCCCCTTTTTGTCAACAAGCTGACAAAGGTTAGGCCTATACTCCATTAGAGTACATGACACTCACCATGACCTGTTGCATATCCAGATATAGCTGAACCAACCTATCATTCGCTTGTACACAATTGGAGTGAAAACAACAATGTCTTGCTCCAACTTATGCTGGTTGACATCCACTTTGGCAGTAATATCATCGATCTTCTGTGAGAGCTGAGTTATTTTCTCCAGCACTTGAGAGGAGAGTACCGAAGGCTCAGGTGGAGAGGAAGTAGACTCTGTGGTATGTGGACTCTTCTTGGACAGCATAGCCTCTGACTTAACCACTGTAATGACAGAAATAGAACCAACTATCTTCATGGTTGGCTCATTGTCTCGAAGAGGAACCTTAGCCTTGAGGGCCAGTTTAGTGATTAAGCCTCCAAAAGGCAGATTCAGCTCCTTATCCAAATGTGAGCTAGGAATAATATCTATGACATGCCTAGGAAAATCAATGGATACACCTGTAGGGAGCATGACCTTTATAGGGAGTCTATGGACCTTAGGATTCCATTTTAGGCCATGAGGACCAACAAAAAGATTGCACATGGCTGTTTTTGTTGGGGCACCCATCCCTTGATATGAGTATATAGGAGAGTCCACAACAGGCAGGTCAAACAAATCCCTCAGAATGGCAGGAGAAACCTCAATGGTGGTTCCCCAAACAACAGATATTATGTTATGCTTGTCCAAATTAAAATGAGCAATATTAGAATAAAAATCCCTAACTATCTCAACACACGGAGTAGGAGAGGATTGTGTGAGATTTTTCTAGTATCTATTCCCAAAAATTCTTTAAATAATATCAAATTCAATGGATGGGAAATCAGCGAGACTAATATCTCTCTCACCTAGGACTGGTCTGTGTGAGAAGATGTTCCTATATGCAGCTTAAGCTTGTGGTGAAGTGAAACACTCATACGCAGCACCAGATCGTGTCTGTGCAGGAGGAGTGGTAGCTAGAAGCTCTTCCTCAGCTGGAAGTTCTTCCTCACTGGAAGAATTTTCAGGTGTTGGAACATGATTAGAACGAGGTATGTGCATTAATGCATGTAAAATTATTGAAAAAATGCTTAAAAACATTAGTTGAGGCAAAACATTAAGTACTTGGTGAGCAACACATGAAATATGAAATGCCTAATGCAATAAAGAACGCACCAGAAATCCTTCCAGCATACATTAAAAATGTAGACCCAACCACAAGATGCATGATTCATAACCCAAACAAGAAAAAAGAACCATTAGCATCACAACAGATACTGAACTCTACATCAGTGTTCATCCTAGAGCTAGAAAGGACAAAAGGGGGCACATACCGTGATTGCGGATTGTGTAGACGAGGATGTCTGCTCGATTTTGAAACCACAGAGTGCTCTAGAACATGAGAAGTGTGAGAAATCGTGTTCGGCTAGGGCACAAAGAGGCGTGAGGGACCCGAAGTGAAATGACGTGAGTGGGAGGGGTCTTAGAGCACTGGCATTGGACTCATCAAATGAGTCCAATGTCCATAATTTGAAGAATTTAACGAAAAATACTCTGCATTGGATTCACCTTTTCCTTAAATCTTAAACTTTTAGCTACAGTGAAGTCTCTTCTATCGCCAAACTTGGTGACCTACTATTCAACATCTATCCGGTTATTTTATTATGAAACAATTATTTCGCACGCAAAAGCCGTTCTCTCTTCCCTCTCTATTCTGCATTCTTCCTCTACCCCCGAAATCCCGAAATCTCCAATCCCTTTCGATTCCTCTCATTTCCTTCTTCCTCTCCTCTCCTTTTCTTTCTTCCTGAATCGACGCATCTCCAGTTCTTTCTTCCCCCTTTTCTCTTCCTTCTTCCTCTACCCCGGAATCCCGAAATCCTCAAACCCATTTCCGACTTCCTCTCCTCTCCCTTTCTTTCTTCCCGAATCTGGCAAACCATTCGGTCTTCCCTCTCTTCTCTGTTTTCTTCTCCACCCCGAAACCCCCAAATCTCGACTTCCCGTTTCGATTCTTCCTCTCCCTTTCTTTCTTCCGCTCCCTTTCTTCCTTTCCGTTCTTCCTTCCGTTTCCTCCTGTTTTTCCCGAAGCTTGTATCATAAACTTTGCCGAGAAAGTGACCCGTGAATCTTCGTGAAGCAGATGTTGAAGTGCGTACGAGGTGTTTCAGGTGAAACAGAACCTCCATCACCTCCATAGGCACACCGTCGCCGATCCTTTCTCCCTTTGCTCCGAACGTTCTCCATCTCCGTGAGTTCACTCTCTCATATATATATATATATATATATTAATCATATATGCATGTATGAAAAATTTTGCATGATCATTTATATGATTTTATATGACCTTTTTCTTGGGGCCAAATTGATTTTGTATGAATTTATATGATCTTCATGTTAGTTTAGATGGTGGAGGAGGGGATTCGGCCCCATTTCTGGGGTGTTGTCAATGTTCTGTTCTTGCCCAGATATATGCTGATTTTAGAGCTCTCTGTCCATGCCGTCCATGACTAGAACTTTTAGAGCTCTCTATACCTGCCGTCCATGCCTAATATTCAAGATATATGCTGATTGTGTATTAAGTTTTAGAGCTCTCTGTCCATGAAGTTTTATTAGTCTTTAGGAAATCAAATTACATTAAGTTTTGATTGTGTATATTAAGCCTAGACAGAGTCTTTTTTCTGTGGGTCTGATGGCTTTATAACTGGCGATTCAGATAGCAAGGTATTGTTCATGCTTATCTATTTGTTTGTGTACTTTTGCACTTGAGTAAAAAATAAAGTGCATCTTGTAATGTGAGGTCCGTGTGCCTATACTCGTGGAGTTGTGTATTTGAGTTGTATTTAGTGGCTGGGCAGCCACTATCTCTAATTAAAAATTTATCCAAGTTGTGTATTTGAGTTGTATTTAGTGGCTGGGCAGCCACTATCTCTAATTAAAATTTTTTTGTTCTGTATCCAAGTTGTGTATTTGAGTTGTATTCACAGTAAGTGCACGTGAAAATAAAGCAGTAAGCCTTAAAGGCTTACAGTGCACGTGAAAATAAATTTCTCACAGTGCACGTGAATTTGACTTTGGCAAAATGAGCCATGGGGTCTACATTCACATTATAGACTATACAAAAATAGAGAGATGTTCCAGCTCTAATATGGGAAGTGTGAAGAACCGAGTACTCAATACTTGGCACACCCAGCATGATCTTTGCCCAACTCAACAAAAATAAAACTGAAAAATAAAGCAAAATAATGTCAAATAATGTAAAAATGAAAAAAACAATATGTGAAATGCATGTCCTAAACTAATGATGTGCATAAAATAATAGAAAGAAATGCAAGTTGGCATATCACTTAATGTCACACACACCTATGCATTTCCTTAGAAACTCAAATCTTAAACCATCTAAAGGTTTAGTAAACAAGTCAGCCAATTGATGCTTAGTAGACACATGATCCAAGGACACTATCTTAGACTCGACCAAATCTCTAATGACATGATGTTTAATATCTATGTGTTTGGTCCTAGAATGCTAAACATGATTCTTGGAGATACTAATAACACTTGAGTTATCACAATAAATAGTCATGGTATCGTGAGAGAATCCATAATCTTGAAGCATTTTTTCATCCAAAGCAGTTGAGTGCAACAACTTTTAGCTACTATATATTCGGCTTCAATTGTAGACAAGGAAATTGAATTTTGCTTCTTGCTCATCCAAGCTACAAGTTTTCCACCTACATAAAAGCAACCTCTTGAGGTACTCTTTCTATCATCAACATTTTCAACCCAATCCATATCTGAATACCAACTAGTTCCAAGTTTGTATCATTTGAATACCAAATCCCATAGTCAACAGTTGCACTAAGATACTTAATGATACTTTTGACTGCAGTGAGATATGATTCCTTAGGATTGGACTGAAACCTATCACATGCACCAACACTAAAGGCTATATCGGGCCATCTAGCAGTGATATAAAGAAGGCTTCCAATCATGCTTCTATAGAGTATGATCAACATTTTTACCTGTAGAGTCAGTGCTGATTTTTACTAATGTGCTATTGGGAGTGCGAGCATGACTCTTGCCTTCCATCCCAAACTTCTTAACAAGCTCTCCAGCATTGTTGGATAAAAATTCATTCTTTAGTTTGTCTTACTTGAATACACAAAAGAAGTTTAACTCACAAATCATGAGAGTGAATCAAGTGTTGCTCCAAACACAATACCATCAACATAAATTTGAGTAATGAGTAGTTGTGTACCAGATTTTCTATTGAAGAGAGTCCTATCAGCTTATCCTCTAGTGAAACCATGTTCATGTAGATAAGTTGCGAGTCTTTTATACCAAGCACAATGTGCTTGTTTTAGCCCATAGAGAGCTTTGTTCAACCTGTAAACATGGTCAGGACAGAGATGATTAATGAAACCTTTAGGTTTCCTACATATACCTCTTCCTGTAGAATGTCATTTAAAAATGCACTCTTAACATCCATTTGATATAACTTGAAATTTAGATGGGAAGCAATGATAAGAAGTATGCAAACTGACTCCAACCAAGCAACAGGAGTGAATTATTCATTAAAGTTAATTCCTTCCACTTGTGTGTAGCCTTGTGCAACTAGCCTGGCCTTTTTTCTCACAATGGTTTCATGTTCATCTGACTTGTTATTGAAGATCCACTTGGTTCCAATGACATTGTAATTTTTAGGTCTAGGAACCAACTCTCAAACATCATTGTGAATTATGTAGTCTTCATCACTTTGTTCTTGAGGGTTCTATTTCCCGCCTCTCTTTTAAGTTTTCAAGTTCCTTTTTAGTGGTCTCGACTGACTCATTATCTACAACCACATTGATAGATTTCATTTTTTTCCATAGGTTGTAGACTCTATATGCCTTGCTATTAGATGAGTATCCAAGGAACACCCCTTCATCACTCTTGCTATCAAACTTATGTGAGTTTTCACGATCTCACAAGTGTAGCATTTGCTGCCAAATTCTCTAAAGTACTTAACTGTTGGTTTTTTATTTTTTCCACAAGCCGTAAGGAGTATGTTTGGTGCTAGGTCTTAGGAAAACTCGATTTAGGATGTGACTTGTTGTATTCATAGCTTCTCCCAAAAAATACAAGGCCATTTTCTTTCTACTCAACATGGTTCATGTCATCTCTTGAATAACCCTATTTTTCCTTTCAACCACTCTATTTTGTTGAGGAGTAATGGGAGTAGAAAGTTCTTGGTGAATGCCCTGTTCATCATAAAAAAAAGAAAAATTAGTATTATCAAATTTCTTACCATGATCATTACGAATTCTAGAGATAGAAAGATTCTTGTCTATTTGAAGTCTCTTGAACAACTTCTTGGCATGATCAAATACTTCAAATTTTTCTCTTAAGAGAATAGTCCAAGTAAATCTGAAAAAATCATCCACAATGGCAATAATATACTTTTTTCCACCCCAGACTTTTAGTTTGTGTTGGACCCATCAATTTCATGTAAAGTAACTCAAGTGGTCGAGAGGTGAGAATTTCTGAAACTTTCTCGTGTTGTACTCTTGTTTGTTTTCCCTTTTGGCATGGCCCTCAAACCATCTTCTTGACTTTGAGAGGCTTAGGCAAACCTACAACAACTTCCCTTTTTGAATTTTTGATAAGTCTCTTATATTGATATGACTAAGTTGTTGGTGCCACAACTCGACTTTATCCAACAAGACTCTATGGCAACACAATTGGGCTGTTGAGGAGACTCCATAATAGTTGTCGAATGTTCTAGTGCCCTTCAAGATCCATTCTCCAGTTTTGTTGTAAACATTGCACTCATTCTTTGAAAATAGTACAATAAGATTATTATCACAAAATTGGCTAATGCTTAGCAAGTTAGCTTTAAGACCATTAATAAATAAAACATTATGAAGAATAGGTAGTCTAGGTATTTTAACACTCAATTTTCCTTTGACAATGGACTTGCTACCATCTCCAAATGTCACGGTGCCTCTACGATTCAACTCGATCTTCTTGAGCAAAGTTTTCTCATTGGACATATGTCTCGAGTATGCGTTGTCCAGGTACCAAAGGCAATTGTCTATTGACTTAAGGGTTGTGTAAGCAACTAGACATACAACATCTTCTTTGACCACCCATTTTGATTTAAGTTTTGAGCAATTATTTTCATCATTACCACTTTTCATGATCTTTTCTTTGTTGTGAATACAAAATTTAGATAGTTCACCTAACTTTAAACTTATTGAGGTTATTTGATGACTTAATTATTGGACTTGATTTTCAAGAGTCTTTGCCTTCTTCTTTGATTTTCTTTCATCTCCATTTTTCTACACTTTACTCTAGTTAAAGCAATATGGCCTTATATGGTCAGAAATACCACAATGATGACAAATAAGTACAAACTTAATGTTAATGTTTCATGTGGCTTTTCAAAATGATTTGACTTTGAAGCGGCCTCTTTTAGAGCATCCACAACTTGATTTCCTTCGACAAAAACAATACTTTTAGAGATATTGGAAGCAGATGATGAGGCTTGAGGATCTTTATCTTGGGAAGTTGTATACCTCATTCCAGTATGGTCACAACTGGGCTTTTGAGTACTTAGCATCTCTTCTAATTTATGAGTTGCTGATTTTTGTTGGTTTTCTTGAGAACTCTTCAATTTTAAGTCTTTACTCTTGAGATCTCAAATTCAGAAATTTTCAATGTCTCGCAGAGGTTATTCTTTTCATTCTCCACAACTGTAAGTTTGTTGTACAGTTTCTTATTAAGCTTTCTTAGCTTGACAACTTCACATAAGTCATTATAAGCATCTTGTATGCTTAACTCATGTCAGCATCAACAAGGGTTACCAATTCACTCAATTAATTGGTTAGTCGACATTCATGCAATTATATAATAAGAAAGCACTAACACATAATACCAAGATTGATAACGAAGAGAAACCATTTAAAAAACTCTATAAAAGTAAAATCCTACGGGGTAGCCTGTGATACCCCCATATAATATGGATAAGGGTAGGTGGTGTATGGGATCCCACATTGCTTGGGAAGGAGAAGTTCTTGCTCTTTATAAGGTTCCAATGATGCTCTAATTGTATCATTGACTAGTCCTTTTAGAGTATAGGTCATGTGGTTTGGGCCTTCCATTAGGGCGTTAGAAATGGTATCAGAGCCTATCCCAACCAGAAATGTGGGACTTGAGCCGTGCCACCTATAATGGACAGGCCCGACGAGGACGTCGGGAATTTAAGGGGGGTAGATTGTGATACCCCATATGATATGGATAAGGGTAGGTGGTGTATGGGATCCCACATTGCTTGGGAATGAGAAGTTATTGCTCTTTATAAGGTTCCAATGGGGCTCTAATTGTATCATTGACTAGTCCTTTTAGAGCATAGGTCATGTGGTTTGGGCATTCCATTGGGTCGTTACAAATGGTATCAGAGACTATCCCAACCAGAAATGTGGGACTTGAGCCGTGCCACTTACAATGGACAGGCCCGACGAGGACGTCGGGAGTTTAAGGGGGGTAGATTGTGATACCCCCATATGATATGGATAAAGGTAGATGGTGTATGGGATCCCACATTGCTTGGGAAGGAGAAGTTCTTGCTCTTTATAAGGTTCCAATGAGGCTCTAATTGTATCATTGACTAGTCCTTTTAGAGTATAGGTCATGTGGTTTGGACCTTCTATTGGGGCGTTACATAGCCAAACCCAAAAAAGTCGATTTTATTATTTGAAAACCCGTTACAAGCAAGTTTCAATTGTAAAACCTTTGTCAGTTGACACGCTTACTTGACCAGACAAACGACTTCGTTTGTCTCTACCACACTAGCAGCTAGAACCTCTGACGATGTTCAAATATTGGCTTTTCTTCTAAAACTCTAGTGGCTGAACACGATCACTCTCTCTCCACCTTGGAGCACGATTACACTTCATGAGAGAAAAAAAAAGAAAATTTTCAAGAGAATTTCCTCGCACGGAAACACTCAGAAAACACTCTCCAATATCTCCAAGACTGAATCTTTGTAGATCCTAATTAATAGGATAACTTAAACATCTTATCTGAAAGTAGTTTCCAAGTCAGTGAAATTCTACTGACGAAATGATTTTGTTATGACGGTTTCTGCTGACGATTTGCCGACACCATATACTTATCTTCTCAATAGTGGCAATTTCACATTCGAACTCTTCTCTGAATAAGATAAAAACCTTGGAACATCGAATTCTACTGTTTTTACTTATCTAAAACACTTACTAACAAACTCTAGATATAGTCAAAATATTTTACATTAATCAAAAATACAAATTTCAACTTAAGATGATGTCAATCATCTTAGTCACCTAATTCTAGTCAAACTCTTGCAATTTGCATTTTCAAGGAGGAACAAGATGACAATTGAACAAATTCATATTGAACCTACAAAGGTGATTGACTATGCATTATCTCTGCAAAAAGTTTACAAGGACCTAGAATCTTAACCAATTACAAAACTAAAGACTATTTGCTGCGGGAATCCATCCCCCATTGGCTACCTTAAACTAAATGTAGAAGGTTTTTTTATCATCACAAGACATGTTTGGGAGCTATTCTCAAAGATGAAGAATGTGATATTGTGATGGTTGGTAGCAAAGTTGAGAATGAACTGAATGACCTAGAAACAATTGAGATTCTTGCTATGTTTCGAGAAGCACAATTGTTTCGAAGCTTACAGTTATGTGCAGATTTGGGATTTTCAAAGTTAAATTTTAGAAAGTGATTGTACACTGATGGTAAAGGAATGACAAGCAAAAGCTAAATCGTTCTCAAGTCTGGGAAACTTGCAAAAAGAAGTAAAGGGGTGGGTTGTTGGAACTCTTTGCTGAGTACAAAATCCAATATGTACGTAGGATGGAGAACGAGGCTGCGCATATATAGGCTTGCAATTTATGTTTGGAATGTTGAGAATATTGAAATGTGCTGGGATGATGTGTCAACGTTTGTTTCTCAAGGTATTTGGCTTGATAAAAACAGGTTGTAATGGTCTTATCTTATTAATGATATGTTCTTGTTATAATATATATATATACATATGATGAACCGAATGTCGCCCAAGACTTGTGGTAAACTCAGTTGGATTTGACAATAATAAGTGCATGTCGCCTAAGACTTTCGCACCACAAAGCACGGCAAGACAAAGTCGCCAGTGTCAACTCCACCACCGGGTCTTATGCTTAAAGCTCTCTCTCAAACTCGAGAAATCTGAGATGCATGGACAACGTGAAACAAAATTTCATTTTTTAATTCCACGATTTAGGCCACAACTTTAGCGTCGTACCGTATAAAGTTTACGATAAGAATCTTACATTTATTAAGTATTTCTTGTTATTTGGCTTATTATATTTATTGAAAATAAATCATATTAATATAAAAAAAAGTTTTCCGTTTTTATTTATTACTGAGGCTCAATAATGGTAGAATTTATTAACTAAATGAAAGATATTATTTTTGAGTATTTCAAATAATAATTTAATATAATTATTTACTTATATATGGTATCTAATTGTGCATTGCGGAGAAGGTCAACTCAGTGAAGTATATAGAGAGATCAAATGCATGTTGGTCTGCCGAGCATTCTGATCCGATTCTATATAATTTTTTCTAAATTTTAGTTAGAAATTATATTTTCTATAATTTTCTCTTAAATCTTGCTCATTTTTAAAAAAATTTCTACATCTCATTCTCTATTTTATCTCTATTCTATTAAAATAATTTTTTTTCTATTTTTTTTTATTATTATTTCTACTATTTTATATCTACATCTTTAACTACTCTCAATGGCGTATAAAATATATATAAAAAGTGATTTAGGAGATGAGCAAGAACTACTGTTTACATCCTAAACCTTTTCCTTCAAATGGGATACCCGATAGAGTGTGTATTTGGAGAAAACCCTAAATACAAATCCTATAATTTAGAGAAAAATATATTTTAAAAAATCGGATGAGAATGTTCTAAACTCCCTAGTGGCTTTATTTTGAAAACATTATTATCTACATTTGTTGCATAATATTAAGTTGAGTTATTATATATTATTTATCACTACAAATATTATTTCTTTTTATTTATTATTTTTCTTCAATTACCCAACTCCAAGGGTTACTCATACAGGAATTAGTAGTAATTATTAGGGGTGTAACCGGTCCAGTTCGGTCCGGTTTTGGATAAAATCTAGGATCGAACTGGTATGTACCGGTTTTATATTTTTCAAAACCGATTACGCACCGGTTATCCTCCTAAACCGGTACTTCCAGTTTTACCGGTTTCCGGTCCGGTCCAGTTTTCTGATTTTTTTAAAATGTAAATTTCACAATTTGTCATTAAAAATTTGTTTAAAAAAAAATAGAAACTGATTTAAAAAAAACTGTTTAATACTTTTATTAATATATTAGACTATATAATAATATTAATATTAGACTATTGATATAGTTATAAGTTATATATTAGTATTAGTTATAAACTTTTAGTGATTTAGTATTAACATTTTATGTAATAATTTATAAATTATAATAAAAAATTATTTCATATATGAATATATATAATTATATATAAAAATTTCACATAAAAATTTATAATTATACATTATATATAAAACTTATATATATTAATATTTAATATATATATATATATAATATTTTGTATAAAACTTATATATAAAAATTTTATTTTTTATTTTTTTTAATCAACCGGTCCGGTCCGGTCTAAAAAATTCCGGAACCGGACCGGAACCGGCCGGTTTTTAGATTTTAAAAACCGGTTCAAACCAGTTTTCCGGTTTGAATTTACACTCCTAGTAATTATTGTGGGTTAGTGTATTCTTGAGTCAGCTTGAAGCATAGACTTGTTGGAAAAAATAAAACGAGAAAATAGAAAATTAGGAAGGAAGAATAGAAGGATATAATAATTTGGGCTCTAAGGCTCAATCGTAATAATAATTTCTTCCGAACATGTCAATGAAACCATCAAACTCGTTGTTCTAAATTAATATTTTTTTCTAATACCTTAAAACATCATCTTTTGAGAATTTTAAGATAGAGAGATGTTAGAGAAAAAGTTTTTATCTGTAATGATCTGAACTCATTCATAAGGGTCATCAAAGAACTCACTTATTATTGATAATAACTTTCTATTAAAAATAATATTTGCAGTTATAAATTGTGTATATATTGTATATTTTTTAAAAAAATAAAAAATAAATATTAGACTCACATGAAAAAATTATTATTTTTAATTGTGGATTCTATTTTTTTTTTTTTAAAAAGAGTATGCAATTCTTGCACAATTTATAACTATACATAGTATTACTCATAAATAAATAAAGAAAATATATTTTTGATGACTAATTAATAAAAAACTACAAAACTAGGAACTTCATCTTATCCGAATCCAAGGGTGGCACTTCGAGAAAAGTGGGAATACTCGTGCGATATAATGGGTAAGAGATTAAAAAGTAATTAAGTAATGGATTTGGGGGGTGGGGGTAAAGAACAAACAAATCCATAGTGGCTAAGCTTAAAGGACATATATGCTTGAGCAATGTCGGTACAAGTTTTAAATAGATAAATTTTATACAAGTCTTTTATAAAAGTAAATCTCATTAATAAAAAATAAATAAATATAGATAGAATTCACTATTAGGAGTATCCATTTTACACACATGATGTGGCATCATCTAGACCACACATCTCTCAAAGTGAGTGTTGGAAACAATCAACTAGAAGCAGCTACGCAGTGAGTACAAAGTGTGCACTGCTATAGTGGCTTCTCTCTATCATTACTCATAAAAAATAGTTTTTTTATAATTTGTTTTAGGTGAAGTTTACAATTTTATAACAATTTATATGAGACTTGTCTATTTAAAATTTGTATAAATAATTTTTCTATATGCTTATATTGTTGTGGGGTTCATCTTCAACCCGTTCCCATTCCCATTCCCATAAAGATAGATATAGGATTAAGATTTGGAGGAAATTTTTGAGGAGTGGTCCTGGTTGGCTTCCAAAAGACTTATCAATAGGACTGATTCTACTTTCCGAGTCAATCCCGAACCTAAATGACCCGATCCACTTTTGGGGTCCCATTTATTTGCTTTCCGTCCTTGTTACGTCCTCTCATCCGACGTGGCTATATTTAATATATTCTTTACATCATATGTTTTTAAAATTTTTTTATTAACATATTAAGAAATATAAATATATTGATTTTCATAATTATTATCATCTCATCTAATTATTATAATTTTTTTAAAATTTTTATATAAAATAAAATAAAATAAATAATTTAATTTTTTCAAATCTTAAAATAAAAATAATATTAAAAAAATATATATTAATAATATTTTATTCAACTTTTATATCAACTTATTTTATCAGTAAAAATAAATGAAATCTTAGAGTTGTAAATTTTTTATACCTCTTTTTTTCAAAATAAATATAAAATATTTACACATTATATATCATTTATATTTGTTCATATTTATAAACGGAATGATGAAGTTTGTCCATCTTAAAATTGTATAAATAATATTTTAAATATAAGAAAGTTTTATATCTTGAAATCTTATAAAATTAAATTTATTTATTAATTTGTGTGGATATGTATATATATATATATATATATATATATATATATATATTATATATGTATTATCTTCTCGATTTCTTTTCATTTTCACCGTCAAAGTGAGGCAGCATAGGAATTAGATTTTACCGGAGAGAGCGAGCGAGAGAGAGAGAGGGATGTGTTTGGCTATAATTGTTACAAGCATTTTCTATTCTTAGTTTAATTTTCGTGTCAGTTTCCTCTTTCTCCCTCTCTCTCTCTCTCTCTCTCTCTGAAACCAATTGGACCCAGACCAGGGGAGTTTGAAATTTTGAATTAGGGTTTATGGGGAAAGGAAAAGACCACTTTTCTGCTTAAATTTTCTTGATTTGTCTCGCATTTTTACTCGTGTCATCGCACTTCGTCGGATCTCTTCAACCGTGTCCTCCAATGTAAGTGATTCTCTATTCTTTGACTTCTCAATTCCTTCGCAGCCTGAACTCTCTTCTTCAATTCCAAATGTTCTAACTTTGAATCTGCTTTTGCAAATTTAAACTCCGAAGTTTTACATGCACGGACCCATTTAGGTATTGGTTTGTGATAAGGGTGTTTTTGGGTGTCCATTTTCCATCTATGTTTTGTATTCGTAAGATATGATCTTTTAGGAAAATTTGGGTTAGGGTCAGCGTTTTTAGGGTTTTGTAGATATGATCAAACAGATATTCGGTAAACTACCTCGAAAACCCTCAAAATCATCCCATAATGACTCGAACAATGTCAATGATGGAGCGGTCAATGCCCATTCTTCCTTGAACTCGTTTGCTGTATCAAATTCCGTTTATAGCTCGAAAACCACTTCGAATTCTTCGAATAATGGGACTCCTGCTCCTCACCCATCCAGTATGACTAAATCGAATCAAGGAAAAAAATCAGCTCCAATTGCGGCTGATGTAAGTTCTTTGCCTGCTCCAGTGGTTTATGAGCTTTTGCCAAGTTTTCGAGATGTCTCGGGCTCAGAGAAGCAGTCTCTCTTTATTAGGAAACTGAATATGTGTTGTGTTGTGTTCGATTTCAATGATTCTGCAAAGAACCTTAAAGAGAAGGATGTTAAAAGGCAAACTTTGCTTGAGCTTGTTGATTACGTTACATCAGTAACTTCAAAGTTCAATGAGGTGGCAATGCAAGCAATTACAAAGATGGTTGCTGCAAATTTGTTTCGAACATTTCCATCTCCAAATCAGGATAGCAAGGTCCCAGAAATGTACGACCCAGAAGAGGAGGAACCGACCATGGAACCTGCTTGGCCTCATCTTCAGATTGTGTACGAGTTTTTATTGAGATTTGTGGCTTCACCGGAGACAGATGCCAAGCTTGCTAAAAGATATATTGATCATTCATTTGTGTTGAGATTGCTTGAGTTGTTTGATTCTGACGATCAGAGAGAGAGGGATTACTTAAAAACAATTCTCCACCGCGTTTATGGTAAGTTCATGGTGCATCGGCCATTCATTAGGAAAGCTATCAATAATATCTTCTATCGGTTCATCTTTGAGACAGAGAAGCACAATGGGGTTGCGGAGTTGCTTGAAATATTGGGCAGTATAATTAATGGGTTTGCTTTACCTTTGAAGGAGGAGCACAAGCTGTTCCTTGTCCGTGCTTTGATTCCCCTTCATAAGCCAAAGTGTGTATCTATGTACCACCAGCAACTGTCATATTGCATTACTCAATTTGTGGAAAAAGATGCCAAGCTGGCTGACACTGTGATTCGAGGTCTTTTAAAGTATTGGCCCATAACTAATAGTTCAAAGGAGGTTATGTTCCTTGGTGAATTGGAGGAAGTTCTTGAAGTCACACAGGGAGCAGAGTTTCAGCGCTGCATGGTCCCTCTATTCCGTCAAATTGGTCGCTGCCTCAACAGTTCACATTTTCAGGTACCAGCTTTTGACCGTTATTTTGTATACTTCTCTCGCACACACATAATTGCTATTCTCATTTCTCACTGTAATTGGGTCCTCATCCTTCTTGGAAATTTAATTGTGTCACAATAAGATTGTGACTCTAAAATGTGGTTGTGAGGGTTATGGATTTTTTGATCTTTCACTATTTCACCTGGTGGGTTATTTGTATTAATGATATAGGCTTTGATGTTGATTATATGCTAAGCTGTTGAATTTGAAGATGGATAGTAAAGAGGTTCTTTTGGCATATAATCAATGTTTATGAATTGTTAAAAGGTCTTCATATGTTCTCTGTAGGAAAAGAACTAACTTGATCTTTTAATCTAGCATAACCCGATCTCTGTGAATGTCACAATTCTTTCTCTGATTTTCAGTACATAACCATATCTACATCTCACGGTATTCCTTAATGGAGTCCATCGTTCCCTCCAACCCATTCAACATTGTGACTTATGAGGGAAATTGTTTAGACTCATATTCTGTATTAATTCTTGAGAATAGTTTATCTTATTTCCACCAGGATGTCTCATAGCCTTTTTCCCCCAAAGCTGTGGTACTGGCTTTGTTGGGGAAATGACATTGAACTAAGTCCATTTCCAGATAATTTATCTTGAGAAGACATGTATCTAATATAGATCCATAGTTGATACTTTGCCAGAACCACTGATCAAAAAAAAAAAAAAAGATACTTTGCCAGAACCTCCTCCTCCCACCCGTCCGTTTTTTGAAGTGTTTTCTTATGATGATATACTCAAATATGATTTGATTGAAATTCTCCATCCTAGACCGCTTTATAGGGTTGAAACTTAAAGGAAGGCCCAAGCTATATTTGGGTCTATATTCCAAAAGGTCTATATCATTATAAAAGGCTTGAACTTCTTTTTTCCAAGTAATGTGGGACCCCATTCATCACCTTTTCATACACAATCCAGGGTATAAAGTAGACATATGGGATCGATATGTCTTGACTTTTGATATTGAGTGCTGTGGAACTGAGGAAATATGCCTTCAGAATTTAGAAGAGGACTTCAATTATTTTATATTTGGAATTTTGATTTTTATATAATATTTGGTATGAAAATGGAAGGCTGACTATCAGTAATCAGAACTTTATAAATATAGAAGATGCAAATGATGTTTAATGCTACAAATGGTACTTTCAACCTAAAAACTCTTCTTCTACCTGCAATATTCTGTCTACTTTTTGCCAACAAGCTCTCTAGTTCAAAGGATGCTTCCCCCTTTATAACAAAAACCTTCGTGAAGGGCGAGCTCATGAACTAAAGACCCAATTGGTGTGTGTAACTTATCAAGAAGAAAAAAGAATGTCTACACTATAATTGAGAGCTACTTTTATTTAACTCTGGTAGGTTTTGAGGTGATATGATGGACAAGGGATTGCAGCGTAGTATATTATTCTTCATCTTTGAGGCAATATATGGCCTATATGTAATTATATTTGAGGAACTCAAATGCTTACTCAGTTGCCAGATCAACTGAAGAATTCTCTTCCACATGTTCTGTTTATGTAGCTGAAAAGCCATAGTGAAAAGTCATACAATGAGCATGTCATCTAATCTTATTTTAAAGCGGAGTGGGGCATCATTTCAGATATTGGAAGGAGTGGCCAAAATTATCTATCGTAAAAATGAATTTCTTCATTTTCTGCTGTGTGAAGTCAACTAAATACTTTTAGCGAGGAAAGCTATATAATTTGTGGAAGTCACATACATTATGCATGCCTGCCGTCCGGATTAATCCTGATAAAATTCTCCTATCCTGAATTGTCTATCATTACTTCTGGAGCTTGAGTTTCACTTGTTTATTTTCTAATTACTAGGCTTGTGCCCCATTTTTTAGCAGTTAATTAAAAGTGTGAACGTCAAACATCTAAGAACCAAATGGATGTTTTAACTGATTTTTTTCTGGCAGGTTGCTGAACGTGCATTGTTTTTGTGGAACAATGATCACATTAGAAATCTAATCACACAGAACCGTAATGTGATTCTGCCTATAATTTTCCCCGCTTTGGAGAGAAATACACGCAGTCACTGGAACCAAGCTGTTCAGAGTTTAACATTAAATGTGAGGAAAATATTTTCAGATGCTGATGAAGCACTCTTTCATGAGTGCTTGGCGAAATTTGAAGAAGATGAAATCAAGGAGAGGGAGACACAGGAGAAGCGGGAATCAACCTGGAAGCGGTTGGAAGATGTGGCAGCCTCTAAGGCCGTAAGTAATGAGGCTGTGCTTGTCTCAAGATTTATCTCTTCTGTCGACATTGCTACCACCACTAAGTCTCGAGCTAGTGCAAGTAGTTGAGTCTGTTGAGAGTGTCGAGACTCGGGACATCATGTTACAAGAAGAGCTTACCTATGTCAGCTATGGGAATGAGAGCTGGTAGAACCCTATTGGCACAATCTAGAGATTGTTTATTGGGTTTCTCCTTTTAGTGCATCTGCTGAAAAGGAAAAACAAAGGTTGGGTTCTTGGCTCATTCCTTTCGTCCTTTTCAGCCATGTGGAGGTATCTGTATCATAAGGGATTTGGTTTAAAGAGGTTAGTTCGAATTCCTATCTGATTAATATTTTATCGTGTAATGATGCGAAAGACGTTTCCTATTGTGCTATAGCCTTCGTTTATTTCCTAGCCTTTTCTGAGTTACGTTCATGTCAAACGTATATATCATCTTTCTTCAAAAAACTTTTAATGTACTCTGTCCCATGTTTAGGTAAACAAATTCTGTGGTTGATTGATTTTAGCATTGAGGGAATGACCTGGTCGTTATGCCCTTTTTCTCTGCATCTCTGGGACTGAAGTGATATATGGAGGGACCAAAAATAATTATGTGCTTGTTGGGTTGGACAATGTTCATAATTATATTTCAGAATCGCGTCTTTTCATTCTGATTATTGGGTTGAAGTTTTCTGTGTTTGTGCCTGACTTAATATTAAGAAGTTGTACAGCATAGAACGCGAGAGTTTTCCATCTTGTAATGTCAACATAAGCCCACCCTATCGCTTCCAACGCCACCTCCGGCGTTGCCTTTGGCCCTTTATTCTTCTTATAGAATGTTTGACGCATTTACTCTTTTTGTTCAAGGAAAACTCTTTTGCTACATTCAGTACCATATAGTATAAATCGGTTGATCTCAAACAAGGTTTTGATTCAAATCCCTTTTACCATATATTAAAAATCAGTGAGGAAAAGAGAGAAAAAAGGGATTAGAAATTAAAATCCAGGTGTCCCGTCCGAGTAATGCTAGTTATAATCCCTTTTACTATCATTCCATGATGTAGTATTAAATGTTTTATTTGTGAGCCTATTATTTAGTGACACATCAAGAGATGTTGAGAGGATGATGATAGTTTATAAATAGATTTTTCCATACTGGCCTCCCTTTGGTTGGAAACAAAATGTATGCAAATGGGTGAGCGTAGGAATATGATTCCAAATATAGGCAAATGGCTGAGCGTAGGAATATGATTCCTAGACTGCTCACTATTTGGTGGGTTCAGATTTCTTTAATTTTTTGAATCCAAAACAGTGTTATGACAGACTCAAGGTTCAAATTATGATTTCATGCATAGAAGGGAAATGATCCGGTAATGGTAACCAATGAAACCTTAAAACGCAACTAAGAAACAAGAAAACCGTGGGTGTGTTTTCTTGTATAATTTAGTTGTTAAAAGACCTTATCATAGATCCAAAATGATTATTGAATCCTAATTTAATTAAATTTTTAACTCGCAGAATTATAAAATGTAGATACTAGTTGTAAAAGATATGTGGATACCAATTATTAAAAATACAATTATTGATCAAAAAGTTCTAAGACTATTGAACACTAATTTGCTTGCCTACAAGGGTTACCAAGCGGCAGTGGTTCTAATTCTCTGAACCTTGTGTGAGGGGAGTAATCCTTGGGGCTGGGCCAGGGGGAGTAGGCCCAGTCCCAAGGGTCTAGGTTCTGAGGACAAGGGCTGGGCCAGGTCAGCCTAGGGGCCCAGGAAGGGAAGCGATCGGACAAAGCACGTAGACTAGAGGATGAAAGGCAGGACTGTCTGACAGCACTATTGGCCGACATTCAGGGACATCTCATGTCCCTGAACTCTGACATCCGGACAGGTTAGAGGCATGGACATATCTGACCGGAACCACGCCGCATTTAATGGGACGGAGACGAGCACGCTGCGACAGGGAGCCATGCCGCATTTAATACATCCCAGGGCTCGGCACACAACAATGTGCCTCCTAGAGTGTCAGTGACAGCTGCAATTAGGTCTGGCGAGTCTTTTGTGCAGCAGGGAGTTGGCAGGGACACCCAACCCCACTAAGGAGTGGTACACCCACAACCTCCACCTCGGGGATTGCCCCGGTCAGGTATAAATACCCCCTCCCCCAACCAGGGAATGGGTTAAGGCTCTCTCATACTTCAGCTCATTATTCTCTCTAATTGAATGCTTCTCCCTTCCACTCTATCTCAACAACTGACTTAGGCATCAGAGGTACCACGACACCCCAAACACCCATTCTCTATCTCAACGGGATTCAGACCGAGCTCAGCGGCATGGAGTTGTCCAGGCTGTGAAACACGACATCAACAGTGACACCGTTTGTGGGATCTCTTTCTTTCCTACAGTAGCATGTCCTTCGCATGGCAGCAACGACATGCTCCCAAGCCTCACGTCGTGAAGAAGAACAACCCGAAACAATGGAAGCAAGAGTTAACGAACAAGCTGAAATGATACGGAAGCTGATGGAGGAGGTGATGGCTCTCCACCAGGAGAATGCCTCCCTACAGAGGACCAACGGGGAACTGGAGGGAGGCAAGCACAACCACCACTATGAGTCCCATCGAGCCCTTGAGGTTATGGCAGCCGAAGAAGAGCGGCGCAGGAGGCACCTCGTGCTCCATGAAATCGGGGGCAAATATGCCTAGATGGCCAAACGGATGGGCACGACGTTCATGGTGGACCAGTTGCTCACTAGCATAGACCTGCCGTATAGCGTTGAGGTTATGGCAGTTCCTCTTCCCTTAAGATTTGGCCTCATTTGCTTTCAAGAATAAAACACAAAACTTTAAAAACTACTCTTCATATGGTAAGATTCTCTCTAAAAACAAACACAATATTTTCATCTGACTCGGTTTTCATCTTACTTCAAAACTATTCATCTCGTTTTTGAAACCACTGACAGAAAAGACATCTCTCTCGTCTCTCTCCATTGGACCCCACTGGCTCAACGACACACAATCTCGTTTGGAACCAAAAATCCTCCCAACTCATCTCAACTCATCATTACAACTTTTTCAAATCTTAATACAAAATATAATAAATAATTCAACTTTTTCAAATCCCAAAATAATAATAATAATAATAAATAATATTCTAATAATATTTTATTATCTCAACTCAACTCAACTCAACTCACTTCAACATCCAAACGCACCAAAAGCTCCTCTGCCAGGAACCACAAAAAAATAAATAAACAATTATGAGAGACACCCCATTTATTAAATTAAAACAAAAAACAAAAATGGTGTAAGAAATGTAAATTCTGATCTAATTATTATATTAAAATAATTAGTAAATATATTTTGCTTGATGAAAATATTTTTTTATTCTATCTAATTTCATATTACTTAAATATTAATACACATTGATGTTAGGGAGAAAATTGATTGACATTTACAATTTTTTTAAAATTAAAATAGGTTCCACGATAACTGGTGTATTAAAATATGATACCCCTCATTTTAAAACATGATTGTAAAATATGTTATAAAAAGTACTGTGTTTATTATTTTTCTTTTTAATTATTATTTAATTCTCTACCTTTGTAATGAATAATTTTAGTGCCAACAAAACCCACACTCACACATCGCACGTTCTACGATTGTTGCTGTGGATTACTCAATATTTTATCATGAAATTATTTCATGAAATTATTTGATTATTTATTTAATGAAAAATGGTAGATGAACTGAAAGTTTGGATTCAATTATTTATTTATTTATTTTTCCTTCATATTTTAGGAATATATTTTTTAAATGAGGTTGTGTTTTTTTTTAACAAATATTTCTAATAACTCTGCAAAATATTTGATAAAACGAAAAAATAATTACACATAATTGATAAATAAAGGAAGCAAGAAAAAAAAAGAAAAAAAAAAGGCAAAACGTTTCACATAAAAGCCCAGGAAAATGTCGAAAATGTTGATGAAATTGGTTGTTATTGTCATGCACAGGCTTCAATGATTTTTTGCAATTACTTACTATAAAAAATTAATATAATTATTTGTTGGTCCCACCAGTATAAATACTTAAAAAAATTCAAACTAATCTCATCTCATCTCTATAAACAAACACACACTTCATCTTATCTTATCTTATCTTATCTCAACATATCTCAATATTATTCACACATATCTAAAAAAATATCATCTCATCTCAGAAATCAAACAAGACCTCAAAGTTATGCTGATAGATGCGTATGAAAGATCCAGGGACTCCTTGGAATATCTGGAAACATTCAAAGCCCATATCCAGGGACTCGCGTGCAGGGCATTTCCTCTCACTTTGAATGGGACAACGAGGGCATGGTTTGGGTCCCTGTCGCCCGGTACCATCGACAACTTCGCCGAGCTGGCCCAACTTTTCCTGACACAGTTCATGGCAAACAGGAAAAGGAAGCGTCCTGCTGCCTACCTCTTGACTGTGAAGCAGCGGGACGATGAAAGTTTGAAGTCATACCTCTCTCGGTTCAATAGAGAGCGCATGACAATAGACAAACAGGATGAAAAAATCACTCTGGCCGTTTTGCTAGGGGGTCTGGCCCTGTAACCCCTTTATGACCGAGATCGTGTGGAAAACCCCCACTTCGTTGAGGGAGTTCATGGACCGAGCTGACAGTTTCATCAACGTTGAAGACACGCTTCGGGTGCTGATGGGAAGGTAACAGAAAGAAGGAACGCGAGACCAAGCGCAAGGAAGATCAGCCTGCCCGTGGGTGATTCAGACCACACATGCACTCCAGCATGGCGGTGGAGGCCGAAAGAAACCCGAGCCTGTAGGGAGAATAGTAACAGGCCAGACCCGCCCTAAGTATTGCACCTACCACCGCACTTATAGTCACCGACGCAGCCGAAGACCCGATGGTCACACGTGGCAACGAAGAAGTGAAAGTCCAGCAAGGCGAAGGGCAGGAGGACAGCCCAGAGTAAGCCCGCGCCGAAGAAGCCTGGCCAGGGAAAATGACCCTGTGGGTGAAATCCACACAATCGCTGGAGGATACGCTAAGGGAGGGACCACCTCCTTAGCACGGAGGACCCATGCCAGAAGGGCCAGGTATGAAGAAGTGTTCACCACCAGTAGGGCAGTCCCGAGCACCAGGAGCCACTCAGGGGGGACGATCAAAACCTTTAGTGAAAAGGATGAGGAGGGCATTCTCCAACCTCACGATGATGCTTTAGTGGTGACCGTGGAAATTGCCAACTACACGATGAGAAGAGTCCTGATCAACAATGACAGTTCTGCCGATATCCTATTCTGGGAAGCCTTTGTCCGAATGTGAATCACATCCGATTGGTTGGGCCTTGCCCCAACGCCCCTCAAAACTTCATTGGAGACATAGTCCAGCCGATTGGTGCTATCACCTTGTCCATCCTAGTAGGGAAGGCCCCAAGAACAACAGCTACCATGGTGGATTTCGTTGTGGTGAAGGCCCCCTCCTCCTACAACGCAATCTTGGGGCGACCAACCCTCAACAACCTGAGGGCGGTGACCTCTGCAGTCCACCTGAAGATGAAACTTCCAACCCCTACGGGAGTGAGCAAGATCCGTGTCGAGCAGGTCCTGGCATAGGAATGCTATGCTCGAGAACTGAAGCAGGAGGTCAAGGAGGTTCGAGCTCTCGAAGGAGTGCAAGAGGATGCCGACCCGCCCCCACCACCTCCGACGTTGACGGAGCTAGACGAAGAAGTTAGGCACTACGGTAGGCAGAGCCCAATGAGCCTGTGGAATTGGTGTCAGTGGATCCACAAAGACCTAAATGGACCATCCGGGTGGGAAGCAAAATGGCTCCTGAGATGAGAAAATCCGTAAAGCTGCCCCTCATCGAGCACCAAGATGTGTTCGCCTGGAGCCACGAAGAAATGCTTGGAATCGACACAGCAGTCATCAAACATCTTCTGAGCTTGGATCCCAAGGCTAGAAAGGTCAAGGAAAAGTGTCACAACTTTAGTGTATAGAAGTACGCAACCATCGCCGAGGAGGTGGACTGCCTCCTAGCTGTGGGGTTCATCAGGGAAGCCCACTATTCCGAATGGCTTTCTAACGTGGTCCTGGTGAAGAAGGCGAGTGACTTTCTAATGTTTGTTGACTTCACCGACCTAAACAAGACTTGCCCAAAGGATAGATTCCCACTACCGTGCATAGACCTAATAGTGGATTCGACGGCCAGACACCCCCTGCTAAGTTTCATGGATGGATACTCGGGGTACAATCAGATCAGGATGAACCTGGACGACAAGGAGAAGACAACCTTCATCACTGACCGAGGACTCTCCTGTTACAAAGCTATGTCGTTCGGTTTGAAGAATGCCAATGCAAATTATCAACGGCTGGTTAATCGGATGTTCAAGGAGCAGATTGGACGGAACATGGAGGTATATGTAGATGACCTCTTCGTCAAAAGCAGAAAGCCTGAGCAGCACGTCATCGATCTTCGGGAAGCTTTTGCAGTACTGAGGAGATACCAGATCAAGCTGCTGAAGTGTGCCTTCGGTGTCGAGTCGGGAAAGTTCTTGGGCTTCATGGTCTCGGAGCGAGGAATTGAGGCCAATCCCGAAAAGGTTGAGGCGATAGTAAGTATGTCGCCGCCGCAAATAATTCACGAGGTCTAGAGGCTGGCAGAGAGAGTGGCGGCCTTAAACTGTTTCATCGCATGGTCAACCGACCGTTGCCTTCCATTCTTCAAGGTCCTCAGGAAGGTGCGGGAGTGGGACGTCAAGTGCGACAGGGCGTTCAGTGAGCTGAAGGAGTATTTGGCCCACCCACCACTTCTCAGTTAGACCAAGCCTGGGGAAAACTTGACTGTATACCTGGCAGTGACCCCGAACGTCGTGTCTGTTGTCATAGTCTGCAACAAGGGAGGGGAGCAACAACCTGTCTACTACACAAGCCGTGCTTTCTGAGGAGCCGAGGCTAGATACCCCCGAACATAAATGTTGGCATTTGCATTAGTCATCGCCGCAAGGTGGCTGAGGCCATACTTCCAAGCCCACCCGATGAAGGTTCTCACTGATGTTCCCCTCAGAAAAATACTACATAAACTTGATGTGTCTGGCCGAATGACGAACTGGGCGATTGAATTGAGCGAGCTCGACATTGAGTACCTCCCTCACGCGGCAATCAATGGGCAAGTGCTGGCATATTTCATAGCCGAATTCTCGGACTTGCCCGTAGAGATGCCTATCGCACCCCAAGGCAAGCTTTGAAAGGTCTACGTCGATAGCTCATCCTCCCGGGCTGGGAGGGTGTATGGGTGCACATCATCACATAGCTCAAGGAGGAGCACAACTACGCAATCAAACTTCTCTTCAAAACTACCAACAACGAAGTCGAGTACAATGCACTACTGGCGAGAATGTATGTAGCCAGGTCGTTGAGAGCCACCGAGATCGAGGTGAGAGCCAACTTGTAGGTGGTAGCCGGTGAAGTAACGGGGAAGTTCGCCACGAAAGGGGAAAAACTGAAGAAGTACCTTCAGCAGGTGGGGGTGGCGTTCGATCTTTTCAAGTATTTCCACATTCAGCATATCACAAGGGGGAGAACCACAAAGCAGACCGCTTGGCAAGGGTCGCATCGAGCCTGGAAGAGGCCCCTCTTTCGGATTGCATTGTAGCCTGAACTGTTGACATGCCAACTATCGGGATCAGCATATCCGTTGTCCAACCATCACCGCCGAAGTGGGTTGTCGATATCATAAAGTACCTCGACGAAGGCCTGGTCCCGGGCGACCAGGAAGAAGCACGAAAGAATAGAAACAGAGCGGCTCGTCTCACATTGTTGGAAGGAGTTCTGTATAGGAGAGGCTTCTTCGAGCCCCTCCTAAGGTCCGTCTCTCCTAAGGAAGCCCAATATGTCCTACCCGAGATACATGAAGGAATATGCAGAAATCACTCTGGTGGAAGGGCGTTGGCCGCCAGGGTCACACATGCAGGGTAATATTGACCCCATTCCCTCTGGGATGCAGAGGACTTCGTGTAGAAATGCCCCAAGTGCCAGGAACATGCACCCGTTCCCCATTGCCCGCCAAAAGAACTGACATCCATTGTGTCCCCTTGGCCCTTTCAGCCCGTTTCTCGGGGGCAAGGGAGGAAGCAGAAGCACAATGGGGGGTTTGTAGCAGTAGCATTCAATTACTTCACAAAGTGGATGGAAGCAGAAGCACTGACAACCATTATGGCCCAGGCCATTGATAAGTGTTATTTTTATGTGATTTTTATTACTTTTTTATTTATGAAAAGTGTCATTTTTCCTTCAATACTATTGATTTTATTTTTATATATTTTTCTTTATTTTCTTGGATTTAAAGGAATGAGAAGATTTAATGCGAAAGGAGAACATTTTGGTACAAAAGAAGAGACTATGGATCCAGACCGACCAGAGGCGACGAGATCTAAAGAGAGCCGAGGATATTTAGGTGAGGAGACCCAATGGCAACCAGAAGGTGCGACCAGAACTCACGACCAGAAGGCGCGACCAGAATCGGCAACAAGAGTTAGGCGATAAGCAAGATACTTTACCTTCTGGGTGCGAAGACTTGACGCAAGGCTCCAAGTGACTAGATTGGACGACCCGTCTAAACGACCAATTTAAGCAACCAACCTGAACGACATCGTGGGAACTAACTAGCAAAGGCGAACAACCTTACCACTCGGTAGGTTGGTGAGATGAGTCTTTCATCCCGGTCAGGAGTCTTTCTTCTTGGGAGGCGAGGAGACCAGTTATATTCAGCGCATACGACATCTACCCATGGGACCTTTCCGAGTTCCAAAATCAATCTACTAACCATCAAATCCTTCTGAACTCTGTAAATCAAGCCGCTTATTACTGAATCTTCCATTTTTTATAATTTCGATATTCTTGGGATAATTTCTTATATGTCAACATTTATCTTTAGAAACTATTTTTCCAGATCTTTAGGTTAGATTGTAGCTGCAATTATCTTGTTTACGGATTTGAATTTTGATATCTATTTAATCCCGTCTTGTGGGATGAATAAGTGAGTCATAATTTTAGGGAGTCTGAGTTTAGAGTAAAAATAGTCCAGAATTTATTCTTTAAGTTTCTTTCAAGGAGGCAGATCTGGGGGAGCAGAGGCGAGAGCTGCATGCTTCATCAACTGACTCCAACGAAGAACAATAGTTTTATTGTTTTTTTTTCAGTTTCATTATTAACTAATTCTATTTTCTAGAGTTTTGCTGTAATCTAGCATTGAACACACAATTTATATTCTAAATTATTTTATTTCAATATTTTCAAGATTGAATGTTTATTCCTTGTTCTGAATGCTTGCAACTTTCTTGTTAATTATTGTTCGATCTATTGAATCACAATGAGACCGAGAGGTGATTTGTTATTAAAGCTCTAGGATTAAGCACTATTAGTTGAGCGAAAGTAGAGATAATTTTCCGTGATTAGTATTATTTTCAAGAAAAATCCAAAGAACTTAATGAGTCTCCAATTGGTTAAATTCAAAAAGAGATATGGAGTTATTAGTTGGAGATATTTTTGGTATTATTCGAAAGAAAATATTGAATAGTTAATGAATTTTTATCATCAACTTGGGATAATTGAGATTCTATAACAAGGAAGAATAAATTATAGGAGATTTATTAAATGAAATCAAACGCTCTAAATTTATTCTTATTATCTTTAAAATCTTAATTTTAATTCTATTTTGTTCAATTTAATTTAGATAATTTATTCTTCAAATTTCGGTTTTCAAAATAGTAATTAATTTAGTAAATTTCAGTACTCAATAGCATAATTATTCCCTATGGGTTCAACATCTGTTTTCTTTAAAACACTTTATTACTTGTTACAATTATGTGCACTTGCAGAGATATTTTTATGCGAACAAATTTTTGGCGCTGTTGCCGGGGAATAGTTATTTGTTATTGATATTGATACTAGCTAATTTTTACTACTTTGGATTTTATTTTATTGCTTTAAATTAGATCTCAGTTTGGTTTTTCTTTTTAGGAATTAGAAGTGCATACCCCAATTTAAATCATTAGAGCATACACTTTTCGATCTCGAGATTGAAAGAACCTTACGTCGGATCAATAAAGAGAAAAAGAAAGAGGTCGCCGCCTCCAAATTTAATATGCTCGACCACTGTTAATGGGGCTACATCTAGTATAAGGCGGCCAACTATACAAGCCAATAACTTTGACAACAAGCCGGCCATCATTCAAATGATTCAACAAACCGTCCAATTTGGGGGCTGTCACAAGAGGATCCTAATGTCCATATTGTAAATTATCTAGAAATTTGTTATACTTTTAAACACAACGGAATGACAGATGATGCGATTCAATTGAGACTTTTTCCTTTTTCATTTAGGGAGAAAGCAAAAGCTTGGTTGAACTCTTTGTTGCCTGGCACCATCACCACCTGGGAGCAGTTGGCACAAACATTCTTAGTAAAATATTTCCCTCTGGCTAAGACAGCGAAGTTAAGGAATAATATCATTACCTTCACCCAATTTGAGGGTGAATCATTATATGAGGCATGGGAGAGATTCAATGATGTGTTGTGCAAGTGTCCACATCATGACCTCCCAGCCTAGCTTCAAGTACAGATATTTACAATGGTTTGGGACCCATAAATCGATCTATGGTTGATGCAGCCGCAGGAGGAGCTTTAATGAGTAAGACCCCTGAAAACGCATATGAACTTCTGGAAGAGTTTGTGTCTAACAACTATCAGTGGGCCGCAAAGAGAGCAATGCCAAAGAAGGCGGCCAACGTCGTTGAACTTGACTCTAGGTCCGCAATTGCGGTCTAGTTGGCAAATCTATCCAAACAATTAGGTAAAATGAACGTTAATGCTATTCAAACTAATGTTATTTGTGATCATTGCGCAGAAAATCATTCAAGTGTAGATTGCCAAGTGGGGAATCCTTTTGCCCAACCTAGTTATGAACAAACTCATTACGTGTCCAATTTCCAACGTCAAAACAATCATTATTCAAACACGTTCAATCTCGGATGGAGAAATCACCCTAACTTTTCATGGAGCTATAACCAAGTGCCGGTTAGACCACCTCAACAGTTTCCACAACAAGAGAAGAAGCCGACACTTGAAGATATGCTTATGCAGTACATGCAAAAGAATGGTATGGTGATGTAAAACAACTCGACTTCAATCCACAATCTTGAGGCGCAAATCGGTCAACTCTCAAACATGCTTACCGAGAGGACAACAAGGACTTTACCGAGCAACACTGTGACCAATCTGAAGGAACATGTCAAAACCATCACATTGAGTGGGTGGACATATGACCATCCACAGACAGTAAATACCGAGCAAGATGCAGAAGGAAACCTAGTACGAGGTGAAAGAAGCAGAGCGAGATGCGACCAACCAGCAAGCTGGAAAGACTAAAGAGAATAAAGGGGTTGTAAAACCCAAGAAATCCAGAGAGTTTATTTATGAAACTTAATCTCCTTCAATTTATGATCCATCAATTCCTTTTCTATAACGATTAAGAAAAAATAAGATTGATAATCAATTTTCTAAATTTTTGATTATATTTAAGCAACTGCATATTAATATTGCTCTCATTGAAGCTTTACAGCAAATGCCTAAATATACAAAATTTTTTAAGGATATATTATCAACCAAACGGAAGTTGGAGGAGCATGAGACTATAATGCTGACCGAGGAGAGCAGTGCAATTTTACAAAAGAAGCTGCTTTCTAAGTTGAAAGATTCGGGGAGTCTCACGATCCCTTGCACTATAGGAAATTCATATTTTGATAAAACTTTATGTGACTTAGGGGCAAGTATTAATCTAATGCCTCTCTCGGTTTTCAGGAAACTAGGTCTTGGAGAACCAAAGCCGACCACCATCTCTCTACAGTTGGCAGACATATCTATTAAATACCCGAGAGGACTAATTGAGGGCGTACTGGTGAAAGTTGATAAGTTCATCTTCCCAGTCGACTTTTTTGTACTCCATATAGAGGAGGACAAGGAGATCCCTTTGATACTGGGCCGACCTTTCTTTGCGACGGGAAGAACTTTAATTGATGTCTAGCAAGGGAAACTCATTTTGAGGGTCGGTGAGGAGCAGGTCACTTTTAACATATTTAAATCTATGGGATTTCCTTCTGAGGTACATTCTTGTTTTCAAATAAACAATCGAGATGTGGTCATGACCGATGAGACTTATGGAGCTGAATTTCCAAAACTACCACTTGAGGTATATCTTACTTACTCTACATCAATTGAATCCGAAGATGAAGTGATTAGGGAGTGTGAGAGATACTTGGAGGCTACACCATCATTTCCTCCTTCAATAAAACCAAAAGTGGAAGAGCTAAACCCATCTCGGCCGACATCTCCAAGTAAGGAACCACCCAAGCCTGAACTCAAACCACTTCCATCAAATTTAAGGTACGCTTTCTTAGGCCAGGATTCTACTTTTTTAGTTATTATTAACAGTTCCTTGAGTGATGTAGAGGAAGAAAAGTTGCGAAGAGGCTTGCGGGAACACAAGATGGCCTTGAGTTGGACCATCTCGGACATCAAAGGAATTAGTCTTCAATTTGCAATGTACAAGATTTTAATGGAGGATAATTTTAAACCGATCGTCTAACCCCAGAGGAGATTGAATCCATCGATGCAAAAAGTAGTGCATAAAGAAGTATTGAAATTTTTAGATGCCGAGATCATTTATCCAATCTCAGATAGTGCATGGGTAAGTCTAGTGCAAGTCGTCCCAAAGAAAGGAGGGATAACTGTGATCAAGAATGACAACAATGAACTCATACCGACGAGAACGGTCACGAGATGTCGAATATGCATAGACTATCGAAAACTGAATGATGCAACTCAGAAAGACCATTTTCCCTTACCTTTTATTGATAAAATGCTAGAAAGACTTGTCGGCCATGCTTACTACTGTTTTCTAGATGAATATTTTGGTTACAATCAAATAGTCATTGCAGGCGAGGATCAAGAGAAGACCAGTTTCACCTGTCCTTATGGTACTTTTGCATATAGGCGCATGCCTTTTGGTCTTTGCAATGCGCCAGCCACTTTCTAAAGATGCATGATGTCCATCTTCTCAGACATGGTAGAAAAAATTTTAGAAGTCTTTACGGATGACTTCTCGGTTTTCGGTCAATCTTTTGATAATTGCTTATCTAATTTATCTTTGGTTTTGCAGAGATGCAATGAGATAAATATTGTTTTAAATTGGTAAAAATGCCACTTCGTGGTCGAGGAGGGAATAGTGCTTGACCACCGCATTTCCTTCAAGGGAATTGAGGTCGACAGAGCAAAGATAAAAGTTATTGAAAAACCCCCACCATTGACCAATGTCAAGGGTGTGAGGAGCTTCTTGGGTCACGCCGGGTTCTATTATCGATTTATCAAGGATTTTTCCCAAATTACTAAACTTCTATGCAATCTATTGATTAAAAATACTCGGTTTGAACTTTCTAATGAATGCTTGCATGCTTTTAAAACATTGAAAAAAAAATTAATTTAAGCACCTATAATTGTATCATCGGATTGGAATTTACCTTTTGAATTAATGTGTGATGCTATCAATTATGCTATAGGGGCGGTCTTGGGGTAGAGAAAAGATAAAAATTTTCATATTATTTACTATGCAAGTCGGACCTTAACAGGAGCTCAACTTAATTATGCTACTACTGAAAAAGAATTGTTAGCAGTTGTGTTTGCCTTTGAGAAGTTTCGCTCTTATTTGATAGGTTTGAAGGTGGTCGTCTACACTGATCACTCAGCTCTGAAATACTTGCTATCGAAGAGGGATGCCAAACCAAGACTGTTAAGATGGGTTGTGCTATTACAAGAGTTCAATTTGAAAATAAAAGATAAAAAAGGTACGAGAATGTAGTGGCCGACCACTTATCTCGTCTTGAGCTTAAAGAGACGGCTGGAGAGGAGAATTTTCCTATTAATGAGACTTTCCCGGACGAGCGATTATGGCTATACAAGTCGTTCCATGGTATGCCGACATGGTAAATTATTTGGTGTCCAAAATTCTACCAGCCGAGATGACATATCAACAAAAGAAGAAGTTCTTCTCCGACTTGAAATATTATTTTTGGGAGGAACATTTTCTATACCAGCACTGTGCAGACCAGATAATCAAGAGATGTGTGCTCGAGGAGGAGATGAAAAGCATACTCAGACATTGCCACTCATTGGAAGCGGGCGGCCACTTTGGTGGAGCAAAAACAGCAACGAAAGTTTTACAATGCGGTTTTTATTAGCCGACTATTTTTAAAGACTCTTTTAATTTTGTTAATTTATTTGATCATTGTCAAAGGGTTGGCAACATTTCTAGGAAACATGAGATGCCTTTAAATAATATTTTAGTGATTGAATTATTTGATGTTTGGGGCATAGATTTCATGGGTCCTTTTCCATCCTCATATTCTAATAAATTTATTTTGGTGGCTGTAGATTATGTCTCCAAATGGGTGGAAGCGGTCGCCTTGCCAACCAATGATGTGAGGGTCGTAGTAAATTTCCTGCGGAAGAACATCTTCTCCCAATTCGGCACTTTGAGGGCCATAATCAGTGATGGCAGGAAGAATTTTTGCAATCGCCAATTTGAAGTGCTACTGACTAAGTATAGAGTTACCCATCACGTGGCACCATACCATCCTCAAATGACCGGCCAGGTCGAGGTGTCTAATCAGGAGCTGAAACGCATACTAGAGAAGACCGTGAGTGTCTGTCTGACAGATTGGGCGAGAAGGTTAGATGACGCGCTATGGGCTTATCGGACAACATTCAAAACACCGATCGGGATGTCGTCTTATCGGCTCGTTTATGGAAAAGCCTGCCATCTACCCATCAAGCTAGAACATAGAGCCTGTTAGGAGACGAGAACACTGAACTTTGATTTACAAGCGGCTGGCGAGAAGAGAATACTGCAGATCAATGAGATGGATGAGTTCCACAATGATGCTTATGAGAATGCTCGGATTTACAAAGATAAAACTAAAAGATGACACAATAAGCATATTCTGAGAAAATTTGAAGTCGAGCAGAAAGTTCTATTATTTAACTCAAGACTTCGACTCTCCCCAGGAAAGCTGCGCTCTTGGTAGTCGGGACTGTTTGTGGTGACCCGTGTCTTTCCCTACGGGGCGGTTGTAGTCCATCACGAGACAAAAGGCACATTTAAAATAATGGATAGGGATTTAAACCCTATGTGGATGGAGACTTTAACTCGGAAAAGTGTTCCATCGATGTCGCATGTAATAAATGATGAGAGGACAATGTCTAGCTATAGACTTTAAATAAAGCACTTTTGCGAGGCAACCCAAGTTTTTATTTTATTTGATTTTTTTTGCTTAATATTATTCCTTTGCTTTCATCTTGCAAGAACGAAGAGGCGAGGAGATCTCCAAGGAGTAAGCGGCTGCACTTTCAAAGAAAATATTCAATTGGCAAAACTGGACAAAATTAGGGTAGTATGTCTTACCTTCTCTCATTCTTTGCTTTAGTTTTTCTTCATTTTTCACATTGAGGACAATGTGATATTTAAGTTTGGGGGGAAATGATATTATTTTATTTATTTAAAAATAATAATAATAATAATAATAATAATAATAATAATAATAATAATAATTATAATAATAAGAACAACAATAACGATAATAAAAACAATATAGTTTGATGAATTAAAAGCCTATGATTGAAATTGATTATAATTTTTAGGAAAAATTCTCATTGCTTAAATCTAGTTGTTAATTCTATACATGATCTTACTTAATTTGATATTTTCTATGTTCAATGAATGCCTCTTATGATCATTAGTCATTTTTTAGTACCTAGAGAAATTTTATGTGAATTTTGTGAATTTGTATGGTCTCAATTTACTCTAGAACTTGTTTGATTATACTTGAGGTGAAATCCTAGACATAATATTATTGGAAAAATGATTAAGGTATTCTTTGGACCAATTGAGCCTTTCAAGTTTACCTGTTTAATTTCTTTATCCCTAGTCACCCCTTTGAGCTTTATTGAATTATATTTTGGCCTTATATTTTTCTTTCTTGTAAATCTCATATTCCATACCCTACTTGAACTTAAACATTGATTTCTTTGCCTTTCAAGGGAACTAAGTTTACACAAAGTCATAGACTCATAAGAGCTCGAAAGGAAAGTGAGGTACAAGGTCTACAAGTAAAGTTGATTATAACAATATTATCAAAATCATAAGTTTGGGGGGTGTGAAAAAGTCAACTTGTCTACTGTGTGGCCAACAAGAAAAGGCTGACGAGAGTCATCTACAAAAGCAGTCAAAAATGTATGGAATATTTCAAAAACAAATGTCCGACCTGCCGAATATAGGGGTAAAGAGAGAGATACTTGAAAGTGCATTAGAGAGAGGTATGTTGAGAGATTTACAATGATTAAGAAGAGATGATAGAAGTGAGAATGCTCTATTTGTCTGTTGGTGTTCAAACTTAAGTTCTCTTGCTTCGTTTGAATAGAACTTAAGTTTGAACACTACCATTTCTTCGTAGCCCTCACTTTAGTCTTACATTACAAGCTTAATAAAGACCTATTGATCCCTGGTGATAGTTTCTATTCTACATTAGTGGAGAGTGATTTGAAAAGCAAGCCTATGGAGTGTTTAGAGATCCATTATTTATTTACTTATTTGCATAAAACTATCCGAGGAGCTAATGATGAAGTGAGAATGATATGTATACATGAATGTGTGGATGGATAATGTAGTGAAATTGATTTTTGAATTAACTTTTTGGACTTGATTGATCTTGAATGATTCATTTGAATTATAGATTTTAGACAATCTTTGAGGCAATAAATTTTATGAATCAAACCAATGCTTGTTTTAATTGTTTTTTTTTTCCTTCTTTGCTCGAGGGCAAGCAAATCTTAAGTTTGTGGGTATTTGATAAGTGTTATTTTTATGTGATTTTTATTACTCTTTTATTTATGGAAAGTGTCATTTTTCTTTCAATACTATTGATTTTATTTTATTTCTATATATTGTTCTTTATTTTCTTGGATTTAAAGGAATGAAATGATTTAGTACGAAAGGAGAGCATTTTGGTATAAAAGAAGAGACTACAGATCCAGACCGATGAGAGGCGAAACTAGTGAGATGGATGCCGCCTGTAGCAGGTCGTTTTAAACTAAATGTTGATGGAAGCTCTCTTGGAAATCCGGGTATGATGGGGGCAAGGGGAGTCATTCGAAATTCTTTGAGCCAATTGAAGGTGGCCTTCGCAATTCATCTAGGTACAGGAAATAATAATAAGGGTGAACTGATGGCCCTTCTTCATGGTTTGCGTCTTACTCATTCTCTTGGTATTTATCACCTTGACATTGAAATGGATTCTTTATTGGTTGTAAATTGGCTTAGAAATAAAAGATGTACAATTTGGTATTTGGAAGATTTTTGGGAAGAGATACAAATGTTGTTGGGGAATTTGGAGGTGGAAGTCAAGCATATTTATCGTGAAGGAAATTCGTCGGCAAATTATCTTGCTAAGCTAGGGGCGGAGGGGTGCACGTCTACCTGGAATAATGTGGATGATTGTCTGAGATTTCTTAAAGGGTCTTTGAGACTGGAAAAATTAGGTTTGCCAAATGTTCGTTTTTAATTTATAGGCCTTGTTATTTGGTTTTGGTTTATTGGTGTGTTTTGGTTTGATATTTGGGATGGTTTCTCTTTTTTTTTTCATTATTTGTAAATCCCAAATGTCTGGTTTGTTACCACGGTTTTCCTCCGCCATAAGTGAGGTTTTCTAATAAAATTGGGAGGGAGTCACTCATAGACATGTGACCTTCGTCTTTTTTTTTTTTTTTTTTTAAAAAAAAACGAGATATTTTACCTTCTGGGCGAGAAGACTTGGCGCAAGACTCCTAGCGACTAGATCGAGCGACCAGTCTAAATGACCAACTTAAGCAACGAACCTAAACGACATCATGGGCAACAACTAGCAAAGGAGAGCAGACTTACCGCTCGGTAGGTTGGCGAGAGGAATCTTTCATTCCGGTCGGGAGTCTTTCCTCTCGATAGGCGATGAGACCAGTTATATTCAGCGCACACGGCATCTACCCGGTGGGACCCTTCCGAGTTCCAAAATCAATCTGCTGACCGCCAAATCCTCCCGAACTCCGTAAATCAAGCCAACTATTACTGAATCTTCCATTTTTTATAATTTCGATATTCTTGAGATAATTTATTTTATGTTAACATTTACTTTAGAAACTATTTTGCAGATCTTTAGGTTAGATTGTAGCCGCAATTATCTTGTTCCAGATTTGAATTTTGAAATTTTTTTAATCCCGTCTTGTGGGATTAATAGGGGTGTCGGAATTTTAGAAAGTCTGAGTTTAGAGTAAAAATAGTCCATAATTTATTCTTTAAGTTTCTTTCAAGGAGACAGATCTTGGGGAGCAGAGGCGAGAACTGTATGCTTCATCAACTGACTCCAACGAAGAACATTAGTTTTATTGTTTTTATTTTCAGTTTCATTATGAACTAATTCTATTTTTTAGAACTTTAATGTAGTCTAGCATTGAATACACAATTTATATTCTAAGTGATTTTATTTCAATATTTCCATGATTGAGTGTTTATTTCTTATTCTTAATGTTTGCAGTTTTCTAGCTAATTATTATTTGATCTATTGAATCACAATGAGACCGAGATGTGATTTGTGATTAAACCTCTTGGATTAAGAACCATTAGTTGAGCGACATAAGAGATACTTTCTACGATTAGTGTGATTTTCAAGAAAAATCCAAAGAACTTAATGAGTCTCCAATTAGTTAAACTCACATAGAGATATGGAGTTATTAGTTTGAGATATTTTTAGTATTGTTTGAGAGAAAATATTGAACAGTTAATGGACTTTTATCATTATATTGAACAGTTAATGGACTTTTATCATTAACTTAGGATAATTGGAATTCTATAACAAGGAAGAATAAATTGTGAGGGATTTGCTAGATGAAATCAAACACTCTAGATCTATTGTTATCATCTTTAAAATCTTAATTTTAATGTTATTTTCTTCAGTTTAATTTAGATAATCTATTTTTCAAATTTCAGTTTTCTAAATTGTAATTAATTTAGTAAATTTCAGTACTCAATAGCATAATTATTCTATGTGGGTTCGACATCCGTTTTCTTTAAAACACTTTTCTACTTGTTATGATTCTGTGCACTTGCAGAGATATTTTTATGCGAACAACCATCACGAGATTCCTCTGGACATCCATAGTCTGTTAGTTCGGCATTCCTCATAGCCTCATATCAGACAACAACAAACAGTTTGACTGCTCGCATTACCAGGAGTGGTGTGCCGAGCTTAGGATCAAAGCCACATACACATCTCCGGGGCACCCACAAGCCAATGGATAGGTAGAGGCCACCAACAAAACCTTGCTAAATATCCTGAAGAAGAAGTTGGGGGACCAGGAGGGGAGATGGGCCGATGAACTACCTAATGTATTATGGGCATATCGAACGTTCGTCAAGACCCTCTAATGCCTACGGGACCAAGCTGTGATCCCAGCTAAGGTTGGAATGCCCACATACTGAGTTCAATACTTCAACCCAGACTGCAACGACGAAGGATTAAAAGAAAACCTAGACCTTCTGGAAGAAAGGCGAGAAGATCAGCAAGTCGAATGGCGAAAAACAAAAGGAAAGTCAAACAATACTTTGGCCTTCAAGGTAGGAGACTTGGTCCTAAAGTAGACAGGGGACACCACCCAGGAAGAAGGAAAACTAGGTCCCCGATGGGAAGGGCCCTTTTTGGTGACGACAAGCGGAAGGCCTGACTCTTACAGGACCAAGAAGGTCATGAGCTACCCCACCCATGGAATGCCGAGCACATGAGAAAGTATTTTTAAGGGCCACGATCTCGCTCCAACAATGTTACCAACGACTCATGAATGAGAAAACACTTATGATTTCATCTCCATTTGCCTTTATCTAAAAGCTCCGATCATACAAGCCATGTCTTTGGACTTGCCGTGATGCATTGACTAGGGCCATAGCCTCCCGAGCTCTGCCCCGCCAACAGCAAGTCGGACACAAGTCCCTTGACTTGTCGACTTTCGTGCTACAAGCCAAGTCTCTGGACTTGCCGCGAAGCATTGGCTAGGGCCAGAGCCTCTCGACCTCTGTCCCGCCCATAACTAGTCAGACACAAGTCCCTTAACTTGCCAACCTTCGTGCTACAAGCCGAGTCCCAAGACTCGCCGCAGGGTTGAGGTCGGGCTAGAGCATCTTGAGCTCTACCTACGGCCCCTCGAAAACAAGCCCCTAGATTTGCTAAGCCTCGTGGTTGACAAGGCCCAGCCCCTAGACTTGCCGTGGGGTTGAGGCCTTGAGGTAAAGGCCGGACTCGGCACGCGGTTTACATGTAACTGCACGAACTGAGGTCCCAACGAAGTAAGTCCCGAGACCCATGTGCAAACAAAAATGAAAGAGAAAAAACGTGAAAGAGAAAGTACGTAAGGAAAAAGGAGGAAAATGTGATCCATATATATACATGAGTCAAGTAAATTTACATAAGAGCCTGGGTTAAAAAAAAAAAGGAGAAAGCGAAACAACGAAGGGGCTCAGAGCCTGTACAAAAGCGACTAAGAGGACAGAGGGTGAGCGCTTGGAAGGAGTGAAGGCATTCTTGGCTTCCCAAGGTTCTTGACGAACGCATAAGTCTAAAGGTTCGGTTCCAAGGATGCCAAACTCAAAGTATTGAGATCCGTCTCTGGATGTTTCTGTAGATGGTCCCGTAGCCGCTCGCGGCCCTCCTCCTTGTAGCTAGACCCCCAGGCAGCGTTCTGTATGGCCCAAGTGTGCTGAATCTGGGACCTGATCTCCCCCATGTACTGGGCGCTGGCCTCTTGGCTAGATTCCATGACTGATATCTGTGTGTTTCGAGCCAAAATGGTGTTCGTTGCATGCAACAATATGACTTCAAGGCCAACCTCCTTCCGCTGCACCTCAGCCCTCTAGCGTTGGACTTCCCGGACGAGAAAAATGCTTGAAAAACAGCCGATAATGTAGCTTGGCTGCTGAGGTTTGCACCTGGGCCATTTGGTCCTTCTCGTCCTGAAAAGTCAGGAGCCCCCTTCGGAGCGACGACAACTCCTCCTCCCTCTTTTCCAAGTCCTTCTGCACGTCAGTGTGCCCGTCCTAGAGACTCCTGCACTCTAAGGAAACTTGGTTGAGCTCCACTTTGGTCTCTACCAGCTCCATCTTCAGCCAGGATTTCTTCCTCTTCAGTTTCTAGACCTTCTCCCTAAGGAGCCCATGGCACTTCTTCAAGGGCTCGAGGTCCTTTATTAGCCTGTTGCGCTCTAAGTAGAGGGTCTCGATGTCTCGGTTTGACTTGCGAACCTCCAGGTGGGCTAGAAGGGCCAGGGATTGGAGTGCCCGATTCTCCTCCTTGAGCTCCCCGCGCTCCTCGATGATAATGCCCTCTAATTGGTCTATGGCCTACAAAAGAAGAAGGTGTTAGAAGGAGGAAGATGAATGCCCCACGGGACAAGCTAAGTAAAAGGCAAAGCATACCTGGGCAAAGAGGGGCCTCAGTTTCTGGCGCTCAATCACCTCGGCCCGGGCCTACTCAAAGCTAGGGCCAGTGGTCTGGCTCGCCCCCAGTCCGGTGCGGGAAGAAGAGGCTACACCCCTTAACTGCCACGAAGACCGCAACACGTCCTCGACGGACACCAAGGAGGGACCTACGCCGGAGGCTTCCGGCACGTCATCCTCCACCCGGTTGGGAACCTCACTGTCCTTCATGGGTCTCTCAGATACGGCTGTGCCCAAGGAAGGTTCTTCAGTCTGCGAGGGCCCCTTATTGACCGTGGGCCGAACCTCCTCCTTTGTCGGGCTTCGTCTGTCTGTCAGAGGGCTTGGCTGGGAAGCCTCCTTTGGAGAAGTAAGGTAGGAGTCCACCTCTGGCTCTGGGGAAGATTGCAGGGGAGGTGACGGGATCAACACCAGATTGTCGGTTAGCTACACAATGAAGGGGGAGCTCGGGCCCGCCCCCACCCTATCGTCGGGCATTGAGACTGCAGAGGAGGATGGACTCCCAGCACCAACACTTGGAAGCCCCGGCATTGAAGGCGAAGCACCTTCTCGATCGATGGCCTTTTGGACAGAAGGAGAGATTGGGGACCTCGTCGCGGCCATGGGCGGAACAGGCAGAAAGGTCTCTCGAGCAAGTGTCTCCTCGAAGGAGACAGAAAACTCCACGACCGCAGTTGAATGAAGGTGTCGAAGAAGGGGGCCTGTAAGACTTCATCATCTTTCTTCTCTTTGACGATAGTCGCCGATGGGACAAACGACGAGGCGAACATCAAACGCTATGCCCCAGGAAACAAAGTGGACTGCCAAGTAGGCAGAACCAGGACCTCGGGGCACTAGGGATGCACGCGTTGGGATCCCCTGGCCTCGCTCCTAGTGGACCCGTATGTAGGCAAAACGGGGACCTCGGGGCGCTCTAGACGAGCGTGTTGGGATCCCACAGCCTCTCTCCTCGAATCCTTGAGGGGAGAGGGGGGCCTAGTTTCTCTAGCTTTACACTGGGACGAGCCCTTTCTGCTCTTGGACCCTCCGGCGTCGCCTTTGGGAGCCCTGCTTGCCTCGCCTTGAGAAGCCCTGCCTGTTTTGTCATGAGCCTCCTTTGGACATTTTCCCTTGCTATAGGTCGCAAGCGAACTTGAGTGACGCTTTTGACATTGGGGCAATGAGGGGTCCCTCTGGAAGTTGTGCCAAACACGTATGAGCGGTCGAGAGCAGTCAAATAGCTCCTGATATTGACATCGCACTGTACCACATCTGTCTCCGCATCATAAGGGTGGGCCGATACGCAGATCAACAATGTCGCTAACCTTGCCTCCTCCTTTCGGGAAAAGTCGACGGACAGGCTATTGGCCAGGGGGACATACGACCAGATGACCTGAATGGGAAACTCTTCATGGTCCTTCTCTCCCTCAGGGTACTCCCATCCCGAGCTTGAAACAAAGAAGAACTTAGGGGACCAATCCTTGATGAGCGAGTGGCGCGATTCGAGGCTGGCGATGCGCCTACCGACCATGCGTGCTTGGAAGCTGCAAAAACTCTCGTCCAGGTGCAGCACATGGTACACTGACAAAAACTCCTGAGCTGTCAAGTCGGGATACTCCTCCGAACCGGTGTTGAGCACCCTCCGATAAATAATGCAACTGGCCATTAGGAGCTGCCAGGCGTTCGGGTGAAGTTGCGCGGGGGCTAACCCCAACAAATTTAGAACGTCGCGAACGATGTGGCAGATTGGGAGGTGAAGGCCGTTCGCGAACATGAGGCGGTAGAGTGGCACATGACCCACCATCTCGTCAACATCCACGGCAGGCACGCGACGCCCTGGGACCTCTAGAACCCCTGACGCAGGGATATTGTACTTCGCCCTAAACGCCTGGAGGGCACCTGGGAACCACCGACGCAGGGATAGGGTACCTGGGGAGACCGATGACTCCCAGCTCTTCCCGGCTAAGTACAGAGGCTTCGCACTTGAGGAACTCTTTGAGGCCATCAAATCGACAGAACAAGACGACGAGAACGACGGAGGGGAAGATGAAAAGCTTGAGGAATGGAGAGAACCTCTGTGGAGAAGAACTCGAAAGAGAAACGGCGGGAATGGAGGAATTGAGAAGATGGAAGCAATGGGAGAAATGAGGAGAGAAACTAGCGAAGGAAAGGAAGAGAAGGAGGCAAACGATGAAAATGAGAGGGGGGAGGTGGCCTTATATAGGCTTCCACTCAAACCGAGGCATAGTACGGGTAGGTGGGCTCGGGAAGCCCAACCGGCGCAGGACTCTGCAGACGTGGGAAGCCACGTCGAGCGCATGGGGAGCACAGGCCAATAAACGGCCCTAGATGTGGGCAGACGCACCCCATCAGACACAACAGTCGGGAAGCTATAGAGACTGTGGAAATCAAGACGATGCACCCATTGAATGACATGGGTAGGTGGCCTTGGGAAGCCCAACCGGCGTAGGACTGTGCAGACGTAGGAAGCCACGTCAGGCATGTGGGGAGCACGGGTGGATAAACGGCCGGGATATGGGGAGACGTCCCCACCGAATTCAACGATCGTGAAATTGGAAAGACAACGAAAGCTGAAGTGATCTCATGTTAACGACGGGGGATCATCCGCAAGGAACACGCCCGGGGAAGGTGTGGGAAGAATATTTTGAATTCCCACCACACGTGTGCTAGGAATTCACGGGATATTGTGAGGAGAGTAATCCCCGAGGCCGAGCCTGGAGGAGTAAGCTCGGTCCACAAGCCCCGAAGAGTCCCCGGAGAGTCCCCGGGCTAGAGGACAAGGGCTGGCCTAGGAAGGGAAGCGATCGGGCAAAGCAGCCAGACTAAAGGACGGAAGGCAGGACTGTCTAACACCACTACTGGCCGACATTCAGGGACATCCCCTGTCCCTGGACACTGGCATCCAGACAGGTTAGAGGGATGGACGTACTTGATTGGAACCACGCTGCATTTAATGTGACGGAGACGGGCACGCCATGACAGGTTGTCACGCTGCACTTAATGCATCATAGGGCTCGACACGCAATGACGTGCCTCTTGGGGTGTCAGTGATAGCCGCAATCAGGTCTGGCGAGTCTGTTGGGCAGCAGGGAGGGTGCAGGGACACCCGACCCCACTACGGAGCGGCACACCCACCACCTCCACCTTGGGGATCGCCTCGGTCAAGTATAAATACCCCTTCCCCCAGCCAGGGAAGGGGTTAAGACACCCTCATAGTTCAGCTCATTACTTTCTCTGATTGAATGCTTTTCCCTTTCACTCTATCTCAACAACTAACTTAGGCATCGAAAGTACCATGGCACCACGAGTCCCCATTCCCTATCTTAACAAGATCCAGATTGAGCTCAGCGGCATAGAGTTGCCCAGGTTGTGAAACACGACATCAACACCCTGAATCCAGTAAATAATGATAGATAAATATTTTTTTTTTGAATTCTTCTCATAGTCATATTTTTTTTAGAAGAAAATATTGTTCATTCATTATAAATGTGTATTTTTTAAACGAAAACGTTGAATTTTTTATTTTATTTTGTGTAAAAATTTGAAAAAATCATAATAATTAGATTAAATGAGTTGAGAGATGTTAGGAAAATAAGTAAAAACAAACGGAGCCTTGGGTACGCATGGAAAAAAAACACACACACGGGGGCGGTTTTGGTCGTTAACGTGTCCAGTTATGGTACACATGCATCTTTGAGCTTCAAATGATAAACTGAGAGTGAGGGGAACTGTGGGAGAGGTGAGAGAAAGAGAGGAATTTTCTTTGTTCAGTACTTTTTAGAACTCGTGATGTTGCTTCAGCGTCAACCCATTAATGGGTTCTCGCAGTACCCCCAAGTGAGTCCATTGGTTCGAAGACGAGGCAAGACAGCTTTAAGAAACCTGAGTTTGAGAGCACAATCTATTCCCTCCAGAACCCAGGTACCCCTTTCTGAAATTTCTCATACAATCCTTGTTGCCGCAGGGATATTTTGTTTCAGTTTTTGTTGTGAGGTAATGGTCCAATTTAATTGTATGACAATTTAATAGTGTGTTTGTGTTTTGATTTATGTAGAGAATAATGGAGAGTATTTCAGTGAGTGGTGAAGTTGGTGGTGCCGGTGGAGCATACTCATATAATGCCTTGAAGAGATTGGACCAGCTTTGGTCTAGTATTTGCTCTGCTCAAACAGGTTTGAGTTTATTTCACTTACCATATTTTTTCTACCCCTTTTCACACTACGAGTTTCTCTAATTTGCAGTCAATTGTCTGAAATTTACGTAATTTTCACGTGTGCATTTCGCAGTTGTTCAAGAACCCCAGCAAGTAGTTTCTAGAAGTCGCGGTACCTTCAGCCATTCTGATGTGGATGAAAATGCAGTAGATACATTTGATGTTGTAGTTTGTGGAGGTACTTTGGGAATCTTCATTGCAACAGCCTTGAGTTTCAAAGGTCTTCGAGTAGGCATTGTGGAAAGAAATATACTAAAAGGGGTAAATACTGAGCCGTGGAATCCTTCATAAAGATGATTGATGGCAAAGAATTATTTTTAAATGATCAGTTGTTGCAAGTGAAGTAGATTATATAATTTGATGTTGATTCAGAGGGAACAAGAATGGAATATCTCGAGGAAAGAGCTCCTTGAGCTTGTTGAAATTGGAATTCTCGTAGAGGATGATATTGAAGAAGCAACTGCTGTGAAATTTAATCCTGTAAGTTTTTGAAATTCCCTAAATGGTGAATATGAAGTCCACTTAACCTTGGGCCCTGTAAATTCTGCAATTGGCGTCAACAATTGTCTTTACTGTGAATTCTTCACCTTGGTATGAACTTTGTTGGCTAGATGTTCCTTAGGTGAACTTCACCTACTTAGTGGCTTGATGCGAAGCATTTGATTTGATAGAACTTCACCTACTTCTATAGTTGGCATGTTGTCACGGGACATATTCATATACTTTCAACATAGTTCATATGCATACTATAGGAGGTCTTAGAACAGTGACCATAGTCTGCGATTTTTGTTGCAGCCTATTCTAGAATCATTAATCTTGTCATAATAATTCTAAAATTTGACACCATACAAAAAAATTCAGACGTGGATACATTAGTCCTGAAAAAAAGTTGCAAATGCTTTTTGAATGGTCAGTAAGGCAAAAAACTTTCAACTATGCAGCACTGCAGCATTAAAGAAACTAGTCGTGCAACTGCTCGATGTGTGACTGATTGTGAAGTCATGGAAATGCGCTCTTCTTCAAATTTTCTAATGCAATAAATTAAATATAATGAAAAGAAGAAAATGGTTATATAGGAAAGAAGTAGAAGTGTCTCAAATTATTAGAATTCCAAATTGCATAATATACATCGACACGAACTTTCAAATTACTTTAAATTTAAGTTACCAAATTTGTGGACATTTAATATAAGAATGGATGATCTGGCTCGACAGAATCAAATTCCTGCTTAAAAAATGTATACATTATGTATAACACAGTTCCATAAATATTTATATCCAGACTCAATTGTCATAATGCAAAATGGAAGTGATTCATTATGTAAAACATTAAGTATTAAAAAGAATTTCAATATTTTGAAAATTTAACTTTCAATGTAGGGACATCTTAAATGTTGGACTCTCCTTGAGTTATGATCCAAGGAGGACCTTCACGGTTTTAGCAAAACAGGGTTTTTGTAACCGAAAAATTCTTCCAAAAGTCTGTTGACCTGTGCCACCAAGCGCACTTTCCTAAAGGGTTTTCACCGGGCTGGAAGTTCTTATAGCAATTTGAACATGCCAAATACTGTCCACTGCCAACTCTCTCCTGTGTCATGGCTTTGCTCCTGATGCTATCCTAATTGTTTACACCTTTCTTTTGGTGTTCATGAATGTACAGAACAGATGTGGATTTGAAGGGAAAGGTGAGATCTGGGTTGAAGACATTCTTAATCTTGGTGTCTCGTGAGTTTATCTTGTTTCCCTTTTTTACATTTTGTTTCACCGTTCATTGTTTTTAAAAAGCAAAAGGGAATGCTAGATTTTGAATTATTGTTCATAATATTCTAGATTTTGAATTACACAATTCCAGTGATTAAGGAAATTGGTAGTTTTAAGAAAAGAGAAGAGGGCCTTGTTTCTGATACTCATTTGTCATACTTATTTTCAGTTTCTATCATAACAGGCCTGCAAAGCTTATAGAGATTTGAAGAAACTTTTCATTCCCATCATATTGATTTCAGTTTCTATAATTACAGGCCCGCAAAGCTTATAGAGATTGTGAAGAAACGTTTTATTTCCCTTGGTGGAGTCATCTTTGAAGGTTACAGTGTCTCTAACATTTGCATATATGAGGATGCAGCAGTAAGGTTTCTGACAGTTGCAAAGTGCTTCTTTTAGATCATCTTCTAAATCTGATGAGTCTAATTAACATTTTGTCACAATAATAAGCTGCTATGAGAACCCACACCACACAACATGATAGGTTGGTAAGCAGAAACATGATTCAATTCAGAACTTTAATGTTATGAGATGAGGATGTCTACATGGAAGATTGGGAAGACTAGAACTAATAAATTAACGTTGGGGGGGATAGTTTGGAGATCAAGAGGCAGTTTGATGGGTCCTGGTTTTAAAAATAGTAAAGAAGGCCAATTACGATGATGTTTGACTTTTGCTAGTTTAAAGTGTTAAAATCCCCTGAATAGAAATGGAAATTGAATTTGGATATAAACAATAATCTCAGTCCATGAACATTTAGATTACATAAATATTACTGCCACCTTTCTCTGTAGGTCTTGCAACTTGCTGAAGGAAACATTTTGTCATCTCGTCTCATCATTGATGCAATGGGGAACTTTTCCCCTGTGGTAAAACAGGTCTGGTTTCTCTTCTCATTCATGATTGTTGTGCATATATGCTATATTATTCTTCAATCTTCAAGCATATATTGGCCAACATTAATAATTATCTTCACCTATACATGTATATGAAGCAAGTATACTTTCTAGGTGTGTGTTTGCACATTTGTTGTGTTAGTAGCTATTCCTTTTTGCTTAAAAGACTGTGAGAGGTCAACTATATTGCTGACTCTGATTTATCCTAGTCAACCTAATGGCTATGTGGCCTTTTTAATAAAATCTCCCTTGATTTTTTTACAATCCTTGCAAATTGGAATCCGATATCCAATTCACTTTAAAATCTGGTGTCATTAACATTATTATCAAATTAAGCAGTTGATGCATGCCACAGTCTGGCTTGAACTTCTACTTGCTGTAATGTGTTGTGATTTACAGATAAGATGCCAGAGGAAACCAGATGGTGCCTGCCTTGTTGTTGGATCCTGTGCTCGTGGGTTTAAGGATAACTCTACAAGTGATGTCATATACAGCAGTTCATCAGTGAAGAAGGTTGGAACCTCAGATGCTCAATATTTTTGGGAGGTAATTCTTTCTAATATATCCTTAGTGTCAACTTTTTTTTGTTGGGATTTTAGCATCAAGCTTTCTCTGAATGTTCCTCAGGCATTCCCTGCTGGCTCAGGTCCTATGGATCGTACTACTTATATGTTCACATATGTTGATCCTCAACCAGGATCCCCGAAATTGGAAGAACTATTAGAAGAATACTGGGCTCTATTGCCAAATTATCAGGTTATATTTCTGATCTGTAGGCAATAATCTTAACTATCATGCTTCCTCTATATCCCATTAGGTGTTGAATCTTTTTGTTTTTTCTCATCTTAAGTTAACTGCGTCTTATAAATCAAACTAGCTCAGCCTCCTTTTGTTATTTAGTTTACGCCAAATCTCTGACTGATCCTTACACATGCTTGGTTGTTTGGCTATTGGTTGTTCTGGTCAAGTTTCACTAGTTTTTGAATTGTAGCTCAAGGTCCTGCTATTTACACTATGCAAGCTGATTGATGCCCTATAAGATCATCATTTACTCAATATGTCCACAACCATTATAGAATTTTCAAAATGAGTGATATGTGCATGCCATGCGCACTTGCATGCATGCACATGCTTGTATGATGAATGGAGTGACTGCTTTTCAGTCTACGCATATTGGAGACGTAAAGAGAGAGTTCTTTTATGCATTTTCTAAACACACGTATTGCAAATTGCAAATGAAAGTGATGGCCCTTGGTTTTGTTTTAACCTTTTTTACTACCTGTTCTCAGGAAATTCTTTTTCTCCCAGAATTATACTTCCCACTTGTTCTCTCCTCCCTCATAATTTTGTCTTGATTCCCTTAATAAGTTTCAACTTCCCCAAAAATATACCCAATACAGTCAGTAGCTTGTATACTACCTTTCCTTTCTTTGATGCCTTGCATCAGTTAACCATACAATTTTAATGCGTACCTTGTAGGGAGTCTCTCTTGAGGAACTGGAGATACTGAGAGTTATATATGGTGTGTTCCCTACATATCGTGACAGGTACAGGAATTGTGCAAATTTTCATAAGGTTTACCACAATGCTGTTAAAAGTATTATATGATATCCATATAAGTCTTATGTCAAAACTCTTTAGAAAATGTGTCAGTTTTTCATATGTAAAGAAGTTAAAAAATGAAGTATTGATTGTAATCTATGGAATGGGAGGTGAACATGATCATAAGCTATGTTAGGTTTAACAGATGTTGTCTTTGTTTTGGTTGTATTTCGGTCTTAACTCTCAGAGTCATAATGAAATCCATGTTTTAGGCTCATAATGTGTAACTTATTTGTAGCACTAAGACATATTCCCCTGATAGCTTAGTAACTCTGTAGTATATCTGATTGTATATATTTTGGTAGCAACAATTAGCTTTGATTTTTGGGGTTTCATATAACGGTTAACAGATAGCAATTATGAACAATCTTGTAACAGAGTTGTTAATTTTCAAATTCTGAATCAAGATGAATGGATGGAAATAGATGTAAGGCCTATCTCTTTCTGAATTATTAATGATATGCAGCCTCTCATCTGGTGATAATTATGTAATTTGAGGCTTGTGTTTTTCACTGACGCTCTTGATTCCTTGATTATTTTAGATTCACCAGTTCATACTCTTTTATATCGTCTTTATCTTATATTCATGAATATGACAAATATTCTCATACTTCTATTATCTACTCTGACAATTTCATCATATATGACACATTTTCATCATTGATGGTGGTGAATCAACTGGACAGCCCACTGCCAGCAGCTTTTGATCGTGTTTTACAGGTGATGTATGTTATAAACTTCTGAAACCCCAATATATTATGCTCTTATACCAATAGAATACAAGTGTCACACAATCATTCTCTGCAGTTTGGTGATGCTAGTGGCATACAATCACCTGTGTCATTTGGTGGTTTTGGAAGCTTGACTAGGCACCTTAAGAGACTGTCGACTGGTATACTTTATGTATAATTTTAGCTGCATATTATTTTGCCTATTTACAAGGTTCTAGGATCAATGTCCAGCTCCCACACTAAAGTGAAATCGTTTCAGTGGGTTTGTCATGACATATGGGTTTTATTGCATTGGTCACAGTTCCTGTGTTATGACTATGCTGTATTTGTCATGGTTGGAACCTAAATAATGGAGTTGGAACCGGGGGTAAATGAGATGCAATCATTTATTATGTGTCTATACATCAAGTATTGATAATGTGTAATAAATGTTATTTTAAGGGTGAGATTTACTAATATTCTTCTTCCCTGCGAACAAAGGAATATACGAAGCAATCAATGGAGATTTTCTTGACCCTTACAACTTGTCACTGCTTAATCCATATATGGTGGGTGACTTGGTGATTTCTATCTACTACATGGTTATGCTGCTTCTGTTATGGTCATCTGAAATCTTAATTAAAACGTATGTACTGCAGCCCAACTTAAGTGCTTCATGGTTGTTCCAAAGAGCAATGTCGGCAAAGCACCAATCTAATGTCCCACCAGGTTTTATTAATGAACTCCTTCATGTCAATTTTCAGAGTATGAAGGTAGGCTTCTGTTTCTATATAAGAAAACAATATAATTTTTCAATTTCTCCATCGTTATCTTCTCACTCTGTTCTCTAATAATTTTTTGGCTCTCATCTTTAGAGGTTAGGTGATCCAGTTCTAAGACCGTTTCTGCAGGTTATTTTCCTATTTTATCTTTTCGGCGCTTTCTGATTGCCATCTCATTCAGTATAATTACTTATTTGTTCAAATTAGGAATTATAAAATAATTTCTCTTCTTCTGAAACACTATATTGTGACAGGATGTCGTACAATTTGTGCCTCTTGCCAAGACATTAGGCCTAGTCATGTTAAGTAAACCTCAACTTCTCCCATCAATATTCAAGCAGGTAATTAATAAGTTAGTTCCCTTTCAAAATTCTTTTCAACTCTCCAACTTGTGTGTGTCTGTTACTTGCATCACAGCGCAACATCTTTGCATGCTATTTGTGTAGACACGTCTCCCACTTATTTCATTTTATAACGGCAGATACTCCTATTGCAGATGATGAAAATAGGAAAAGCATTTTTTGATTAGGGTGTAGATTCCATATCATCTTAAGAAAACACCATCCCCCTTTTAATTGATATTAGCAATGACAAAGCAGAGAGAGATATAAAAGCAGAATTTGGCAAATCTCTTCCATAGCTGGCCTGGTATATGACCTGTCTTCATCCAGGCATAGGACTGGCAGTGTAGCATGTTTTCAAATAGTCCTGAAATGCATATTGAATTGTAGGGCACACATGTTGACTGGTGATGCGTAAATTGACATAAATTTAGTAGATACCGTGTAAAATCCTTATAGCTCCTTGATGAATATGCACAAAATAGCTGTCACCCAAAATTCAGATATTGTCAAATAAATTTATCATTTTTCAGGTCGGTGTCCCTGTGCTTCTTGACTGGTCTGGACATTTTTTTATGCTGGGTTGCTACACGTTTCTCTCGACCTTTGCTGACCCTGTCATAAGGTAATTGTTTCCCCACACTCATGTTTTCACTCTCAGTTAATCAAAGCACAAGCCTCAAGAATTATAGTGTTATCCCCCAACCTTAAGACACTTGTTCACATTCATTTTATCTGTTTCTCCACGATTCTTACTAGCTAAATATTTTGCTAGGCCATTGCTCAAGTCACTTCCATCTAAGATGAGTTATGAGTGGAAGCGGCGTCTTGAGGCTTGGAAATATGGAGCCGGTTTAGATTTCAAGCTGTAAGGAGTCGCTCGAAGATGACTGAGACAGAGATAGTAAGAAAGGACATGCAGCAGCAGACATGTCTAATTGGATAGGATGGTAGTTTTTGAAGAATATGTGAACCGCCATGAAATTCATTGTACTACCAAGCTTGTGCTAAATAGATCTTGAAGGGTGGCTAGTCAATGAAAATTGATTAAAGATATTGTAGCACTTCCTTCCACCCAGTACTCATTTTTACAAATTTTTGTATTGTTGTCTGATGACAACTCAAATGCCCCTTAATTCACTGTGCTAACCAATTTACTCATTATTTGGCTTTAGTGATATAAACAAATTGAAGAGGCAATTTTTACACACAAACACAAGCAGGGGCTGGATGGGTAAGATTGCTTATTTTGGACATCTATCACAACAGGATCTCCCAAAGCAAGGTTGTGAATTGCAAATCTCAATTACCTCGAATGGATTCAGATTACTAAAAGAGAAGTCATGCAGATCGATCATCAATGGTTGTCCTACATATAAGGATAAAGAGTAGAATCAAGATTCAGATTCAGCACTCATCCGTTATACAAAACCCATTCGCACAAGTATTTACATTATTTCCCCCTTTTCTCCCCACTACAAGCCTTGCAAATGCAGCCATATGCTGATCTTTTCGTGGCAGGCATTTCTTTATTATCTTCCTATCTTTCCAGGTGCCATTTCTTTGACATATTTGTTGGGTTGGATGTGGAGCATAGTTTGTGAGCAGAAAATGCATGGACAGAGAGTTCGTTTTACTGTCACTCGAGCGAATCTCAATCTGTGAGTTTGCTCGAGGTGTACTCGAGCGAAGCTTAACCCATGAGTTTGAGCGAAGCACTAACTCTAGTGTTCGCTCGAACAACACTCGATAGACCGTTTGAGCCAATGTTCGATTGTTTGATTTTAGAGAAAACAAAAAGAGGCAAAGTGAGAGCATATTATGAGAGAGAAAAAGCCCTAGAGAGAGTTAAGATTGTGTGAGTAGAGTGTGCTCTTGTAACTCACCGTGTGATTGTAATCTCTTATGGAATAAGATCTATTGTAGATCTGTGAACGTAGATACGTTACCGAACCACATAAATTTAGTGTTGTGAAAATGTTGTTTTTATTTGTTTGTCATCGCACAACAATTGAAAAAATCTATTTATTATCCCAATTCTCATCATCCTCCTATCATCCCATGATGTGGTATTAGATAATAGGCGGTTCACAAGTGAAATATAATAAATAATAAATAGTCTCCAATCATCTAGTGCCACATTATGAGATAATGAGAGGATAATAAGAATTAGGATGATGAGTAGTATTACTCACAACAATATATTATAAACAACAATATATTATAAGCCTGCAATCAAAATAAGGCTGGCTTGTTTGACATATTATATGATCTGGTCAACCGCTTATGCCCCAGGCAACCCGATCGATCGAGTTCCCTTGCGCTACCATGGTTCTTTTGGGGGCCGGGGTTTTCGAGTGATTCTTTATTTAAATAATTAACTTAATTAAATATACCATCGTTTACTTAGTTATTTTTTTCAGCCACGGAGTGCTTAATCGACAAGCCTTAGGCTCAAATATGACGCGCAAACATAAAGGCAGGTTATGGGGGCACTCAAGTAACCATGCAGTACGTATGTGCACTAACACAGGTTGGACCAACCGCATCTTCGTCCTCATCACAACCAATTACACAGCTTGCTTAGCTAGTTTCTAGAGCCACTCATTAATGCAGCTAGGATATATATATATATATATATATATATATATATATATATATGCACAGGGAGTTTCCCGCTCTCATGCATGCTCTCAGCATACCTTTGGCACATAATCTGATCTCTAGTACTGTTGTTTTGGAAAAGGTAATTGTTTCTGCTGATGGCTTTAAAAGGCTCTGTGGTTACCTTGGTCCTTGCCTACTACTGCATTTTTCGATGATTGCTGATGCACACCTTATATTCTATTGGAGGAAGTGCATATATACTGAACCCTTGATTAGGACCAGCATATATTTCTTTTATGTCCACAAAAAATGGGTTTCCTTAATTGCATGGTAGTTGTATGAAAAACAAAGGGAATTTACGACATGCATTCATCATTCAAACTGAGGCCGGGCGCGCGGGGGCCTATCATCCTAGATCGATCATGTGCGCGCGGGAACTATGATGCTCGATTGTTGTAAAAATTAGTAATTACTGATCATCAGTGTCACTGTCAGAGACAGACATACACCCAATTGGGTCATCTGATTATAGAAGAAAAATGATCTTCTTTGGGTGTAATTTCGTAGATAATCAAAACATATTGCAAGTAAGTCAACCAGGAAAAACAAGCCATGACTTCTAGCTAGCTAGCTAGCTAGGCTTTGATCAGAAGAATGCTGGATTAAAAGCAAATAATGTTTCTAATCATGAAGCTCATTCCTGTGTATAGAGTTCACTGAACAACACAATGAATCAATCCTACGATGCTTCTAACATTTATTATTGCACAAATATATATCATGAACCGTCTCGCAGCAAAGAGGCAGATTAAGCCTTCCAAGTACTAACAGCTAGCCTGATATTATTCTTCTTCTTTACCATGATCTATACAACATCTCTACCGACCAAACATATAGCTAGGTATTCTAGACGTACGCTTAAATTTTATATATATATATATATATTGTGATACAAATTAAATAATAAAAGATGTAATAAAAGCAAGATATATTGTGATCTGATTCATGGGTTTGATCTTCTTCCTTCTCCCGTAAAAGTACTATCGTCGCTTGTTGTGTAATGGGTTGGAACCAGAAGGCACCCTTCTCATCTCAGACTGGAAGTCTCTGGCATGGCTTGCGAAGGGAGTGTCAACCTTTGGACGAAAAACATGTCCTTGAGCGGTTGCCGTGGAAGGTGGGCCGGAAACGCTGCTCACCCGAATGCCGTAAATTAGCCTAATTGGAGTAAACACAAGGCCGAGAAGAGCAACCAGAAGGCAGAGGCACTGAAACCGGTAATTCATGATGTTTGAAGAATATTTGAGAGCTAGAGACGTGAAAATGCAAGGTAGGTACGTAATGGCCTCCTCAAGTCTTCTCATATATAATAAATACGTTTATCTTTAATTTCTTTGTTTTGAATGTTGGCAGGGCGCCATATATAATAGCTTAATTTGACATCGTCTGATCATGATCAAACGGATGGCAAATCTTGCCGCATTTTCCTTTTTCTAATCCCATTTTCTTGTTCTTTCCACGTAACTTTCGCAGTGGGAAAATTAAATTAAATTTCTACCTCCATAATCAACTATGTTTGCCTATATTAATAAATAAATAAATAAAAATCCGTGCCTAACACGCGGGACGAGATGACATGGGGGTATTTTGGACATAATCAAAGAAGTCAAAGGTTCGATACATGCCGACGCATGCACTCGATTGGCCTTGGAGAAATTGGTAACAATTAGGTATTACTCGATCGTGTGGTTAGCATTGTCAAATTCATGTGCATCGATCATTGTACAACATGATCATCATCGTCGTCGTTGTCAACCCATTAATTAATTACTACATGAGATCATTTGTATAGACAAAAGTACACGTGGAGTTGTAACAATATTCTCAAGAATTAAACTCAATGCTCGTGGAATTAGAAAAACTGTCTGATCGATCTGCTCTCTCTCTCTCTCTCTCTCTCTCTCTATATATATATATATAGGAACACTATAGACACAAATGGATCCCACACACTAACGTGGTGCCACATTTCTTCTTTTTTTTCCTTGTTTTTTTTTCTCCTCCCGTGTGAGCCCCCTCCCCTCCTCCCCCTTTCCCTCTCTGTCTCGGCCCGTCTCCACCGTTCGCATTGCCGCCATGGTGGTCCCCGCGCTGCTGTGAGTGGGAGACGCTGCCGCTTGGACCGCCGGCAGCTTCTGCTGGCCCTGAGGTGGTCCTCGACCACCATGGCAGCGACGCGAATGGTGGAGACGGGCCGAGACAGAGAGGGAAAGGGGGATGAGGGGAGGGGCTCGCGCGCTGCCGTGAGTGGGAGACGCTGCCGCTTGGACTGCCAGTGGCTTCTGCCGGCTTTGAGCTGGTCCCTGACCACTATGGTGGCGACGTGAACGGTGGAGACTGGCGAAGGGAGGAGGGGAGGGGAGACGCGGAAGGGAGGGAAAAAAAAAAGTGGGGAGACGTGGCACACTGTGAGTGTGACACATCAGTGTGTAGGATTCCTTTATGTCTGTAGCAGCCCTCATATATATATATATATATATATATATATATATATTTATATATATATATCAGAGTAGTCGTACTACTACAATTAATTAAATAAATTGGAGCCTTCATTTTCCTTCTCATGAAAATGCCTCCAAAATCTTCTCCTGAATGATTGTGTCGCATAGTAAGTTAAAAGAGTATGATTTATCAACTTCTGTGGTGGGAAAATGGTTAAGATACCCCTTTTCGAATTCTCCTTTTTAATTACTCCCTACTTTGAATTTTATAACCTAAATTACAATATATATATATATATATATTAGTTTGTCTCAGCTGTGATCGATCTTGACCGGCCACTTTCTCCATTCCAATTTCATGAATACAGACCTCTTGCATATATATATTGCCCTTCTTTACAAATCAGGCAATCTGCAGGTTTGTCAAATTATTTAAAACTTCTAATATATATAAAAGGCGACCCTTAATTAGAACATTAATGATCTCGACAAAGACGATTTTAAATTTTACATGAAGTGAATTTTATAACATTTATCGATGAAGATTAGAGTATGCAGCATGCGCCTATCAAGATCTCTTTCTTTAACCTTAAAATTAGAACAAAAACTCTAAAATATTTCAGTCCTTTAATTCTCTAGAAGAGGTAAGAAAATCATATTGAAAAATGTTAACTGTACTTAATAAAAACTTACTTCTCCACGTGTTAGTTATTGATTAATTGTATTTAGAGTAGTCGGGAGAAAAGATATAATATCATTGATGGAACTCTAAAAAGATTTGGGTAATGCTATGGATCCCGCTCATGCTCCAGCTCCCATTTTTTTTTAATATTTTTTTACATTATTTTTTTTAACATTTTTAAAAAAGAAAAAAAATCACAATATTATTAAACAACATTTTCTTAATCACTAAGTAAAAACTAAGAAAAATGTGAGCGGGAGCATGAACGGGATCTATATCATTTTCCAAAAGATTTCTAGAAATCTTTTAATGGAAAGTAATTATGATATTGATGAACTTATAAACAAACATGATCAGTTTCCTAGCTACAAATATGAAAAGGTTTAAATTCATCATGGCTAGTAACTTTAAAGATAACATAAACTACTTGAGAAGTGGAGATCAAAATCTATTACAATAATAATATTAATATTCATGCACGATAAAGTTGAGAATAATAAATGCGTGCATGGATGGTATTTGGTCAATGGAAGTTTCTGGTTTGTACGGCAGAGGCGTGTGGAGGCGTTTACTTTTCTCATCTAACCACCAGAGAAATCCAGCTTGGATTATACGTTGGCACTGACTTTCCCTGGTCCGCCCTCTACACTATATTTTATATCACTTTCAAACCTGTGTTTATTTTGGCAACATTTTACCACGCCACCGACAGACTCTCGGGGAAAAGAGACAGAAACGCCGTGCATATCTATAATTTTAAGCCAGTTAATTAAACTACTTAATTACACTAGCCAGTCAAAAGTGGGAAAAACAAAGCCAGTTAATTAAACTAATAAAAATGAAGGTCTGAAATTCGAAACCCGGCTCCATAAAATAAATAAAAAATAAAAAAACTACTTAATTTGAAGTTTCTAAGCCTCTATAATATTATATGGTGAATATATAAATGATAGACACAATTCTTTAATTTATAATAACTTTTGACACAATTATGTTTTAAAATAAGGATATTTTTATAAAATGATGATACTTTTATAAGTTGTTTTACAAAAATACATTTCATTTTAAACATTGTATGTTGCATAAACGTAAAAGCCGAAAATTAAGGACTGTTGCGAAAAGAGTTGTGTGTTTATCATTTTCCATGTATGATGTATGGTTTGAGAGATAATGGTAATTAGTGGAGGATGAAAAGGAATGGCCACCAGGCACAGATGGATGTGATATTGTGTGATTCTTGTCTAATTTTCCATAAGTGATCAGATCCTTGAATTCGATCCTAATGTGACATCAAACTTTGACGCTTTTTCTTTCCATTTATATATGTCTCCCACCATTACTACAATTATTGCCGCACGTACAATTAATATTTCTTCGTAATCAATAACTGATCAATCTCGACTAGCTCTTGCATGCTGCACTAGCTTGAATGCAACATTATTAGAGTTATTCAGCTTGCCATCACTTATCAATACCTATATATAAATCATGTTAGCTCCTCCCATATCTGCCTTAGTCCTAAAGTGCTAGCTGGTGGCCGCCTAGAAGCCCATATATATATATATATATATATTGATGCATCAACGTTTTTCATGAGTGGGCGGTGAAAATGTTGGATGGCGGCATGTCAAGCTATTATGATTAGATATCATGTATTGTTGTTTGGTTGACAAAACTTTATTTTTTGTTGGAAATCATGTTATTGAGATGATCCTGATGATCACCTATTTCTTTTAATTTATTAAATTGAATGATCTAATCAAAACTAAATACTCATCATGTGGAGTTAATTATACCAGAGAATCTTATACAGACAGTATTAAATAAATGAATAATGCTACATATAGTCGTAGAATGCGCAAACGTCGTGCAGTCGCTTTGAAAAAGAGTAGGGTCTACTATTAAAAAATTAATTTATTTTCATGTGGGTTTCATATTTATTCACTTTTTTCAAAACAACTGTACGGCGCTTGCACACTCATGAGTACTGTACGTATCATTTCTCTAAATAAATACTATGTGATACACATAGTAGATCTGTTTATCTCTATATATTATATAGTCGATCCATCGGATTTTGTTAAGCATTGGAGATGATCTCTAATCATCCAGATTTATAAAGTGTCATCCGCCACTACAACCTTTTAGTGGTAATTTTACTTATCAACTTGATGTAAAATCGGTACATACCTATAAGCTAAAGCGGCCTTCAAAAGTGGGAGCTGGAAAATGTACGCAATTTGCAAAAGATTCTGGGGGAAAAAGTAGTCAAAATTTACTTCATAAGGTTAGGCGTGGCATCGACTCCTCCAGGCTCTTCGAAAGATATGTGGGAAAAGCACTCAGTTTTAGACTAATTTGTGGGAGGAAAAAGTAGTCGGTTTTGCGTAATATTATTGTAAGGTTGGGTGTGGCATCGAGTCTCCATAGATCTGAAAGGCATCTTTTACTTTATGTGGTTCTTGTCTAAAATGACTGCACTTGATGATATTTTGAATAAAAGAAATACCTGTCCATGCTGATCTCATACATTAATCATACTGATGATCATCATGGTTTCCTTCTGGCCTTGAGGATGAAGAGCGTTGAATTAAGGACTCATGCAGATAGTCAACCCACTTCCAATTTTGCCAAAATCATATATTTTTTGGGATCAGATTCAAGGATTAATATTATTTATACGGGTCAAACCCCTTAATTCACGAAACCATGTGAAAATTTAAGCATTTAGCTGGCTCCAGGTTTAATTACCATCATTTCAATATTTGAGATGTCAAACCAAATAGGATTCATTTAAAATGAGTTTTAAGTCTTTATCTAAATAATCATGCTATTTATGATGAAATGAGATAATGTGTAAGATTTTCAAGTATTAAGAGTATTGCTACCCGTAACATCCCAATTAAGAAAAATACTTAAGCCACAAATGAGATTACATAAAAATAAACTCACAAACTAACATGGCTTAATGTGGTATATCATATTGTAAAGTTATTTTTATTATAAAATAAATCTAACAGATCTCGTGAAGTCATGTCAATTTGTAAATTTATTTTTATGTAATTTTTTTTTCTTTATATAGCAATTCTCTATTTCAAATGCACCCGTCACACAGTTGAGTATAAATTTTCAAGTTTCAATGCTTCTTGTGATGTTTAAAATTGGCCATTTAAGTATGGACATGAGAATCTAGTCTTTCATTGAAATAAACATTTTGGCATAATTTAAAGGGAAAATCTTGTCACCAGTCACACTGTCAAAGGGCTGAAAACAGCCTCCAAAATTTTTTTGCCACGTAGCCCACTCATAGGACTAACAATGGGACCGCGGAATACGGTCAGAAATCCCCATTGAAGGCAAAAAAACATTCGCCAATTTCTAAACTTTTCCAATCCAACTTCTCTAATTCCCAACTTCGACGTCGCCATTGAACTCGCCGTCACCAACAAGATCGCTGCATTTTTCTCACCGTCACTCCCTTACCAGACCCATCCAGTCTCTACGATGACATTAATTGAGTTAGCCATATCAGATCGAGGTCGACAATTTGTTTTCCAACTTTACCAGATCCTATTGCTTCAAAATCTTGAATGTTCTTCATCTCCCAAGACTATTAAATTAAATCATAAAGAATAATTTCAATAATAATTCTAAAGAAATTATGAATGAGCTAATAAAAACAATGTGGGTTCATATTCAGTTACACTCGAATGAACAAATTATGATGAAGCTAATAGGCAAACCAGGTGCTAGAGCACGAAAATGAACCAAATGCTCCTTCAAAATCCGAAAATACAAAATAAACGTCCACAAAATACAAAATGGTGCCGATGATGGAGAAAATGGTGGCGGCGACGTGGGTGGTGGGTTGTTGTGGTAACTGCTGGTTGGAGCTTTGTTCTTCCTCCTGAGTGTAGCAGATTGACACCGCCCCCAAGCTCCCTCGATGGTACGTTTTCTGTTTTCCCCAACTCATTTTTTCCTTTTTCCCCAAACTTTATGCATTGAGATATGCTTTATCCAGATTCAGTCTTATTGGTTGACTGATTAATTGATGCTTCTTGCATTCCTTTTGATTTTGAGAAAGATAATCAGATAATAATAGTAGGCTGATAGTTATCATTGCAATCTGCTGGTGGAAATGTGTTAAAGATAAGGCAGCTGTAGAAGATAAAGATAAAGATGAAGCCGTAGCAAACTAGAATTTCAATTTCAATAGACTTAGTTATCTAGTTGTTATCCAGTTTTTGAATTTCCTCTTATCACTTTGTTATGATTCCTACTATTATCATACTTGTATTTCTCTATAAATAAGATAGTCCACACAATGGCAAGGTGTGGTGAATATTTCCTTCAACATGGTATCAAGAGCCTAAGACTAACGTCAGTTATGGCAGATTCAACTCCACCTGTTTCCGAGACTCACGTCTCTTCTCCATTTGTTCACCCACCCATTTTTACAAACACCTTCCCTGCACCCACTACATCCCTCCCCAACTTTACACCCATTAAGCTTACGAGAGATAACTACCTGCTATGGAAAGCGCAGGTTGTTCCCTATCTCAAAGGTCAGAACCTGTTTTCCTTTGTTAATGGATCCTCTGCTTGTCCTTCCCCCATGATCACTACTCCTACCAACCAAACCGTGCCTAACCCTGCTTTTATGCACTGGATTATGCAAGATCAATTAATTCTTTCAGCTCTAAATTCATCCCTCTCCGAAACTGTCCTTGCCCACGTTATCAAATGCCAAACCTCGCATCAAGTTTGGACGACGCTGGAAAGGATGTTTACCTCCACATCCCGTGCTAGATCCATGAATCTCCATTATCAATTAGCTACACTCAAGAAAGGTGGTTCCTCTATCTCCGACTATTTTCATAAATTTACTACCATTGCTGATACATTAGCAACTGCTGATCAACCACTCAATGAATTTGAGTTGGTCTCATTTTTACTTGCGGGTCTAGGATCGGAATACGATTCCTTTGTTACCTCCGTGACAACCCGTGTCGACCCACTTTCTTTGGAGGATCTATATGGGCATTTGATAGCCCATGAAATTCGACTGGAACATCATCAATCACCCACTGATCTTACTCTAGGAGGTGCGAATTTTGCATCTCGTTCGCGTGGGTCTCGTGGTGGACGCAGTTCTCGGTGTGCTTCTAATTTCAGTCCTGGTACACTTGGTTATGGTCGCTTCAATCGTGGCAGGGGTCGTGGTCGAAGCTCAAATTCATCCGAGTCTCGACCTGTTTGTCAAGTATGTAACAAACCGGGACACACTGCTTTACGTTGTTATCATCGCTATGATGAATCTTACGAACGTGATCCATCCTCTATACAAGCATATTACACTAGTTCGTCTTCAGAAAATGATTTGAACTGGTATCCAGACACGGGTGCTACTCATCACTTGACTTCCGATCTTTCCAATCTCAATATTTCTGCTGAAGCTTACACTGGCCAGGATACAATCCGCATTGGCAATGGCACTGGTTTGAACATTACACATCTCGGCACTTCTAAACTTTCTACTCCTACACTTTCCTTTTTACTTCACAATGTACTTCATGTGCCGCAAATTACCAAGAATTTAATTTCTGTTCAAAAATTCACTGCCGCTACTAATACTTTCTTTGAATTTCATCCATCTTATTTTTTTGTGAAGGATCGAGCAACGGGGCAAATTCTACTACACGGGCCGAGTAAGAACGGGCTATATCCTGTCTCCATGTCCAATAAATCTTCTCCTCCATCTGCACTTATTGGTGAACGAGTCTCGCTTCCTCAATGGCATTCTCAAATGGGTCATCCAGCTTTTAAAATTGTTCGTCATGTTTTGTCGAAATTTTCTTTACCAGTAGCCGCGTCTAAGTCTAGTCTATCATGTTCTGCATGTTTAAGTTCTAAAAGTCATCAGTTACCATTTTTTGAATCATGTACTCGTGCCTCAGCACCACTTGAATTAATTTATAGTGATGTTTGGGGCCCGTCTCCCATTCTTTCTAATAATGGTTTCCGATATTATGTTACCTTTCTAGACTCATATAGTCGATACACATGGTTCTATCCAATAACTTGCAAAAGTGATGTTATTAATATTTTTCGCAAATTTCAGCCTCATGTAGAGCGACAATTTAATTGCAAAATTAAATCTGTTCAATCTGACTGGGGTAGTGAATTTCGTTCACTATCCACATTATTGGCCTCTCTTGGTATTTCTCATCGCAGATCTTGTCCTCACACTCATCAACAAAATGGTGCTATTGAACGTAAACACCGTCATATTGTTGAAACTGGTTTGGCTCTCTTAACTCATAGTCATGTTCCTCTTAAATATTGGGATAATGCATTTGATACAGCATGCTATTTAATTAATCGGATGCCATCACCTGTCTCTCAAAATCAATCACCTTTCACTCGTCTTTTTCATCGTGATCCAGATTATTCTTTTCTTCGTGTCTTTGGTTGTGCTTGTTGGCCTAACCTCCGTCCATATAATCGCCATAAGTTACAACCTCGATCCACTCGTTGTATCTTCCTTGGGTATAGTCCCAATCACAAAGGTTACAAATGTCTCAACCAACTCACTGAAAAAATAATTATTTCTCGCGATGTTGTTTTTGAAGAGTCATTATTTCCATATCAAAGTCAGTCCTCCACTCTGAGTCCTCACAAGTCTCCCTCGGCACCATTCATTATACCCAATTTAAAGTCTCATACTTACTCAACCCGTGCAGCAGAGCAGGCCTCGTTGGTGTCGGTCCCTCCAGATCAAGCCCAAGCTTCTCCGGCCCACCCAAATAATTTACCATATCAACCAGCTCCAGCCCACCCGAGTATTTCACCTTCCCAACCAGTCTCCTCTAACCTTTCTCCCTCGTTACCACCCGATACCTCTGCACCGAATACTTCCGCCAACCCCTGCACTCAATCAACCTCAAATTTCCTTCCCTCTCAACATCCTATGACCACCCGCTCAAAACATAACATCACTAAACCCAAAACACGTACCGATGGCACCATCAGATATCCCCTTCCAAAAGCCCTAATTGCCGAAATCGATTCTCAAATGGTTGAACCATCATGCTACACCAACGCGGCTAAGCATCCCCAATGGCGAAATGCTATGAACCAGGAATTTGATGCATTACTCAGCAATGGTACCTGGATTCTTGTGCCTCCCACTGATGCACGAAATGTGATTGGGTCAAAATGGGTCTATCGGATAAAACGGAAAGCGAATGGCGATGTGGAACGCTACAAAGCACGTCTAGTAGCCAAGGGCTACCTTCAACAAGCTGGAGTGGATTTCTCAGAAACTTACAGCCCAGTGATTAAACCCACCACAGTAAGAACAGTTCTTTCTATTGCTATTTCTTCAGGCTGGGAAATTAGACAAATTGATGTACATAATGCTTTCTTACACGGTACACTGACAGAGGAAGTGTTCATGACACAACCTCAAGGATACACACATCCACAATTTCCAAATCATGTGTGTAAATTGAAAAAGGCCCATATGGCCTAAAACAAGCTCCACGGGCATGGTTCTCGCGCCTCAGTAATCGGCTTCTGCACCTTGGTTTTCATGGCTCACGTTCAGACACCTCTCTATTTATTCATACCTCATCCACGTTCACTATGTACATTCTCATTTATGTGGATGACATTTTGATAACTTGCTCAGACAAACATGCTATTGATGCATTGTTGAAATCACTACATAGTGACTTTGCAATTAAGGACTTGGGCAGTCTGAATTTTTTTTTGGGTATTGAAGCTATTAAATCAGATGGGCAGCTTATATTATCTCAACATAGATATATCATGGATATACTTCAAAAGACACAAATGCATGAAGCTAAACCCATTAGTACTCCTATGGCTACACCTACAAATCTTAGTGCTTTTGACAGTGAAGATTTCAGCGACCCAACACTTTTTCGTAGCACAGTTGGTGCTTTTCAGTACTTGTCAGTAACTAGGCCAGATATAGCTTTCACTGTTAACAAGTTATCTCAGTTCATGCACAAACCGAAACTTGCTCACTGGCAGTCAGCTAAAAGACTACTTCGGTATCTAAAACAGACTATTAATCATGGTCTTGTATTTAGCAAGTCAAGCAACAAAACTCTCCAAGCATTTTCAGATGCTGACTGGGCTGGGTCTTGTGATGATCGACGATCGACTGGAGGGTTTTGTGTATTTCTCGGGCCAAATCTTATCTCATGGAGTTGCAAAAAGCAAGCAACAGTTGCTCGATCAAGTACTGAAGCGGAATATAAAGCACTTGCCAATACAGCTGCTGAACTCCAATGGCTTCAATCCTTACTGCAGGAACTTGGTATTAGAATATCAGCTCCACCCATCTTATGGTGTGATAATATCGGCGCCACATATTTATCATCTAATCCAGTTTTTCATGCTCGCACAAAGCACATCGAAATTGATTTTCATTTTGTGCGGGATATGGTAGCCAAGAAACTTATCGAAGTAAAGTTTTTATCCTCAAAGGAACAGCTAGCTGATATTTTTACAAAACCTCTTTCTTCATTCAGATTTGCGATTCTTCGATCCAAGCTCAATGTAGTTTCCACTTCATTGGACTTGCGGGGGCATGTTAAAGATAAGGCAGCTGTAGAAGATAAAGATAAAGATGAAGCCGTAGCAAACTAGAATTTCAATTTCAATAGACTTAGTTATCTAGTTGTTATCCAGTTTTTGAATTTCTTCTTATCGGTTTGTTATTTTGAATTTCCTCTTATCACTTTGTTATGATTCCTACTATTATCATACTTGTATTTCTCTATAAATAAGACAGTCCACACAATGGCAAGGTGTGGTGAATTTCCTTCAACAAAATGTGATGCGTCGGACTAGGTGGCTGCGTTGGTGGTCTGCTGGTAGCAGCAACGGGTGGTGGAGGCAGGAGGTAACATCGGGTAGCAGAGATGTCAAAAGAACAAAATAATTTCTTGGTAGGGTTTTTAATTCGAAGTACAAATCCCATGTGATGATCCTCATAGTTTTGATGTATGTAATGCTGAGATGTCATGTTCTCATTTGTTGCTGTTAAAGGGCTGAAACCGGCCCAATCGTTCCAAAGCAGTTCTGTAATTTAAAACCCTGGACAAAAAAAAAGCCGGCTACTAGAGAGAAAGAGAGAAAAAGCGCCAAGGGCTTAGCTGAATAAAGGTTTGCACATCTACTAATCTATATTTCTTGAAGTACTTGTTGCTCTGTGCTCTCCCTCCGCACACAGCCTCCCCCTTATGTTGTCTTGGGAGATCATGAAAATTATTGATGGAACGATATATGATAGACTAGTTGAGTTTGTAATTTTGACCGTCCAGATGAAGCAGATCAGACTCCTTATAATCACTCCTACTTGCATGGTGAAGATCATGAACCAAAATACACCATGATTGCAGCTATATATATATATAATATAGAACTGGCCTCCCCCACGAGGCCCTACTTAATTTCTTCTGTAGCATTAATGCCTTCTAGTTCACAACATTTTTGTTCATCCGAAGATCATATATATATATGTTATTGAGTATGAAAGAAAAATTTCTAGCAAAGTGAAATTTCAGATTTTCTTGGATTTCTAAATGGTGCTTAAATAGAATGATTAGATTTGGTGAGATCGATGCTTATTAGAAAAAATGATAGGTAGGAAGTCGTGGACAAGCCACATTTCGGTTTATACTCTAAAATGAGTAGTCAACATTATAATTGGAGCTTTTAAAAATCAATAAGCATATGTATCCATAAAATGTTTTAAATGCTTAAAGAATGAGTTGTATTTTTTTATTATTGAAATTAGAAAAACGTCAATACAAATCATGTATCAAGTAGTATAACTTACTAATTAATATATAACATGATCTGCCGGCACACAGTGCCACTATATTACAATCTCATCAACTGATCCTTTGCACTGTCGAGCCGAAGTACGAGCAGCTAGCTGAATTTGCCTCTTTTCCTATTTGCTTAATAAATTCGAGTTTTGGAAAGAAAGTGGCCAGCTGATAAATGCATGTCATGCACCAAAGATGGCTTCGCATAGACATTTCAATGGCACAGTTCTTGAGCTTGTGATCTACTGTAAGCATAGAATCAGATGGGCCGCCTCTCAAAATAGCTAAGGCTTGATCAATAGCTTCGACTTCTGGCCTGTTCATGATCATACTCAGATTTGCATGTAGCCATCAAAACAGTAGGTCAGTGTTAAAATAATAAACAAAATTTAGTACAATTGAGCTCATGTAAATACGTTAGCTAGATAGAGTCTAGAAAAAGTACAATGATTACAAATTTGTAAAATCTAACGAGAACGACTTAGCTAGTCAATCTATAACTTCTGATTCTCAAATATGATTGAGGTGATTTTTGTAGCATTGAAAGAATAACTCAATTATCTAAAACTTTGAGTTTCACAGCGATTCATGTTCAGATTCCAACGCTTAAAGGGACAAAACAGCTCCACAATTTCAAGATAGAAAACTGGACAAAAAGTTGGCTCGACTTTTATTCGAGTGAAAATCTTGAGAATCATTGTTTCATAAGGGTTTGGATTCTCTACGTGGCTTAGACAAAGCATAAGTATTATATATAGAATAATATGCACGACTTCGGGGATGTGGAGAGAGGTTAGAATTGTTGTCTTTATCTATTCTTGAGAGAAATTAAACTTTAAGGAAACCCACTGCATATTGAAGATCGATTCTCTCTTGATAAGCAAACCTCCATAATTTTGATTGTACTTGAGTGTTGTTGAGTCTATTGGCGTAGACGTGTTCATTGGTTGGAAAGTTTTTCAAAACTACCTGGGTGCAAAGATCGAGTTGGTACTCATGATGAAACTATAGAAAGAAAGGTGGTTTGGAGTTGCTAGATTAATATAGAGATTGAGTGGAATACTCGCGATGTTACAAGTCAGATTTAGTTACTTCAAAGATTTTGTAAGTGTTTTTAAATTGGTTGTAACAAACTAAATTTCTATAGTAGATTTTAGGTAGTGACTTACATGCAGAGTGGTTAGACGTTCTTCAAATGAGTTTTCATTTCATTACCAAAATTATATAACTTACATAATTTTAAGCATTTCATTTACTCTCATCAAGCCACCTAATTAATTAGTATTTTCCTACTTAGCTAAACGCTTTAATTTACCAATTGGTTCCTTAATTTTATTATTCTCTTAATTAAAACACCAACCTTTTCAGTACTACTTCACCCATGCATGGTGATAATTCATTTACTCATATTTTACATTCTCCTATTATTTAAATGACCATTTGTTGCGTAAAAGATCGATTATTGATCAATTACAACATCTCAAGAAATTGTTCGATTTCCACTTTTCATAAGACCGATCGAGTTCCGATCCATGCACTGATGTATCCCAATTATTCATGTGCATATATACCTGTTTAGACGTTTAATTCATCATGATCATGCCTTGATGATGATGATCATTTTTAAGGCCGGATTAATCTTGTGGACCGTCATGTTATCCGACTAATGGCATCTTCTTCAGGTATGGGCTTATAATTATAAGGTTCTATATATTGGGCTAGCTGTCACAAAGCAACCCAATATACAATTTTAATTAATTATTTATAGGTGAATTACTAGCTAATTCGCATGAGGTTGTCTAGCTGAATCATCTTAATCAGTAATGAGCTGGCGTGCTATTAGTGGTACTTAATTATTAATTTGTTCGTGTTGGGTAATATTATTAGGTAAAGAATAAATTAATTGATTAGGAAGCCAATTAAAAATGCTCTCAGTTACATCTGATCAAATGAATTATATGGCCCTGGTATTAATCTCTTAAAACCTTCATTCTTCTAGATATAACCTGTAAATTAAAGACTGCTCGCGCTAGCTGCTAGCTGCTAGCTTTCAAATTAGTATTTTGAAACTTTTGCGGCCTCTTGGTGGAAATTCTTGTGATCTAAAGCAAATGTGCTAAGATATAATTTGCTTAATTATCATGTTAATTAAAGGTCACGTACGTTCCCGGCCTGCCTCCGAAACATCTCATGCATGCATGCAGTCATGCTCACTCAATAGTCATGTAAACCATGTCCTTATATTTGTAGGTACGTATGACATGAAAGCCACCTATATTTGTAGGTATGTATGACATGAAAGTCACCTATTCATGAGTGACCACCTCTCAATTTTATTAAAAAAAACCTTCACTTATGGTAGAGGAATACTGTGGAACCAATAAAAAATTATCAAAACCCACTAGCCCAAGATTTATTAGAAAAACAACAAAACAAATACCAACCAAAACGTAAGCTAATCACAGCCTCAAGCTCTAATATTTGGCAAGCCCAATTTATCCCGCCTAAGCATACCCCTTAAAGTCATTGGTAATGATTCTAACGAACTCGAACCCGTGTATCGCCTAACAATACCCTCCTCCCCTTGTCGCGCAAGAAAATCAGCCGAACCATTGCCTTCTCTGAATTGATGAGCAACAGTAGGGGTGTAACCGGTCCGGTTCGGTCCGGTTTTGGATAAAATCTAGGACCGAACCGGTATGTACCGGTTTTGTATTTTTCAAAACCGATTACGCACCGGTTACCCTCCTAAACCGGTACTTCCGGTTTTACCGGTTTCCGGTCTGGTCCGGTCCGGTTTTCTAGTTTTTTTAAAATGTAAGTTTCACAATTTGTCATTTAAATTTTTTTTTTAAAAAAAAATACTGATTTAAAAAAAATGTTTTATACTTTTATTAATATATTAGACTATATAATAGTATTAATATTAGACTATTGGTATAGTTATAAGTTATATATTAGTATTAACATTTTATGTAATAATTTATAAATTATAATAAGAAATTATTTCATATATGAATATATATAATTATATATATTATATATAAAAATTTCACATAAAAATTTATAATTATACATTATATATAAAACTTATACATATTAATATTTAATATATATAAATATTTTATATAAAACTTATATATAAAAATATTATTTTTTATTTTTTTTAATCAACTAGTCCGGTCCGGTTCGGTTTGGTCCAAAAAATCTCGGAACCGGACCAGAACCGGCCGGTTTTTACATTTTAAAAATCGGTTCCGGACCGGACTGGTTCAAAACCGGTAAAACCGGTCTGGTTTTCCGGTTTGAGTTTACACCCCTAAGCAACAGTGAAACGAAATTCCGTTAACAAAATAAGAAGCTCTTCCCAGTAATCCCATAAGTACCAGTTCAAGCACTTCCTAGCCGACAACTAGTTGACTACCAGCATTGAATCACACTCTATCTCCAACTGCAAAAACCCCATATCCCTACACATGCGCACGCCAAGTAACAGGGCTCTCAATTCAGCCATGTTGTATGTACCATGTCCAAAGTGCAACGAAAATGCACCAATGAAATTAGCCCCGTGATCCCGAATCACACCGCCGCCTCCACAATTCCCATGATTCCCTCTACAGCTTCCGTCAACATTGATCTTGACCCATGGTTTGCGCCGATAAATCATATATGCCCTTCGCCTCCTAATACTGCATAAAGTAATATCAAGTGCTTTCAAAATGGAGATGTCCACTACTGTAAGGGACCTGGAACGCATTAGCAAACCGGATAACTTCCGCAGCCACACTTTGACAGCTAGCCATACACTTTCTACTGTTTCAAGGATCTCCTCCATCCTTGCCTTACAACGTCGCACCCAAAGCCGCCATGTGATAATGCAGGGGAGGATACCGATGATGAAACCATGCTGAGATGACTTCTTGGCGAAAGAAAACCAATGCGTCATCGTCGCCCACCACGAACGATTGACCAGAATACAACACTTGTTTATCGAATGTATCAGAATAATATATTCATGATTGTGATTTTTCTGAAACTTCTGACGTATCTCTTTGGTGGTCGATCGTTTGTCTCCCTCAAGGAAATTGCAACCTATATATGTTCTTACTAGTATCAGAACTACATAAGAGTAGTACTTATTTCTGCATGCTGCATGCAACTGTTCCATGTCTATCTGGGAAATACAATTCAACCAATTCCATTGTTTTATTTGATATGTATATATATTAATATAGTACGTACTTTCTTGATATCAAGATCACTGATCTTTTAAAAACATATGCATAAATCTAATGATAAAAAAATTAGTATTCTCTAAACTTCCTTTAAGGAGAAAGCTTGGGTGAAGGGAAGGTCTCGGCTCACTCTGCTGAGTGAGGGAAGAGAATTCTTCCCTAATATTATTAACTCATAAGACTGGGGTCAGCGGTAATGGAGGATTTGGAGAAACGGTGGGATAAACTTCAACTTACGGAGGAGGAGAATGAGGTAGTTGAGGTAAGCACAGAGCACATGAGCAAGGTGACAGATGAGCTAATAGAAGCTTGGTAGGAAAATTGTTATCTGATCGAAAGATAAGTAAGAAGGTGATTAGATCAACTATGAACAAGATTTGGAGGCTTGGGGGGGGGGGGGGGGGGATTGTTCACCTTTTATGACATAATTCCAAAAATGTTTGTAGTAACTTTTGAGAATCAAAAGAACAGACGAAGAGTATTGGAAGGCAAGCCGTGATTATCCAATAATCAGTTGTTGGTCTTGAAGTCATTTGATAGGCTTACCCCTCCTCAGAAAATGAGTTTCGACTATGAGGAATTCTGGGTATGTACACTTTAACAATCTGCCACTAACATGTATGCCGCGAGAAATAATGAATCAGATTGGAGCAACGATAGGGAGTGTAAAAGGAGTAGATGTAAGGGAAGATGAGATTGGTTGGGGAAGCTATCTAAGGGTAAAGATTGAAATAGATATGAGGAAGATAATTACAAGAGGTTGAACTGCTAATGTACTGGGTAACAGAGTTTGGGTTCCTCTGAGCTACGAGAAGCTCCCTAAACTGTGTTTTAAGTGTGGAAAAATTTTTCATGGGTTAGAAGGGTGTATGGGTATGGAGGGGAGGAATGATAAATCCCAATATGGGACATGGCTTTGAGCCAATCACACTGGAAGGGGGAAATACTTAAAGAAATACAGTAGCAATTACAGTGAAAGAATGGGGGAGAGTGATGGGGAGTTCAATAGTAACTCTGTGAATGAGGAAGGCGTGGCTAAAGAAGATACTACTTCTACACAGGGTGTTATGGAGGTAAGCATAGGAGAGAAGGAGGTAAAGGGGTTGAACTAAAGGTGTTTGTTGAAAATACTGAAAAATTGGAGGGGGAAGAGAGTTATAGAAGGGGAAAGATGTTATTAGAGGAGCTTCTTGTGATTGGAACTGTGATTAGGTTGCAGCAACTAGATCAAGTTGAAAAAGAGATGGATGAGGATAAGGGGGGAGCTAAGAAGAGAAGGTAGAAGAGAAGGGCAATAATTGAAGGAAAGATAGGTGGAGTGGGCTCAACAATTGGGGGAAAACGTAGCTTGAGGAGTGAGGCCTTTTATGACTGCAGTAAGGGCCTATTAAAAAAAGGAAGATTGAATACTGATGAGGGGGGATCCAGGAGGAACATGCTATTGGTGGAGGCTGCTAGCCAGCCTCACCAACAGCCATGAAAATACTAAGCTGGAACTGTCGGGGGCTTGAGAACCCCCGGACATTTCAAAATCTTTACCTATTGGTGAAGGACAAGAAACCCAAAATGATCTTCTTAATGGAGACAAAGTTAGTAGCACGTTGGTTCCTTGTTTCTCTCCTCCACTGTGTGATGGGATGAATGGAGATGGTATAGGTGTGGGTAATGTTTGGTTGGAGAGAAAGTGAAAGGAAAATGACTTGTTCTTCCCCTATGGTTGACGTGCTTGAGAGAGAAGGGAGGTGAGGAGCTTTTTGTAAAATCACAAAATGACCTTTGGGTGACTTCTTTGGGAGGTGTAGGGCGCCTGCCCCTAAAAGAAACTCTTATATACTTCTCAATTTTCCACACACACTCTCTCTCTCTCCTATCATCATTTCTGACATTGGAAACTCAAGAGTCTATGTGCATGGATGCGATGTGGCATGCCCATGGATGCGATGTGGCATGCCCTTCCTCTCTTGGTTGAAACTTCTCACTTTCCCTCATTATCATTGCTTTTCTTTGGAAAACCAAAAGACTCTTCATCATGCATGACAAGTGGAGCTTTCTTGCCCTAATTACAAAACCCTAAAAATTCCCTTTGCATCCTCCTTTTATGTCTAGGTTCAATGAACCTTCGGGGCATGTATGTCTCCTTACAGAAATCCTGAACCAAAACCTAAGGTTAGGCGTGTGCATGCTTGCCATGTGGCAAGTGGTGTGTATGTGTTTGTGCCCATAGCGCCGACCATCTCCCTTCCTCTCTTCTTACAAAGATTCTTCTAGAACCTTGGGGAGTGTGTGTGCCCCTTCCCCATGCAACCCTTCCCCTTCCTTATCATTTCTTTCTTCTAGAAAATCTCCAACCTTAGTGCATGCGTGACACATTGCAAAGTGATGGTTGGTTTCCTTTGGATAGGTGTAAAGCCTTTGGCCAAATCCCTAAGGTCTCTTGGAGACTCGTGCTTGAGGCCCTTGGTATCCCCCATGCGCCTCTTCCTTTTCTTCCATTTTTTAAGTCTAGGTTCATTGCATCTTAGAGGTGGACTTGCATGTGAGCCATGTGGCATATGGGTGGTTGAGTGGGGCGTGTGCCTTATGTCTGCTGAACCCTTCATTCTCCTCCCTTTCTTTGGCTTCTTCTACCTTCATGCATGGTTACCAAGTGGCAACTTTTTTCAAACTAAGAGTGCCCCTTACCTAGGTCTCAAATGATGAGATTTCTAGGAAAAACACAAAATAGTCTTCCTTCTCCCAAGTAGGAGCCATCATGCCCTAAACCCTATTTAGGGTTTTTTTTCCTAACCCTTGGGCCGTTAGTGGCCGACCCTCACTAGCCCATGATGGACCTCCTAGTGGGCTTGGGTGCCCTTTCTCTTAAGATGGACAAGGCCCTTACTGCAACTCACAATTCCTTTCATGCTAAAATTTGGACAATATCTAAGTGGGCTAAGACTAAGAAAATAAAATGGCAAGGACTTAGCAAAAGTCCGGGTCGTCACAACTGGAGCCAATTCTATGGGACTTTGTGAATCTATCTATGAAGTTCCAGTATAATGGCAGGACAGTAAGTCTTAAAGGACTTAACCCCAATGCCCAAATTAAAGAAGGGAATCCCAACCAGAACAACAAGTTGGAAAAAAATGGGTTGCTACTCCAGTTAATAGAAGAGGAAAAGAACCTGTGGCCTAAACACCTACCCCAACCCCTCTTAACCGTATTAAACCAATATAGTAATGTGTTTGGTGAACCAAAAGGCTTGCCCCCAAACCAAAACCAAAACCAGGATCGTGCAATTACCCTGCTGCCTAACACACCCCCAGTTTTTGCAAGACCTATAGCTACCCCAATTTTTAAAATGATGAAATAGAGAAAATTGTGAGGGAGCTACTGAGTACTGGAGTAACTCAACCTAGCCAAAACCCTTACTCATCTCCTATTCTGCTAGTAAGAAAGGTTGCTGGATCTTGAAGGATGTGTGTGGATTATAAAGGTTTAAATAAAGTGGATGTGAAGGACAAGTACCCCATCTTGGTTGTGGAAGAGCTGTTGGATGAACTTAATGGGGCAAAATGGTTTTCTAAGTTGGATTAATGCTCTGGTTATCACCAGATCAGAGTAAAGGTTGAAAATATTCCTAAAACTGCCTTCATAACTTATGAAGGCCACTCTGAATTTTTTGTTATTCCATTTGGGCTAACCAATGCCCCATCCACCTTCCAAAGTCTCATGAATGAGACTTTTAAACAATACCTAAGGAAATTTATTCTAGTATGTTTGATGATATTTTAATCTATAGTCATACAATTGAGAACCATTTTCTGCATTTACAAACTACTCTGGAAATTTTGAGGCAGTACCATTTGCTGGCCAAACCTTCTAAATGTAAGTTTACCAACAGGGAAGTGGCCTCCCTTGAGCACCTAATCTCAGCTGAAGGGGTGAGGGCAAACCCTGGAAAACTTAAAGCCATGGAGGAATGACTTTTCCCTACCTCCCTTAAGTCCTTGAGGGGATTCCTGGGTCTAACTAGATACTACAAGAAGTTTATCAAGGGGTATGAGGGCATTGCTGGGCCTCTCACTGCTTTGCTAAAGAAGAACCAATTTGTATTGACTCAAGAAGCCAATGAGGCAGGCTATGAACTAAAGAAGGTAGTCATGAGCCCACCAGTACTAATATTGCCCGATTTTTCATTACCTTTCACAATAGAATGTGATGATTCGAGAACAACCATAAGGGTTGTGTTAATGCATAAAAATAGGCCAGTTTCATACTACAGCCAAGCCTTCAAGGGTAGAATTTTGGGCTCAAGGTAGGCCATTTTCCTCAAGCCATTTTTCATACGAAGCTTTATGCTATGAAAACAAGACATACTATGAAAAATAACTTTATGCTCTAGTGGAAACTATACAAAAATGGAGACTCTATCTCCTTGGGCAATCTTTCACTATGAGAACAGATCACCAAAATTTGAAGTACTTACTTGAGTAGAAGGTAGGGACCCCTCTACAACATAAATGAATTTCTAAAGTTTTGCGATATGACCTAAGGGTGGAATTTATGAAAGGGCAGGAGAACAAAGTGGCTGATGCTTTGTCTAGGAGGGATGAGAACATTTGTCCAGAAAATGAAGTTAGCATCTTAGCTATGTCCTTTTCAACCACATAATGGTGGGACAGGATCAAGGCAGAGTATGACAATGATCCCTACACTTCCAATTTAGTCACTTAGCAACTAGAGGGTACTTAGGATTGTTCATCTTACCCTAACCGATCAGAAAATGCAAGCTTCCGAGCAGATAATTTCGAATAGTGCATATTAACCAAAATTATGTTTTGAATATAATTCTAATAAGAATGGATTTTTTTTATTCGATTTTCATGTTAAGCGGTCTTCTAGTATCTGGATGAGGATATCGAAACACTGCAGAGATTTAGAGAATTGCAAAATTTACGTATGTTGGGGTTTAACACTCTCTCTCTGCTTTTATTCGTTCCTCGCCAGATGCTTTGATTTGTATGACCTCTAAGAAATATTTTGATTTGATTTGATTTTCCATGCTTGATATTATTCTGACAACTTGTAAAAAAATATAAAAGGATATGCTTCCACCCATAATTACTGCTGAGTGATAAAGTAATAGAATCCCGATTATAGTGATAGAGTCCTAGGTACAATGATAGAGTTCTAAGTGCATTATGCTTGCTGTATACAAGGCTTTTGAAAAAATCTTTTACCCTTATGTTTGAAAAATATTTCTTCCTTCATTTGTAATTGTCCTTGCAAACTCTCTCTCTTCCTCTCTCGATTGATCATAGACTCATGGATACAAAGGAACAGGGTAAATGCAGAGCCCCGTAGGCTGCAAAAGCTTGGATCTTTGGTCAAGTAGAAGCTTCAAGATGAGCACCCACCAAACTGTAGTATGTAACTAAGAAACTTGGGGAAAGAAAAATGTTTGACACCGTGAAATACCTAATAAGTTTTGTCGGAGTGAGCGGCTACGACTCCAAGTCCACTGTCGAGCAAGTCACTAAGACCAACTCTAATTTGCACCCCGTCACAACCATTATAATAGGTAATCATTTTTTACATCCCACATTCATGCCCTTCAAATCATCACATTTGGTCTGAACCTATTTGCATTTAGCATGTGGTTTTTTGATTTTTGTGACTTCAACTTTTGCCATAGGCACTACGTTAGGGATCAGAGTCGAGATTGCTCGTGTTCTGGCTATGAAGGGTCATTGTCCAATTCGGGTATCAGGTAATTATCCGACTCAAACCGGTCAAGACCAGAAATAAATCGGATATTTTCAATTTCGATTTTCTTTGTTTTGGGTCGGTTATTTCAGATCGGCATGGTTGGGAAATTCAGGTCTGGTCGAGCATGCGGGTTAAATGTACAGTCCTAAGAGTACTCTACCTTAGCAATTCTCTAGTAAAGGGGGTTGTTCCTGTATAAATAGAGGGTGGTGGTACCTAATGTTGGAGATCTCAGGGTGAAGTTATTACAGTAGTTCCACAACAGCCTAGTGGGAGGGCCATTCTAGTTATGATAAAACATTACATAGGGTGAAAAGGGAATTGTTTTGGCTTGGACAAAAAGTAGATGTCAAGAGGTTCATTAGGGAATGTGAGATCTGCCAAAGTGTGAAAGCATATCAGACCAAACCTAGTTGACTTCTACAACCCCTTCCCATCCCTTCACTGATATGGACCCACATCACTATGGATTTTGTGAAGGGACTGCCTATATCTTAGGGGTACAACAACCTATGGGTAGTGGTGGACATGTTCACAAAATATGCACACTTTATATCCCTGACCCATCCCTTCACGTCTAAGATTGTGGCCCAATTATTTATCAAACATATTCTTAAACTATATGGAGTGATTCATTTCATAGTTTGAGACAGAGCTAGCACATTCACTAGCCTCTTTTGGCAGGAGCTTTTCAGATCACAGGGGACCCAATTAGAGCTCAACACCTCTTACCATTCTTAGACTAATGGTTAGACTGAGGCCATAAATAAATTTGTTAAGTTTGTAGGTATTTGATAAATGTTATTTTTATGGGGTTTTATCATTCTCTTATTTATGAAAAGCATCATTTTTCCTTTAATTCGATTTTATTTCTATATATTTTTCTTTATTTTCTTGGATTTGAAAGAATGAGAAGATTTAGTGCAAAATGAGAGCATTTTGGTACAAAAGAAGAAACTATGGATCCAGACCGACGAGAGGTAATGAGATCAGAAGAGAGTCGAGGAGATTTGGGTGAGGAGCCTTGTCCCGTGGGCAACAAAGAGATTTCTCTCGCCCAAAAGGCGAGAAGCCTTTCATCTCGGTAGGCAAGGAGACTCAATGGCGACCGAAATTGGCGGCAAGAGTTAGGCGCTGAGTGATATAATTTACTTCCTGGGCGCTAAGACTTGGCGCAAGACTCTGGGCGACTAGTCTAAACAACCAACTTAAAAGACCAGCCTAAACGACATCTTGGACAACAACGAGACAAAAGGCAAAGCTTTACTGCTCGGTCGGTTGGCGAGAGGGCTCTATCATCCCGATCAGGAGTCTTTCCCCTCGGTTGGCAAGAGGGTTCTATCATCCCAAATCAGGAGTCTTTCTTCTCGGAAGGCGAGGAGATCAGAAGTTATATATATAGCGCACACGGCATCTGCTTGGTGAGACCCTTCCGAGTTCCGCAATCAATCAATCCGCCAACCACGAAATCCTCCCGAACTCCGTAAATCAAGCTGCATATCACTGAATCTTCCATTTTAGATAATTCTAATATTCTTGGGATAATTTCATTTTATGTTAACATCTATCTTTATAAACTATTTTTCAGATTTTTAGGCTAGATGGTAGTCGCATTTATTTTGTTTCCGGATTTACGTTTTGACATCTATTTAATCACGTTTTGTGAGATGAATATGAGAGTTTTTGGTTCTGAGTTTTTTTAGAGAGTCTAAGTTTTAGATTTTAATAATCCAGAATTTATCATTTAGTTTCTTTCAAGGAGGCGAATCTAGGTAGCAGAGGCGAGAGTCGCATGCTTCATCAACTAACTCCAATGAAGAACACTAGTTTTATTATTTTTCTTTTCAATTTAATTATGAACTAATTCTATTTTCTAGAACTTTGATGTAGTCTAGCATTGAACACACAATTTATATTCTAAGCTATTTTATTTTCAATATTTATATGATTGAGTGTTTATTCCTTGTTCTTAATGCTTGCAATTTTCTAGCTAATCATTATTCGATCTATTGAATCACAATGAGACCGAGAGGTGATTTGTGATTCAAAAATCTAAAATTAAGCACCATTAGTTGAGCGAAAGTAGAGATACTTTACCGCGATTAGTGTGATTCTCAAGAAAAATCCAAAGAACTTAATGAGTCTCCAATTAGTTAAATTCACATAGAGATATGAAGTTATTAGTTAGAGATATTTTTGGTACTGTTCGAGAGAAAATATTGAATAGTGAAGGTATTTTTATCATCAACTTAGGATAACTGGAATTCTATAACAAGGAAGAATAAATTGTGTGGGATTTGGTAGGTAAAATCAAACTTTCTACATCTATTTTTATTATCTTTAAATCTTAATTTTGATGCTATTTTTTTCAGTTTAATTTAGATAATCCATTCTTCAAATTTCTTGTTTTCCAAATAGTAATTAATTTAGTAAATTTCAATACTCAATAGCATAATTATTCCATATGGGTTCGATATATGTTTTCTTTAAAACACTTTACTACTTGTTACGATTCTATGCACTTGCATATATATTTTTAGTTTACCTTCGATTACAACCGTATCGACAACTTTCTGTTGCCTGCCAGAGGAACTTGAAGCCTCCCCCCCGTTACTTTGAGCCATTCCAGATCACTCATCATGTAGGGCGGTGGCTTATTGTTTACAACTACCACCAACATTTTTTAATTACCCTGTATTCCCTGTATCAAAGCTGAAAATGAAGGTTGGATAGTAAGTGAATGTGCTCCCAACCCTTCCACCCATGGATTCTGAAGAAATTTTAAGGCGTGAACCTGAGGAGATGTTGTCGAGAAGAGTGAGGAAGTGGCACAATCTACCACTGGTGGAGATTTTGGTATGATGACAGGGACAACGGGAGGAAGATGTGACATGGGAACCCTTTGCTCAGATGAAAAAGGTTTACCCACACCTTGCGGGCAAGGTGTTCTAACATGGGGGGCTCTGTCACAGTTCGTGCAATGAGGATTAGGGCATGGGGAAGGGGATGGTCTGGCAGGGTGGGCTGGAGACTTAAGTCAGATAGACAACTCTGATCAAGTCTATTTACTTTACTTTGCTTTGGACCCTGAGGCCTTGAACTAGTTCTTGTTAATGTTTTTACTCTTTTATCCTTTTGTTTGTTAGTTACGAACATTTCCTATTGGCTTGTAACGGCACGCCTCGGGAGCATGTTCCCTATATAGTAGTGGAGACCATATGTGAAAAGGCATCTAGAACATTATTGTCCCTTTTTGTTATTTTTCTCTTGTCTTCTTCATCCCCTTTTGGAGGTTCTCACCCTCTAAGTGAGCATATTCCCTTGTTGAGTGCAATTGCATAGGTGAGTGTGTGACAACACTTTCAACCTTTCGAGGATATTTTCAAATTGTGTGGTATCAAATGCACAACTGTTTTGCTTCTCTTATTAGACCTTCGCAGAGAGAGAGAGAGAGAGAGAGAGAGAGAGACTCTGGATCATCGGCCTAAGGTGAAGAATGACTTGACACCAGGCATGACCTCTCTTGAAGCTCCCTTTTGCTTTGTTTGCATTGCCATCCAGCTTTTACCTCTCACAAAACCTTCTCATTGTTGTTGCCATTTTGATCTTGTTCCACTCCAATGCTAGGTTATTTTTTCGGCATCATTTTTCGGCAAGCTTGTCGTCGTTTGGTGCTTTCCAACCTTCAACGCTACTCATTTTAAAACCAAATTTCATAATTAAGTTCGAATGGTACAAATAATCCAATCTATGAAAGTCCGATGTCATACCCCATTACATCCTTGCATCTGCAGTATCGTTATTAGCTGTGAATCTCCTCCTCTTTTAATTGGGTTTCAACCTTCTAATTTTGGTCCTATAGGTGACTATGACCACATATAGCTCATTGTTAGCCATAACTCTATATTTGATGCTCCACTTATTCTCTACCATATTTAGTTTATTGTGTAAATCAACCAATACCAATTAGTATCATTGATTTATTGTATTTTCATTATTTCTCTAGCCTCATTTTCATATTTTATGCATTCAAGAACATACTTGAGAATAGTAAAGATATAGACCTCAAATTATCTCTCCCTTATTCTCTCTTCTCTATCTTTTTTTCTATTTTATTTTTATTTTTTACAGGTGCTACTTTAGAACAACGAATTTGAGGGTTTCATTAATGTATCCTGAGAACAATTTTGTCAATACTCTATAGCACATTGAAAGTGGGCAAAATATATTCTAAAAGAAAGCGTTGTTACGATCAAGCCTTGGAGTCCAAAACTTTTTTTCCTGCCTTAGTGATTTTCTTATTTTCATTATATTTGTTAACAATATTTAAGAAATAAGAAGAAAGTTAAGAAATTACTAGCCCCGTCTTATTTGAGTTAACCACAACAAACTAAAAACTTGCGATACACAAACTAATAATAAAGAGAATCATAAATGCTAAATTACTACAAGAAATAGGGCCTTTTGCAGTGCCACAAATCGCCGCAAATAACACTCAAAATCGCTGCAAATAACCATTAGCAGCGATTTATGCTGCTCCGGACATTCGTCGCAATTGTTGACTCATTTAAAAGTTAAACTAGCGAAACACAAAAATCGTCGCTAAAAATGTTTATTTGCAGCGATTTTTTTCGTTGCTAATATTGTAAATTACGATGCAAAAAACGTCCATATTTCAGCTCTTTATCGCTGTAAAAAAGTATTTGCAGCGTTTTATATCGTCGCTAATACACAAAAAATCGCCGCAACTACCTTCATATTATTTGCACCGTGTTAAAAAATCGCCTTGAATAATATTTTTTGTAGCGATTAATGAACCGTTGTAAAAAGTTTAAAAATATACCGGCGAATTTTTTTCGTTGCAAAAATTGAAAAATCACTGCAAAAGACCAAATTAGTATTTGCGGCGAATATTATCGTCACATAAAGTGAAAAAATCGTTGCAAAAGACCAATTCCAAATTTTTATGTAAAAAGATCGCGACGGTGTAAAAATCGTCGCAATTAAAGGCTTTTTGCCCAATTTTAATACCGACAGACATAAAATCGCCGCAAAAAGTCTCATTTCTTGTAGTGAAACTTGTTACTGATTTATTTTTTGCTTAACATCCCAACAATATTATGCTCATGTTTAACAGATAAGTAAGTCACGCATGAATATTGAAAAAATGAATATGAAAATAGATATTCTATTCTTAAACTGTTGTGAAGAGCACATCATCTATATCACTTAAATGTTAAAATTTGATTTGTAAAATTTAAAATTTAAAATTTATCTTCTAAAGAAATTTTTTTTTATATAAACACTTTAGTATATATACTCTACATACCGATTTGAGAATAAAACTTCTTATTTGAGAAAGTGTACGGAGGTACAACTAAACTCTTCAAGGTATTGCTGAAAATATAGATTTATGGCAGGTTTGGGGAGTGAGGTGAGAATTTTATGTTTTATTTTAGTGTTTAAAATATTATGTTTTAATATTATTATTGTTTTGAGATTTGAAAAAATTGAATTGCGATTTGAAAAAGTTAAATTGTTTATTATATTTTGTATGTGGATTTGAAAAAAGTGTAATAATGAGATGAGATGAGATGAGAATTTTGTGACTCATCCCACTCCTCAAACATGAGATGGATCAAACATGTTTTATATAATTTATATATATATATATATAACCAATACAGCGGAATGAAGGAATACTTCTACTGAAAATGAAGGAAATCAAGAGTATGCACAATTAAAGGCAGGCGGTAGAACCGACCATATGCATGGATGCAATGCAAAATAAGATAAACAAGGGAGTGAAAATAAACATATTCATAATCATAAATTTTATTACAAAATTTATGGCACAAAATAGAAGGTAGAGGTATTTTCTCTTGATAGTTGAGAAGGTTTAGAAGGCAGAGGCTTACAAAGTTCTCTGAGCTTGGTAATGAAACTTCTGCCTAAAAATGAAATGAGGTTCCCCTTTTATAGAATAAGGAGTTCCTGTTTACAAAAGGTTCCGCGAGCACAGCTGTCAGTTACTGTGTAATCACGGGTAAAATAAAGTAGGTCCGTGAGTGAACAACGTTAGTACTGTTTAACCACGGGTGTCATTATTGTGTCTGGCGGCGGATGCTGCTTTCGGCACAAAACGACAAATCTGTAAAGGAGACCGGTCAGTGGGTCTTCTTTGAACTTAAGTAGTGGTCTGGACAAAAGGAGCCTGTCAGTGGGTCTTCTTTTGTCTGTTCTTTAGCAATTATTCTTCTTCTGAGTAGAACCCAGAGTTACCGAAGACATTGCTGTATGAAGCCTCTGATGCAGTGTCTGAATCTTCATCTTCAGATTTGCTATGAGACTTCGATAGTGATTCTTTGAGTATGTTGATTAAATCCTTCTTTTTAAGTCCATCAAAGATATCAGTTTTCTTTTTAGACTTAGAGGATCTTGAGGATGAACTGTCCTTTACCCCCCCGGATTTTGTTGGAGAAGTAGGGGCCTGAATTAGAGGATATTCAGGAGCATTGGATGGTCCAGCCATGATCTTTGGAAATTCTGTTTTGTTCTGCAGGTTGGGTGCAGGAGTTGGAAAGTCCTTGATCATTAAATCAACAATTTTTTCTGAATTGGCGAATTTATCCCACCATTTTGTGAAATAAACTCGTGTCATAACATCACCTTGCTTTTCATAATTCCATTTAAAGATCCACGGGAGGTGGTATCTTTGACAGAAGTGCAAAGTTTGATGAAATTTTTTGGAGTGTTGATCCAAAGTTGGACCAACGATATTAGCAAAATGTTGGTAAGCTTGAAAAAGCTGACCAGGAAGATTCTCGGGAATTAATCCATATTGATTCCACCATTGAAGGAACCATAAAGGAAAACTTCCTTTGAATTTTGAGTCAAATCTTATGAACCAAGAGTGGTCCATATTTGGGGTCTGGAAAAACATGAAGCGTTTCCAGGCATCAATATAATCAAAATAGGAGAAATCAGTGTCTGAAGAAGCGAGTCTTTTGGTGGTAGATGGGTTTGATCCCCATTCTGCCTGAGTAATGACTCGATGAATATAGGCACTGTGAAAAATCAGTTTATTGGTGTCAACCTTGTCATAAATAGGTTTGATCACCAAGGAATTGGTATGAATGAGAATACTGGAATAAAACTGGAGATTCTTGGAGGAATCTTCTGGAATCCAGTGGAAGAGAGGAGGAAAATAAGAAGAAGAAATTTTGAACACATCTGTATATATCGTGCTATTGGGCTCGATATGGAACAGATAGGAGGAAAAATTCTTTTTCAAATATTCAGATTTTCCTTTTGGAAGGAAAAACTGAGAGGTAACAATATTTTTGTTTTTTGACTCAATTGCTTTCGCATATGGGTCAAAAGTAGTAGTAACCGCAGACGAGAAAGTCTGTGGCTGAACAGGTTTGCCAAGTGGCTGGAACCTGTTTGCAATATCAAGTGCTGTAGATACAGCACCTGTAACAGTGGATGATCCAGACTCATTCTTGGTGAGTTTTATACTGGGTATTGGTGGTGGTGGATGAACCTTTTTCTCTTTTCCTTTCTTCTTGCTGGCCATGATGGGGTTTCTGCAAGAATTCACGGGTAAGAAAATCAGGGATGGAATTTTGCGTGCCTTTGATGTATTCAATATCAAAATCAAAAACACTTAAAATAGCTTGCCATCGTGCAAAAATATGTTTTGATGCAATGTTTTTAACATCTTTTTCTAAAACAAATTTAGCACTCATGCAGTCAATCCTGACCAAAAATTTTTGGTTTAAAAGGTCAGATTGAAATTTTGAAATACATAGTACTATAGCTAAGATTTCTTTCTTAATAGTACTATATTTTTCTTGTGCAGAATTCCAGGTTCCAGAATGGAAACGAACAATTTGTTCAGAAGAACCTGGTGAAACACATTGTTTCAGAATGCCACCATAACCAATGTCTGAGGCATCTGTTTGAACAATTTTAAATGAATCAGAAGTAGGGATACCAAGGCACGGAAGAGTCTTGACATGTGCTTTGATTTTCCTTACTAAATTTGTATGGGTTTCTGTCCAAGGAGGAGGATTAGAAAGGAGTCGTTTGAACAAAGGACGACATTGTTTCCTCATATCCTTGTAGAAATCAGAGACATAATTGAGAGATCCTAAGAACCTCTGCAATTGTTTTTTATCCAAAATGACATCAGGAAATTTGTCAGCAAATTCGATGGCTCTTTGGATGGGCCTGATTTTGCCTTCAGAGATGTCATAACCAAGGAATCTAATCTTGGTTTGGAATAATTTAATTTTTGTTGCTGAAACAACAAGACCATTGAATCTAATGATGTCAAGAAACGATTGCAAGTGTTTCCAATGTTCATCAATAGATTTAAAAAAACAAGAACATCGTCTATATAGACAATGGTAAAAAGGGAGAACGAATTGAAAATATCGTTCATGATATTTTGAAATTCACTGGGAGCGTTTTTAAGGCCGAAAGGCATCACGTTCCACTCGAAATGACCAAATGGGGTTACAAAAGCAGTCTTATACCTATCTGACTCGGCTATTTGGATTTGCCAAAAACCGGACTTAAGGTCAAATTTGGAGAAGACCACAGCATCACTCAACCTATGAATTAAGTCATTCTTATTGGGAATAGGGTACCTAATCCACTCTAAGACTTTATTCAAGGGTTTGTAATTGATAACTAGACGAGGGGTTCCACGTTCTAGTTCAGCACTCTTCTGGACATAAAATGCAGGACAGGACCAAGGGGACTTGCTGTCTCTGATAATGCCTTTATTCAGAAGATCTTGTATCTCCTTTTTACAATACTCCAAAGTCTTTCTGTTCATTTGAACAGAGGTGGCTTTTGTTGGAATATTGGTTTCATTAAAATCTTTAATGTATGGGAGAGAAACTATGTGTTTCTTCCTATACCAAAAAGCATTGGGTAAATCAGAACAAACATCCGTTATCAAACGTTTGTTAAAAGCATCAATTTTTGAAAGTAAAATGGTAGAGGATAATTGTTCAGAAATCTTTTTGTATTTGATTTCCTGTTGGAGGAAATTCAAATGTTTTTGTTTGGCTAAAAACAAAGATTTCTTGCTCTTATCCGTATCAATCTCAAAACGAGAAGCAAAATGAAATTTAACCTTTTGACCAAAAGGATCGGTAGTGATACCATCTTTCTCAGTCATAAAGGGATACAAAGAAGAAATAAAAGGAATTCCCAAAATCACTTTGTCAGACATGTTTTTGACTAAAACAGAGGGAATTCGAAAACAAATATTATCCTGGCAAACATGAGCATTATTGAGCTCATAATTAATGGTCATCTTTGAGCCATTTGCCGAGAATAATCTTTCGGTAGATTTTTCGAAATATTTGCTAGGAATGAGTCCTTCTTGAATGCAATTCAAGTCTGATCCGGAATCAATCATAGCAATGACAGAAAATTGAAAGTCATGAGCAACAATAATATTAACACGTGTAAACCATTTAGGAGGAATGGTATGACGAATTAAACAGATCTGGTTGTCGGCAGGAAGATCCTGTTGACTGGAACCAGCCTCGGTCTGCTCATTGTCAGAAGGAATATCCTGATCAAGTTGTTTATCAATCTTGATTAATAAAAATTCTTGTCTTAAAACTTCGTTCTCAGATCTGAGGTTGTTTATTTCAGATTTGAGATCTGCAATTTCTTTTTTGACAGAATTTATTTCAAATTGTAAATCAGAAACAGAAATATCCTTGGGTTTTTTCTTTTGAAATCTTTCCAAGGTTTCTTGAAAATTAATCCTTTGGTTGGAAGTTTCTGGATCTTGACGAACCATCATCTTCTTTAGCTTAAGAAGGTATTCTTCTTTGAGCTCAGGATTAGTAATTTGTGAAATCAAGGTTAACAAGAGGTTCTCTTGTTCTTCAGCCTTAGATAAGACATTGATTGTTTTATCTGGAGGCTTACAACAAGTAGAATTGCAATTGCAACCTAGTTTTAAATCAGAAGGATTAGGAGTTGCAGGTTCAGAGTGATATTCTGAATCACTAGAACTGTACTCAAGCATCTCCGATGATGAAGACGATTCTATTTCTAGGAGTCGAAATAGTTCCTCTTTATCATGGTGATTGATATCCATCTGGTTAATCTTCTTTTTAAAAGTCTTGGCCTTCTTGGGACATTTATCAGCAAAGTGCCCAGTCTTGCCACATATAAAACATTTTCCTGTAGAAACATCCTTTGAATCCCTTTTTCTGGAAAATGGTTTGGAAAAGGGTTTCTTATGAGATTTTCTGTAAAATTCATCACGGGGTTTTCTCCTGAAACCACATGAGGTTTGACAATTTTGTGCTTTCTTTTAGATGGAGCAATACTAGGAAGACCGAATTGTTCACAGAATGTGCCCATTTCGTATTTGGCCTTCTTACTATTTCTCATCTGTTCTCGAAGCATTTTTTGATCATGACACATACTAATGCCGAGTTTCTTAACAATACTGAAAATATCACCATAAGTGTAACTTTCATAGTTAAGAAGCCCAGAGGCATCTGTAAGTTCTTCCTTGACTTTATAAGCAAATAGACGAGGTAATCCATCAATAAATTTCTCCTTCCAGTAAGGCTTCTGGCTATCATCACGAAGCATTACTCTGGAAATAAAAACATCTTGGTACCATCTATAATCAGACATCTGATGACATCTTAGATTATTCAACTGGTCACTGATGCGACTAGTTATATCGGATGGTGTTCCAATAAAATGTTTTAAAATAGTATAAATTAAGGTATTAACACCATCAGGATGTGCCATCCCGACAGCTTCATCAAAAATGGGTGTTCCATCTTCTTTGCGTTTTACCGCATGTTGGATGGTTTCCCTTGTATCATTGGTGAGGTACTTATCCCACCAATTTCTCAAAACACCAGTAAAACCTTGAGTTAAAATCTTGACAATATCTGGTTGTCTAATGTTATTGTTGATATAAGCATTTGCAACCATAGACATCTTACTCATGGTATTAATGATTTCTTGTTCAGAGAAACCATCAATATTCCATTCGTAAACTTTGTCAGCAGAATAAGAAGATTGGTTTTGAAAAACTTTTTCTTCAAATTGTATATCAGGTGGAGTAGGCCTGGAATACCAATTCTTCGTCAGACTCATTGGTTTGGGTCCTTTTGAAGAAAATCTGGCAATCTCCAAATCTTGAAAATTCTTTTGAATTAAATCAATATCCTTATCTTCAGAAGATTCATCGCTAGATGATTCTTCCGAATTCTCTGTAGAACCTACTTCATTACCTTTACTGTTAAGAGTACTGGTTGAAGGTTGGTCTTTCTTTAGATCAGCAATCATTTGGTTTATTTTATCCAGAGTTTTGGCCTGTGTATTTTGAAAATCTATTTTAGACCGTTCTTCTGGTAAAATAATCAAAGGTTTTTCAGTCTTTTTCTTTGCTTGATCTTTAGAGATATTTACAGGATATTCGTTTTTGAAAACTGGATTTGAAGTGAATACAGGTTTTTCAACCTTTTCTTCAATCCGATCTAGTTGTTCTCCGATCGTATGAAGAGCAAGATTCGTAAAATTATTTTGAAAAATAATCTTTTTTGCTTCTGTCAGAATCTTGTCCTTGTCCGGATCTTTTGAACTGGTTTGAGCAACTTTAAAAGGAGTAGCAGGTACATGAGTACCTTTAAAAGGAATTAAAACAGTCTCTAATGGAGGATGAGTGGCCTGGACCACTGTATTTCCATCTTCCTTGACAAAATCATTCTTAACAACATTTAAAGTATTTTTAGAAACATAAGTGTTCTCAGCAAAGTCAAGAAGAGAAATATGCCTTTGGAGCCTATTCATTTCTTCCTTCCATTTGCGTTTAACACGTTGTTTCTCTGGATCAGAAAACTTTGCAAGGTAGGCTTTACGCCTTTGCTTGTTTTCTGGTGCAGCAAAATCTTTTAAAAGAGAAGATAAATCAATTTCAAAAGGTCTATTCAAGACATTTAAACTGTGATGAATAGGTGCAGGTGCAATAGGGGCTTGCATATCTGAAGCTGTTGGAGACATAGAAGAGTTATCTTCTTTGTCTGCTTCATCATTTATGTTTTGATCTTTGGAAGATCCAGCACCCTGTGCAGTATAAAAAGCAGAAGTAACCTGAGAGGAGGTGGATAATCCTTTCAGTTTCAAAGCAGGTTTAACAGGTTGAACTGTTCGTACAGAATCTTCAAGGAATTGGTTGAGTTTAGAATCATCCCTTGGATTGTTCTGAACAGTATCATTAAAACTAGATCTGGAACCAGCAAAAGAATTTCTTCTTCTACTAAGGGCTTCAGGTCTATTAAAAGAAATTTTAACAGTTCCATTCAAATATTGTTGGATGATATCAACATTAGCATCCGGAACAATATTTCTTGGAGGCTTTGGAATCTCTTCTTCCAAAATCCATTCATTAGGAAGGGTTATATCTTCCCAATAAACTCTTTTTGGAATATTTATATCAACATCTGAAGAACTACTCTGGATCAGAAGAGTATGTTTTCCAGAAGGTTTTACAATAGCTTTCGGATCTAAATTCGTTCTTAAAAGACGATAATAAACCCTGAAAATTAAAGCAAGAGGTTTACTTCCTTCAAGCATTTGATATCCTGAAGTCAGTATATTCAAAATTAAACATTTTAAAATATGCTTATCAGTCAAAGCTAAAGATAAATTGGGAAAACAATCAAAATGAACAGGTCCTTCCGAAAGGGAGGATTGAATCATTCCGAAAATGCTATCCTCAAACTTGAGGAATCGACCATCTCGTAAACAAAAAAGAACAGAGGCGTTGATGCCTAACCTTGTTAGGGGTTTAGCAGCAACTTGAACAGACGCTATATGTATATACTTGTATCCCTCAAGGATGTATTTATCAATATCATCTTTTTTAAAGAGATGATATTTGTCATGGGATCCAGATATACTATATGTTTGTTCGACTGTCCGAACATTCAAAGATTTTAAAAAAGTCTTTTTTAACCAAGTGGTTGAATAAAGAGAATTTGGATCAATCTCTGGGATCTTCCACGATCTCAGAGCAGGAGATAGCTCTTCTCCAAAAGAGCAATCTTCTTCATTAACAATATCAGTAGGCACAGCCGACCTAGAACTAACTGAGGAACTAGTCCTCCCCCACATTTTCTTTTGTCTGTCCTCCATCTATAAGGTGGACATTGTTTTTCTTTCCTGGGAACTTACCGTTTGAGAGGTTACCCCAACTGAACCACTATCTGCCCAACTCGCCACCCTAGGCTTCTCAAGGGACTTACCTGGATTCAACTAAGCTACTTTGAGAAGGTTTAGAAGGCAGAGGCTTACAAAGTTCTCTGAGCTTGATAATGAAACTTCTGCCTAAAAATGAAATGAGGTTCCCCTTTTATAGAATAAGGAGTTCCTGTTTACAAAAGGTTCCGCGAGCACAGCTGTCAGTTACTGTGTAATCACGGGTAAAATAAAGTAGGTCCGTGAGTGAACAGCGTTAGTACTATTTAACCACGGGTGTCATTATTGTGTCTGGCGGCGGATGCTGCTTTCGGCACAAAACGACAAATCTGTAAAGGAGACCGGTCAATGGGTCTTCTTTGAACTTAAGTAGTGGTCTGGACAAAAGGAGCCTGTCAGTGGGTCTTCTTTTGTCTGTTCTTTAGCAATTATTCTTCTTCTGAGTAGAACCCAGAGTTACCGAAGACATTGCTGTATGAAGCCTCAGATGCAGTGTCTGAATCTTCATCTTCAGATTTGCTATGAGACTTCGATAGTAATTCTTTGAGTATGTTGATTAAACCCTAGGCTTCTTTCTATCCGGTGCGAACTTGTTTATCTTACCCTGTGTTCAGGATCGGGTCAGAGTAGCTTAGTTGAATCCAGGTAAGTCCCTTGAGAAGCCTAGGGTGGCGAGTTGGGCAGATAGTGGTTCAGTTGGGGTAACCTCTCAAACGGTAAGTTCACAGGAAAGAAAAACAATGTCCACCTTATAGATGGAGGACAGACAAAAGAAAATGTGGGGGAGGACTAGTTCCTCAGTTAGTTCCAGGTCGGCTGTGCCTACTGATATTGTTAATGAAGAAGATTGCTCTTTTGGAGAAGAGCTATCTCCTGCTCTGAGATCGTGGAAGATCCCAGAGATTGATCCAAATTCTCTTTATTCAACCACTTGGTTAAAAAAGACTTTTTTAAAATCTTTGAATGTTCGGACAGTCGAACAAACATATAGTATATCTGGATCCCATGACAAATATCATCTCTTTAAAAAAGATGATATTGATAAATACATCCTTGAGGGATACAAGTATATACATATAGCGTCTGTTCAAGTTGCTGCTAAACCCCTAACAAGGTTAGGCATCAACGCCTCTGTTCTTTTTTGTTTACGAGATGGTCGATTCCTCAAGTTTGAGGATAGCATTCTCGGAATGATTCAATCCTCCCTTTCGGAAGGACCTGTTCATTTTGATTGTTTTCCCAATTTATCTTTAGCTTTGACTGATAAGCATATTTTAAAATGTTTAATTTTGAATATACTGACTTCAGGATATCAAATGCTTGAAGGAAGTAAACCTCTTGCTTTAATTTTCAGGGTTTATTATCGTCTTTTAAGAACGAATTTAGATCCGAAAGCTATTGTAAAACCTTCTGGAAAACATACTCTTCTGATCCAGAGTAGTTCTTCAGATGTTGATATAAATATTCCAAAAAGAGTTTATTGGGAAGATATAACCCTTCCTAATGAATGGATTTTGGAAGAAGAGATTCCAAAGCCTCCAAGAAATATTGTTCCGGATGCTAATGTTGATATCATCCAACAATATTTGAATGAAACTGTTAAAATTTCTTTTAATAGACCTGAAGCCCTTAGTAGAAGAAGAAATTCTTTTGCTGGTTCCAGATCTAGTTTTAATGATACTGTTCAGAACAATCTAAGGGATGATTCTAAACTCAACCAATTCCTTGAAGATTCTGTACGAACAGTTCAACCTATTAAACCTGCTTTGAAACTGAAAGGATTATCCACCTCCTCTCAGGTTACTTCTGCTTTTTATACTGCACAGGGTGCTGGATCTTCCAAAGATCAAAACATAAATGATGAAGCAGACAAAGAAGATAACTCTTCTATGTCTCCAACAGCTTCAGATATGCAAGCCCCTATTGCACCTGCACCTATTCATCACAGTTTAAATGTCTTGAATAGACCTTTTGAAATTGATTTATCTTCTCTTTTAAAAGATTTTGCTGCACCAGAAAACAAGCAAAGGCGTAAAGCCTACCTTGCAAAGTTTTCTGATCCAGAGAAACAACGTGTTAAACGCAAATGGAAGGAAGAAATGAATAGGCTCCAAAGGCATATTTCTCTTCTTGACTTTGCTGAGAACACTTATGTTTCTAAAAATACTTTAAATGTTGTTAAGAATGATTTTGTCAAGGAAGATGGAAATACAGTGGTCCAGGCCACTCATCCTCCATTAGAGACTGTTTTAATTCCTTTTAAAGGTACTCATGTACCTGCTACTCCTTTTAAAGTTGCTCAAACCAGTTCAAAAGATCCGGACAAGGACAAGATTCTGACAGAAGCAAAAAAGATTATTTTTCAAAATAATTTTACGAATCTTGCTCTTCATACGATCGGAGAACAACTAGATCGGATTGAAGAAAAGGTTGAAAAACCTGTATTCACTTCAAATCCAGTTTTCAAAAACGAATATCCTGTAAATATCTCTAAAGATCAAGCAAAGAAAAAGACTGAAAAACCTTTGATTATTTTACCAGAAGAACGGTCTAAAATAGATTTTCAAAATACACAGGCCAAAACTCTGGATAAAATAAACCAAATGATTGCTGATCTAAAGAAAGACCAACCTTCAACCAGTACTCTTAACAGTAAAGGTAATGAAGTAGGTTCTACAGAGAATTCGGAAGAATCATCTAGCGATGAATCTTCTGAAGATAAGGATATTGATTTAATTCAAAAGAATTTTCAAGATTTGGAGATTGCCAGATTTTCTTCAAAAGGACCCAAACCAATGAGTCTGACGAAGAATTGGTATTCCAGGCCTACTCCACCTGATATACAATTTGAAGAAAAAGTTTTTCAAAACCAATCTTCTTATTCTGCTGACAAAGTTTACGAATGGAATATTGATGGTTTCTCTGAACAAGAAATCATTAATACCATGAGTAAGATGTCTATGGTTGCAAATGCTTATATCAACAATAACATTAGACAACCAGATATTGTCAAGATTTTAACTCAAGGTTTTACTGGTGTTTTGAGAAATTGGTGGGATAAGTACCTCACCAATGATACAAGGGAAACCATCCAACATGCGGTAAAACGCAAAGAAGATGGAACACCCATTTTTGATGAACACCACATCCTGATGGTGTTAATACCTTAATTTATACTATTTTAAAACATTTTATTGGAACACCATCCGATATAACTAGTCGCATCAGTGACCAGTTGAATAATCTAAGATGTCATCAGATGTCTGATTATAGATGGTACCAAGATGTTTTTATTTCCAGAGTAATGCTTCGTGATGATAGCCAGAAGCCTTACTGGAAGGAGAAATTTATTGATGGATTACCTCGTCTATTTGCTTATAAAGTCAAGGAAGAACTTACAGATGCCTCTGGGCTTCTTAACTATGAAAGTTACACTTATGGTGATATTTTCAGTATTGTTAAGAAACTCGGCATTAGTATGTGTCATGATCAAAAAATGCTTCGAGAACAGATGAGAAATAGTAAGAAGGCCAAATACGAAATGGGCACATTCTGTGAACAATTCGGTCTTCCTAGTATTGCTCCATCTAAAAGAAAGCACAAAATTGTCAAACCTCATGGTGGTTTCAGGAGAAAACCCCGTGATGAATTTTACAGAAAATCTCATAAGAAACCTTTTTCCAAACCATTTTCCAGAAAAAGGGATTCAAAGGATGTTTCTACAGGAAAATGTTTTTTATGTGGCAAGACTGGGCACTTTGCTGATAAATGTCCCAAGAAGGCCAAGACTTTTAAAAAGAAGATTAACCAGATGGATATCAATCACCATGATAAAGAGGAACTATTTCGACTCCTAGAAATAGAATCGTCTTCATCATCGGAGATGCTTGAGTACAGTTCTAGTGATTCAGAATATCACTCTGAACCTGCAACTCCTAATCCTTCTGATTTAAAACTAGGTTGCAATTGCAATTCTACTTGTTGTAAGCCTCCAGATAAAACAATCAATGTCTTATCTAAGGCTGAAGAACAAGAGAACCTCTTGTTAACCTTGATTTCACAAATTACTAATCCTGAGCTCAAAGAAGAATACCTTCTTAAACTAAAGAAGATGATGGTTCGTCAAGATCCAGAAACTTCCAACCAAAGGATTAATTTTCAAGAAACCTTGGAAAGATTTCAAAAGAAAAAACCCAAGGATATTTCTGTTTCTGATTTACAATTTGAAATAAATTCTGTCAAAAAAGAAATTGCAGATCTCAAATCTGAAATAAACAACCTCAGATCTGAGAACGAAGTTTTAAGACAAGAATTTTTATTAATCAAGATTGATAAACAACTTGATCAGGATATTCCTTCTGACAATGAGCAGACCGAGGCTGGTTCCAGTCAACAGGATCTTCCTGCCGACAACCAGATCTGTTTAATTCGTCATACCATTCCTCCTAAATGGTTTACACGTGTTAATATTATTGTTGCTCATGACTTTCAATTTTCTGTCATTGCTATGATTGATTCCGGATCAGACTTGAATTGCATTCAAGAAGGACTCATTCCTAGCAAATATTTCGAAAAATCTACCGAAAGATTATTCTCGGCAAATGGCTCAAAGATGACCATTAATTATGAGCTCAATAATGCTCATGTTTGCCAGGATAATATTTGTTTTCGAATTCCCTCTGTTTTAGTCAAAAACATGTCTGACAAAGTGATTTTGGGAATTCCTTTTATTTCTTCTTTGTATCCCTTTATGACTGAGAAAGATGGTATCACTACCGATCCTTTTGGTCAAAAGGTTAAATTTCATTTTGCTTCTCGTTTTGAGATTGATACGGATAAGAGCAAGAAATCTTTGTTTTTAGCCAAACAAAAACATTTGAATTTCCTCCAACAGGAAATCAAATACAAAAAGATTTCTGAACAATTATCCTCTACCATTTTGCTTTCAAAAATTGATGCTTTTAACAAACGTTTGATAACGGATGTTTGTTCTGATTTACCCAATGCTTTTTGGTATAGGAAGAAACACATAGTTTCTCTCCCATACATTAAAGATTTTAATGAAACCAATATTCCAACAAAAGCCACCTCTGTTCAAATAAACAGAAAGACTTTGGAGTATTGTAAAAAGGAGATACAAGATCTTCTGAATAAAGGCATTATCAGAGACAGCAAGTCCCCTTGGTCCTGTCCTGCATTTTATGTCCAGAAGAGTGCTGAACTAGAACGTGGAACCCCTCGTCTAGTTATCAATTACAAACCCTTGAATAAAGTCTTAGAGTGGATTAGGTACCCTATTCCCAATAAGAATGACTTAATTCATAGGTTGAGTGATGCTGTGGTCTTCTCCAAATTTGACCTTAAGTCCGGTTTTTGGCAAATCCAAATAGCCGAGTCAGATAGGTATAAGACTGCTTTTGTAACCCCATTTGGTCATTTCGAGTGGAACGTGATGCCTTTCGGCCTTAAAAACGCTCCCAGTGAATTTCAAAATATCATGAACGATATTTTCAATTCGTTCTCCCTTTTTACCATTGTCTATATAGACGATGTTCTTGTTTTTTCTAAATCTATTGATGAACATTGGAAACACTTGCAATCGTTTCTTGACATCATTAGATTCAATGGTCTTGTTGTTTCAGCAACAAAAATTAAATTATTCCAAACCAAGATTAGATTCCTTGGTTATGACATCTCTGAAGGCAAAATCAGGCCCATCCAAAGAGCCATCGAATTTGCTGACAAATTTCCTGATGTCATTTTGGATAAAAAACAATTGCAGAGGTTCTTAGGATCTCTCAATTATGTCTCTGATTTCTACAAGGATATGAGGAAACAATGTCGTCCTTTGTTCAAACGACTCCTTTCTAATCCTCCTCCTTGGACAGAAACCCATACAAATTTAGTAAGGAAAATCAAAGCACATGTCAAGACTCTTCCGTGCCTTGGTATCCCTACTTCTGATTCATTTAAAATTGTTCAAACAGATGCCTCAGACATTGGTTATGGTGGCATTCTGAAACAATGTGTTTCACCAGGTTCTTCTGAACAAATTGTTCGTTTCCATTCTGGAACCTGGAATTCTGCACAAGAAAAATATAGTACTATTAAGAAAGAAATCTTAGCTATAGTACTATGTATTTCAAAATTTCAATCTGACCTTTTAAACCAAAAATTTTTGGTCAGGATTGACTGCATGAGTGCTAAATTTGTTTTAGAAAAAGATGTTAAAAACATTGCATCAAAACATATTTTTGCACGATGGCAAGCTATTTTAAGTGTTTTTGATTTTGATATTGAATACATCAAAGGCACTCAAAATTCCATCTCTGATTTTCTTACCCGTGAATTCTTGCAGAAACCCCATCATGGCCAGCAAGAAGAAAGGAAAAGAGAAAAAGGTTCATCCACCACCACCAATACCCAGTATAAAACTCACCAAGAATGAGTCTGGATCATCCACTGTTACAGGTGCTGTATCTACAGCACTTGATATTGCAAACAGGTTCCAGCCACTTGGCAAACCTGTTCAGCCACAGACTTTCTCGTCTGCGGTTACTACTACTTTTGACCCATATGCGAAAGCAATTGAGTCAAAAAACAAAAATATTGTTACCTCTCAGTTTTTCCATCCAAAAGGAAAATCTGAATATTTGAAAAAGAATTTTTCCTCCTATCTGTTCCATATCGAGCCCAATAGCACGATATATACAGATGTGTTCAAAATTTCTTCTTCTTATTTTCCTCCTCTCTTCCACTAGATTCCAGAAGATTCCCCCAATAATCTCCAGTTTTATTCCAGTATTCTCATTCATACCAATTCCTTGGTGATCAAACCTATTTATGACAAGGTTGACACCAATAAACTGATTTTTCACAGTGCCTATATTCATCGAGTCATCACTCAGGCAGAATGGGGATCAAACCCATCTACCACCAAAAGACTCGCTTCTTCAGACACTGATTTCTCCTATTTTGATTATATTGATGCCTGGAAACGCTTCATGTTTTTCCAGACCCCAAATATGGACCACTCTTGGTTCATAAGATTTGACTCAAAATTCAAAGGAAGTTTTCCTTTATGGTTCCTTCAATGGTGGAATCAATATGGATTAATTCCCGAGAATCTTCCTGGTCAGCTTTTTCAAGCTTACCAACATTTTGCTAATATCGTTGGTCCAACTTTGGATCAACACTCCAAAAAATTTCATCAAACTTTGCACTTCTGTCAAAGATACCACCTCCCGTGGATCTTTAAATGGAATTATGAAAAGCAAGGTGATGTTATGACACGAGTTTATTTCACAAAATGGTGGGATAAATTCGCCAATTCAGAAAAAATTGTTGATTTAATGATCAAGGACTTTCCAACTCCTGCACCCAACCTGCAGAACAAAACAGAATTTCCAAAGATCATGGCTGGACCATCCAATGCTCCTGAATATCCTCTAATTCAGGCCCCTACTTCTCCAACAAAATCCGGGGGGGTAAAGGACAGTTCATCCTCAAGATCCTCTAAGTCTAAAAAGAAAACTGATATCTTTGATGGACTTAAAAAGAAGGATTTAATCAACATACTCAAAGAATCACTATCGAAGTCTCATAGCAAATCTGAAGATGAAGATTCAGACACTGCATCAGAGGCTTCATACAGCAATGTCTTCGGTAACTCTGGGTTCTACTCAGAAGAAGAATAATTGCTAAAGAACAGACAAAAGAAGACCCACTGACAGGCTCCTTTTGTCCAGACCACTACTTAAGTTCAAAGAAGACCCACTGACCGGTCTCCTTTACAGATTTGTCGTTTTGTGCCGAAAGCAGCATCCGCCGCCAGACACAATAATGACACCCGTGGTTAAACAGTACTAACGCTGTTCACTCACGGACCTACTTTATTTTACCCGTGATTACACAGTAACTGACAGCTGTGCTCGCGGAACCTTTTGTAAACAGGAACTCCTTATTCTATAAAAGGGGAACCTCATTTCATTTTTAGGCAGAAGTTTCATTACCAAGCTCAGAGAACTTTGTAAGCCTCTGCCTTCTAAACCTTCTCAACTATCAAGAGAAAATACCTCTACCTTCTATTTTGTGCCATAAATTTTGTAATAAAATTTATAATTATGAATATGTTTATTTTCACTCCCTTGTTTATCTTATTTTGCATTGCATCCATGCATATGGTCGGTTCTACCGCCTGCCTTTAATTGTGCATACTCTTGATTTCCTTCATTTTCAGTAGAAGTATTCCTTCATTCCGCTGTATTGGTATCAGAGCCTAAAAAAGACTGCCGATCCTCTCACTCTCCCAGTTGGGTACGGAGAGGCTCTCCTGCGGCAGGTGCGTGTCCGTTAAATGGCTAGGACACGTATGCTCTGGTAGGTACGGGTGTGGGCCATGACGGGGAAAGCCGTCCCTCACGCTTGGAGTTCGGGTTGGTCAGGCATAAGCAACCTGGCGTCATGCCCCTCGAGTCTGCTTTATCGGACAAGAGCTCCCAATTTGGTATCAGATAGATATATATATATATATATATATATATATATAAATTAGGTTAATTTATCTTTGAGATATTTTAAGGTAAAAGATATTTTAAACAGTTATATATTATTTTTAATGAAACATATTAAATTATTTTCATCCATTAAATAGATTTAGGACTAATTTTTTTTTAAACAGTGTTAAAAGAATGAGAAATGCTTGGGTCCCATTTTGGATCCGAGCATTTCTTTCGATATCATTTTTTTTATTTAATAAATAAGTGTTTTTTTTTTTATGATGTTGTAAATTTTATTTTAAATATTTTAGAATGTAAGAAAATACATGAAAATAAAAACATTTAACGTGTACTGGCAGTGTCGGTAGCTCTAGCACTAGAATCTTGGTAATTAAACTATTGATAATGGTGGCGGCCGCCCTTTCAACTGACCAATAATTCTCCGAATCAGACAACTTCTCTTTCATTTCTAGAAGAGAAAGAAATAGAAAATCTCTGCCAAACACGCCAGACTTACTATCGACTAATATTTCTAGCTATAAAATATAAAAATTTACTATGCCCTCAATTAATTCTTATATTCAATAGTACTTATAACTTTTCATCAGAATATTTTTCATAAAGTATAAAAATATTTTTCATAAAATATGAAGTGGGGAATGATAAATAAGAACTAATGAAAATATATATAATTTTTAAAATACAATAATTTTTTAATTTTTTTTTAAAATATATATAAAATTTATATAAAAAAATTAATTTCTTAATATTGAATTCTACTATTTTTTAAAAGGAGTGCTAGGCGTACGCTTGCACAACCTATATATAGTATATAGTATATAGTATTACTTAAAAGAGTATTGCTAAGAACAAACTCCAAATGCACAAACATTTTATAAAAAATTGGGATCACCTTTTTATGATAATGTCCACTTTTTAAAAAAGGTTGTGCAAGATTTATATATTTTGGATTTGTATATATATATATATATATATCATTATGGTTATGAATGTTTGTCAATTTTCTTTTTGAGTAATGTTTAAGTTCAAATTTTAAATAGACAATATTCGCACAAACATTTTGTAAATAAATAGGTACCAAATTGGATATATTTTTTTACACTTTTTAACAATAGAATTATTTTTTTTAATAAAAAAATTGTGTGCGTGACTTGTTTATTTAAGGCATAAAAATCGAAAAATAATATTTGCAGTCCTACAGTGTATAAGTCTTGTGCTTTTTTTTGAAAAAAAAATAGATAAATATGGAACCCACACAAAAAAATTAATTTTTTAATAATAAATCTTACTTTTTTCAAAAAGAATGAACGAAACTTACACATCTTAAAATTATATCTAGCATTTATCGTAAAAATCTTTAGTCTTTTCTAAATTTTGATAGATATACACGATGAGCTGGACCAATAATTGTCTCCATTTTTCTTAGCGCGTATTTATATGACTGAGACTAGAACACTCACTCTGTCATATTTGAATGGAATATATATTCTTTGCGGTCAGCTTACGTTCTAATATTTGACCCTAACTAGTCTGTTTGGTCATAGGTAAAGCGCACTATAAGAGTCATGCCATTACACTGATTATAGCGAATGAATCATTTGTATTTTTGAGAATTAAGTCAACGGTCTAGCTAAACGTCCCCTCTCATCAATAAAATCACCCTAGACGACGATCTTAAAACTCCCCAGTTCTATTCAGTCTGAATTCATTTCTTCGATCCCCGATCACCAGCAAATTTCACAGATCATTTGCATGGGACGTTCCAGGTTTTACCATCCGATGAAATCCAAGTTCGAGTGTTTGGTATTAATTGTCTTGGTCTCAATTACCTTCGGTGCCGACGTAGCCGAATCCAAATGCAGTAAACAATGTGATCATCATCTAGCTTTAGCTTCGTACTACGTGTCTGAGGGAACAGATCTCACGTTTATAGCTACGCTTTTGCAATCTACTCTTAATATTAACGCCGACACTATTCTGAGTTACAACAAGCAAAAGATACCCAACAAAAACAGTACCCAATTGCAGAATATAACAATCAATGTTCCGTTTCCATGTGAATGTATCGAAGACGAGTTTATGGGTTACATTTTTAACTACTCACTTCAATCTGGGGACTACTACAAGAGGGTGGCACGCGAATGGTATGCGAACCTGACAACAATCGATTTGCTGCTGAAATTTAATACCTACGACCCCAGTATGCTACCCGACTATGGGACGTTGAACGTGCCGGTGACATGCTCGTGCGGTAACAGCGAGGTTTCGGAGGATTTCGGATTGTTTATTACGTATCCGCTTCGGCCGGGTGACACACTGGAATCGGTTACGGGGAAGACGGGTCTTAATACAAGTTATGCAACCTTGCTGCAGAGTTACAACCCGGGTGTGAATTTCAGCCAAGGGAGTGGCGTGGTATATATTCCAGGCAAAGGTGACGTACAATTTTGTTGTGTTTTTGTATGCGAGGTACTTAACGATTACATGATCTTACTCAGATTGATCTCAGTTGAAGCATATTATATATATATGTTCGAGTTTCAATCGAATTAAACGAGTAGATCTCCGAATCTGTTTTTGTAGTTTGAATGCTAGGGAACACTTCTAGCTAGATTATGATAGAGAAATTACACATCTTTTGAGATCATTTCTGCACAAAGAATATTTGAAGAGTGGTGGACCAAGGTTCAGAGCAGATCAGGGTTGAGGGGTTGACAACTTGACAGGGAGAAAGTTTCATGAATTAGATAGTTGGTCTTTTCATAATTTCTTTTTTTTTTTTTTTTTTTACAATTGATTTCACTGAATTTCAAGCATCAAGAATATATATAGTTTCTGAGGGCTATGATCGATTTCCATTAACTTGCCCTGTATTTTTTCTTTTTCGATTTATTTGTAGATCAAAATGGTACTTATCCATCTCTGCCCTCAAGGTACGTAGCTTGTATAAATTTGATCTTCATACTAAAGGAAAAGGCTATATATATATTTACTTCTATTGTAGTAGTTTGTCTTATATTTACAAGTTGTACCTAATTTGTTGTGGTTTCCTCCCTTAATTTGCAGCTCAAACGGTTCGATCCTCTCCCACATGCAGTTGGTTTTACAAGGATTAATTATGTTTATAACTTTGACATTTATAAACACATCATGTCTCAGATATTAAAGTGCAGAGGCTAGTGGTACTAATTTTAAAGCTTAACATGATTTGCTAATTAACTATAAGCATGCAGGATTAGCGAGAGGAGTTATTGTTGGTGCAGCTATTGGAGGAGTAGCTAGTTTTTTGTTATTTGCTGCTTGTATATATCTCGGATGTCACCTTATGAAGAAGAAGCTGGATCCGGAGGCGAAGTTGCCTTTGGCATCATCTAAAGATCTATCTGCTCCGAATGGGCATGGTATATATGTTCTAGTTATGAGTTAAATTAGATATGGTTCTAGGATGTCTAAAATTCGCACAATTTCTTTGAAAAATGTAGTGCTTATGATATTTTTAAATTGATTTTTTATGTGATTCCAATCATCCCTTACTTTTATTCAAAAAAGGGTATATACTGCATGCAACTTGGTTATCATAAAGGAAAACACTCTAGCCACAAAGTGATTACACAAAAATAATTTCATAAATTGACGTGGTTTAATATGAAAGAGTAATTCGTAAGTGCATCTTCTTAGGAAATATTTTTAAACTATAAGGCTTCATATTCCTTAGATATGGCTAAGTCTAAGTCGATGACAAATGTCAATCTTCCGAGGAATGCAATTGATTTTGTTTGGAGAGTTGGGAAAATTAATAACAATATTCTCAGTAGTGTCAGAACTCCGGCCGATATATCTTTGTGTACATTTTGTAAAAGAGTAATGCTATACACCATACTCTCATCCTATTTTGATCATACTAAGTGGTATGTGGCACATTGATCATGATCACCATTATATGATAAAAAAACATATAATAAATGATCATTTAATAATGATAAATGTGTCATATCATACTTAGTGGGATGAAAATGGGATGGTAGTATGGTGTATAGAATTTTTCTTTTCAAAATAGTCTGCCAAAAATATAACCTATAAGGAAATGCCATTTAATTAAGCAGCGATACTGAAAACATGCTTTGAACTCATGTTTATATATATGCAATCGTACGTAGTGAGAATTAATGAAATTGGATATATGGAGATTAGAGTACACAAGCTCACTGCTGCTTATTGGTTTTCCTTTTCCCTTCTACTTTGATTTAGGGCCAGGAAGTACCTTAAACGTCAAGGATGAGGAATATTCAACTAGTAATTATCGGCCTCCTGCTGCTAGTCCGGCTTCGGCTTCAGGTCTTAAAGGCATAACTGTGGGCATATCGGTAGAGTTCTCATATGAAGAACTTGCTACTGCTACCGATAACTTCAGTTTGGCTAATAAGATCGGTAAAGGTGGCTCTGGGTCTTTTTATTATGCAGAGCTGAGAGGCGAGGTAATTAATTTGTAGCTATATTTATATATATATATATATATATATATATATATATATATTCATAAATCACATTAGGTAAATTGCACATTAATTATGCATGGAATTAGTTTTGCGCACTATGTAATTTTCTTGATGCCATTGTGATCAAGAGTTGTAGTCATGCATGCATGTAGGCTTATATTAAATGATACTGTTGGGAATTGCAAGGTGATATTTAGATAAATGGGTAAGTTGTGAGAAAAGGCGCGCTAGAGGAATTAGGAAGACTTCTATGGTTGAGTTCTTCCAAAGATTGTTGAAAATACATATATTTTTTTTGGTTTATTTTATTGGCTTGCCATACAAAGCACCCTACATTAATGGGTATATATATATATATATATATATATATATATATATATATATATATATATATATATTTATATATATATAGGGGAAGTAGATATATAATACATGATTCTAGAACTAATCCTTACAACTTCTTAGACACAATAAATAAATTAGATATATGCATGGTTTATGGTTCAAGCTGGGTCAATGGTCTGTGGCTACCATACAATGAACATGACTATTTTTAGAATCAATTCTTCTACGTACAACCGGCATAAGAAACCGCGAGAGAATCGACCTGCCACATCAACTGATATAACACGAGCTAAAAAACAAAAGAAATAACAGGTTCTTCCTATAGTTAAAAACATCAAGTCCACTGTAGTTATCCTCAACTCATTTCAAAAACACAATACAACAAACAGAAGAAATAACACGAGCTGAAGAAATAAGACAGATCTTCGTCTTCGTGTAGGAGAAAAAACAAAGAGAGTGGTCGTCCACGTGGGTAGGAGAAAAGAAGAAGAGAGAGGTCTTGTATATAGAACTCTTGAATTAAAGGTCTTTTCAACCAAAAATATCCAACAAAATAACACTGAAGATTGAACTAACCATAATTTGAAATAAGACAAATGCGACCCAAATCAACTACATAGCAGGTTATAAAACTGCCAGTTTAATTGCCAGTTCTAAAACTGTCACTCAAGATGAAGCACGACTGCGTAGAGCTTGAGACTTCTTAGACTTGCTAGTTGCCAACTGGATCTTGGGCTCTTTCTTCACAGGTTCTTCCTTTTCGAACAAGATCAACTCGATATGGCAGGGTGATGACAAGTTCATCCTTCACAGGCCAGCACCCTTGTCCATTTGAATGCCTATTCTTCGCTTTGGCAGCATCGACCAACCGAGTCTAAATCCAGCCACTGTCATAACTCGACAAGCCATCCCATACCTGCCATGATATTTCGCAATCCCGTCAATAGTTTCCCCCAAACTCAACTTTTATTTGCAGCAAACGAGATGGGTAATGGATTTTTCCAGAACCATTTCATGTGTCATATTTTCACAAACATCAAAGCTACAATACCTCATCATCATCCCTCACTCTCAATCTCAGAAATTGCCTCTTTTCTTCAGCGGTCGTCCCTGCCCCTTGCCGCCGGCAAACACTGCCCATCTTCGACGGTTCCTTCTCCTCCAGTCGTTCACGCCATCTCCCCTTCCCCCCATCGCGATTGGTGGGGCACAGCAAAGGACCACACTGGGATCATGAAGAAATCTGTTGGAAACTAGGAGCAGTGGGAAGGACGGATAGCAAGAAGGAGAAGACAAAGATGAGGGAGAGGCAAAGGAGGGCCATTACCACCAACATCTTTCACAGCATGCGAAAGCACGACGGCTACCACCTGTCCCCTCGCACCAACATCAACGAGGTCCTCCGCGAGCTCGCCAAGGAGGCAAGCTGGATCTTCCAACCCGATGGCACCACCTTGCTCTTCTCTATTTTAAAGGTATGAGTTGTTGTGGGTTTTGGAGAACGAAGAGCTATGGAGTGACCGAAAGAAATGGGGGAATTGTGCATGTGGGGAAGACGAAGGGATGAAATCATGTCTGAAATGGGCGAAATGAATTTGCGATTTTGGTAAAAAAAAGGAAAAGAAGAAAACGGTGCCATTTTGCAGTTCTGCCACGTGGGACGCGGTTCTCCACGGTTCCCCTAGCCAGTTACAAATAACTTTTCTCTTTTAGAATATTCAAGAAAAACGAATTAATTTTTAATACTCCTTAATGCATTTTGAAATTCCAAGCATTATTTGCAATAAATAAAACTTCTATCTTGGTAATGCATTTGTGAATATGTTTGTAAGTTGTTCTTCACTTTCTCAATATTTCAGATTGATTTCTTCATTTGCTTCTACTTCTCTGAGAAAGTGATACTTGATGGCAATGTGTTTTGTTCGACTATGATAAACTGAATTTTTTGTCATAGCTATTGCCGATGTGTTGTCACAATAGATCTTTGTAGGATCCTCTTCCAATGTCTTCAAATAATCTTTTAAGCCATATTGTTTGGTGTGATGCTCCAGCTGCTGTAATGTATATCACTACAAGAAAAAGTGGTATTTGCGGCTAAATTTATTTCCGAAGATGCTTAACCATGGTTTAACATCTTTTTGTGGCGATTTATTTGGAGGTCCTTTATCCATTAGCATTGATCTTGCCATTTCCATGACGGTTCTGATCTTTCGCTTCCATTCTCCATTTTGTTGTGGACAATAAGCAACAATGAGATGATGCTCCATCCCTCGTCTTCACAAAATTATACTCAAATTCATTTGAGGCATCTTCTTTACTTATATCACTTCTTAAAATCTTGATGTAATGGCAACTTTGTTTTTCCTTGATTTTTCTTAAAGGTTCCAAATGATTTTTCTCAAAGAAAATATACCCATGTCATTCGAGGATAATTATCTATAAAAAGAATAAAAAATCAGCTTTCATACATCAGAATGCCTATTCAATCTTTGCTCATGTGCTTGTAGAGAGCCCATTACATAGATGATAAGTCCTTAGACTCTTCAATTGCAGCTACAACAGGATCATATTTTTCTGTCATGATGATTAATATCTTTTGCAGTACCGTACCAGTCTTTGATAAGAGATTTCTTCTCCATAAGCTCTCATCTGATTTACAATCTCCATCATCCTTGAACAATAATCTTTAGCAATATCTACAAGAAAAATGGCCGGCTTTTGTGATTAATTTATTGCAACCAAAAGACTATTTGCAACTAATTTTAATTGCAAATAGTCATTTCGCTGGAATTAATTAGTCGCAAATAAACAATTTTCTTGTAGTTATATATATATATAATTAATTAATTAATCTTAGAATCTTTCATTCTAAGATTCTCCAATTCTCTTCTCAGAGTTTGGAGCTTGATAGTTCTCGTACTTTGGTGTTATCTTGGAACTCCTCCTGCAACGTGTCCCAAGCCTGCTTTGATGATATAGCTCTCATAATTCTTGGAAAGATTGTATCAGTTAGTGCTTATTGTAGAACAAAAGGAGCTTTGGCATCTTTTTGTTTGAGCTCCTTTTGTTTTGATTTTTGACTTGTAGAGACACGACTTCCTTTAGTAGGATTTGCAACTCCATCTTCAATCACCTCCCATAAATCTTGAGATTGAAAAAATTTCATCATTTTGATACATAGTCATGATTTTCAGCACCAAAATGGTTGAGATCGAAGAACCGGAAGCCATGGTGCCCTTCGCCCAAAATTGATCGGACTTGAGCTCTGATACCACTTTTGGGAATTGCAAGTTGATATTTAGTTAAACGGGTAAGTTCTGAGAAAAGGATAGAGGAATTAGGAAGACTTCTATGGTTGAGTTCTTCCAAATATTGTAGAAAAGACCCTACCCTACATTGGGTATATATAGGGGAAATAGATACATTCTATAACCAGCCCTTACAACTTCCTAGGCACAATAAATAAACTAGACACATGCATGGTTCATGGTTGAAGGTTCAAAGGACTTTGGCTACCGTACAATATTGAACATGACTATTTCTAGAATATCAAGAAAATACATTAACTTTTAACAGATACAATAGCCCTCTTTTTGCAAGTGTGATCAGGACTACCTTGCATATTGCATGGCCTGAATATTGGTACTCTAGTTCATGAGACGTAGGATCAGCACCCAATCTGAATTTAGGGAAGTACAGGAGAGATTCATCTACTGAGTGGATGGGGGAAAAATAGATGGACAACTCGGAGAATATTTTTCCATTGCAAATTTTTATTTAAAAAAGAAAAGAGAATAGGATGGTACATACCAATGAATTTATTAATGAACTTTCACTTATGGCAATTAAGAAATACCGAATTTACATCTTTGGACTCTTTGGCAATTGCATAATCTATTTTGCTTGGTGTTTGTTGCTGCATTTGTTAGCATTCTACACGGATAACTAACCAACCACACCCACCTTTAGCCATGCATGCCATCTTATTGATTTGCATTTAATTTTCACCTTTCCTAATATATAGCACTGATTTCACTCTATCTGTGCAGAAAGTTGCAATCAAGAAGATGGACATGCAATCATCTAGAAAGTTTCTTGCTGAATTAAATGTTTTAACTCATGTTCATCACTTGAACACGGTAATATTGTACTTTCTTTCCCAACACCAACATTATCATTGTCATTTAAGAAAGTTGATTTGTATGCTAGGTTTTGCTCTATTATTTGTTCTGTTTTTCCCCAACATGGCCAACACAAAAGCGAGAAATTAAGAAAGATGGAAGTCCTACTACTTATGTCTAATGCATTAGTGCAGTACTAGTGCATTTTTCTCTCATGTACTAGCGTAAATGAATATTCAAGATGTGTGATGTTTTTTTTTTTTTTTCCCATCTTCTGCGCATTATATATATATCACTTAACAAAAAATCGTGTCAGGTGCGGTTGATTGGATATTGTGTTGAGTGGTCTCTTTTCCTGGTCTATGAATATATTGAGAATGGCAACTTGAGCCAGCATTTGCGTGGCTCCTTAGGTGAGATCCCAGGTAATTAGGATGTTTACAGATGGTCACATTCAGATAAATGCTTATAATTGCCTAATTGGGTTGACATTTCTTGCAGGTAGGGACCCATTGCCGTGGTCCACTCGAGTGCAAATTGCCCTTGATTCAGCCAGAGGTCTCGAACATATTCACGAGCACACTGTTCCTCTCCATGTTCATCGTGATATTAAATCAGCGAGTATATTGATAGACAAGAACTTCCATGGAAAGGTTGCATCAGTGATTCTGGTGTTATAGATGTTCGGAAGCTTGTTCAAGTTGTTGTATTGATATATATACATATATATGCATTTATTGCAGGTTGCAAATTTCGGATTAACTACTAGACTTACCAAAGGAAAAGCATCCCTACTCCCCACCCGTCTTGTGGGAACATTTGGATACATGGCACCTGAGTAAGTTGGCCTTTTAGGCAGTAGCAAATTCAGCAATAATGAAAGATAAGTACTGTTTTGGCAGCATATGCATGCATGCAAGCCGCTACAAGGACAATTGATTGTAATTTTTGAGCAATTTTCCAACCTTATATATAACATATCTATCTATGCGATTATCTGCGCCTGGTGATATGTTAATTTCACGGAACCCCTATGCATGGAGTCATGGACTCTTTCCCAATAGGCCAGCGAGGAAAAGTACTTAATGTATGGATTTGCCTGTACAAAATTGAATAAATTCTAACCCATTTTTTTGTGCAGATATGCTCAGTATGGAGATGTTTCTCCCAAAGTAGATGTATATGCCTTTGGGGTTGTCCTTTATGAACTTATTTCTGCGAAGCAAGCCGTGTTCAAGCCAAACTGTTCCACTGTTGAATATAGGAGCCTCGTGACATTAGTAAATCTTGCCACCCTTCTAATGAATTAGGCTTCATATAAAGCCTTTTTTATGCTGGATTTTCCTCCTCTAGTACCCCTTATAGAATGTTTTTGGGAAAGCCACATTGATATATTTCCTGTGATTTGCAGTTTGAGGATGCTCTTAATCGGCCTGATAATCCTATGGAAGACCTATGCAAACTAGTTGACCCTCGGCTTGGAGATGACTACCCACTTGACTCAGTTTGGAAGGTGAAACGTACAAACTTTTTACAAAATCCAGCTACTATTTAATTATTTTTTACAATTTTCAATGGAATAAAGATATGGAAACTTTTGATTGCAGGTGTCCATGCTTGCTAGAGAATGTACACTGGAGGATCCGCAACTACGTCCAAGTATGAGAGCTGTCGTGGTTGCCTTGATGACACTTTCATCCACAATTGATGTCTGATCAGGATCAGGATGATCATGTCCATTCCTATTTTCAAAATCAAGCTCTTCATGACAATCTCTAGCTATCTTATTATGTTCCCCGTATTTTCTAATCGATGATCTAGACAAAAAGTACTGAATCCACCATTAAACAATCCAGAACAACCGACCGCAAAGTCTGTTTCATAGCTATGCATGGTGTGATCAATAACAACTCCATATATAGTTCAGTACTAGTGGGATTATTAACATATAATATGCTGACTCTTTCAATGATCCTGAATTCATAATTAGTTCAGATAAAGAAAATGCCCCACGTTCACTAGTGTACGTGGACGGCCTTGCACTACAACAGAAAAGGTCTTTTTTCGTCCCAAAAGACAGCCATTTCGTCCCAAAAAATTATTTTGGGACTAAAAAAATCGTTCCAAGCACGTGCCAACAACACTGTGCCAAAAGGTATATTGGGACGAAAATCACCATTTTATCCCAAAAAATATCTTTTGGGACGAAATTGAAGGAAACCGTTTGAACACGTTCGAACGGGAATTTCTTTTGTCACGTTTGAAATTCATCTCAGAATATCGTTCGAACGGAAATAATTTTAAGTTCGAACAGTAGTAATGTGTTTGAACGATTACAAAATATGTTCGAACAAACATGAATTCATTCGAACGGCATGAACGTAGCTTTGCGTTCGAACTCGACGAAAGGTATAAGTTATGTTCGAACACTTCAGAGATAAATGACGTTCGAACGTTATGTGATCGTTCGAACTCGACGAAAATAAATTGCGTTCGAATACTATGTTACCGTTCGAACGTTATTTGTTCGTTCAAATGATACCTATTTTATTTAAAGTCAATAATAGAAAATCAAATAGACATTCATAATATTTGAAAAAATACATTAGAAACTGTTTAATACTCACAAAAATTTTATAATAAGTGCGAACTAAATAAATAACCGCGAGACGGGCATTGTTCATACATAAATAGATAATCCCAAAATCTGTACGCAAAAAACTATCAGTTGCTTGGAGACCTGTATTGTTGCATAAGCTGCTGCATTGGGAGTTGCATCTGTCTTCTGAACTCTTCTTGTTGTTCTTCATGTTGTTTGAGGCGCATCTCTATATTTGTTTGTTTTGCCAATTGAGCCTCTAACTCATGCTGCCTTGTAGTCAATTATTCAATTCTGGAATTCGCATTCTCTAGCGCTATAGAAGTCATAGATGCATTCCCAGAAGAAGAGGAAGAGGGAGAAGACTTTACACAGCGACACAAACCCCTCAAATATCATGAACTTTGACCCAGGACTTGTGTAAAAATATCAATATCACTTGTTGAGGAATTATGATCTGACGCAGATTCAGCACGTAGGGCAACCATTTTATCCTAGACATATATAAGATAAAGAATTAATATCGTTATAAATACTCTAATATATTTCATGAAAACAGGTTATAATACTTACATAATTTTCACTGGCATCAGGATGAGTCCACTCTCCATTACGATCAGTGTGCGATGTAGCATATAATTTTGTCAGATCATAATTGGTATATGAATCTTGCCACAATAAATGTGTTAAGATATAAAGTCATTATGATTCATCCAAATAATTAACTATATGCAATAAAAAAATAGCAATACTAATTTCTTAGAGAGATGATGGAAAGATCTTGAGCCTGCATGATGATTAATTTTTAATTTTGATCTATTTGTTTTGTTTATAGAACTTCGCTCCTGTAAATAAATTAAAAATATTATGAAGCGAAATGAAAAATAGGACAAGAAAAATAATTAAATTGAATTATACCTGATATGATGGATCCTCAAACATGTCACAAAGTTTTTCCCACTTAGAAGGTCGGACATCTTGAAAAGGATGTTGGCGTGCATCTTCCTTCTTCTCAAACTTATTATAATGCTCATGACACCTCGCCTTATATTTGCGGAATGCATTACCCATAAGCTCTTCCACAATCTTACGCTCCTCTCTCCGACCAAAATTTAATTCGAAATCATCCTTGAAAAAAATAGTCACAAACATATTATCATTTATAATATTCTAAATTTAAGTAAAATATAGAAATTTATTCTACTAAATCAATATTTTAAACATTACCAAACAACGCTTCTTGATAAACTCTTTAACATCTTGGGGGACTTTCTTACATGAAGTCGTTGCCAAAAGTGCGTAAGTTCGTGTAAGAACACCCACATGCGATCCAAGCCAAGCTGCTGGTTGTCCTTCGCCCCCGGTATATTCGTCAGGAATGTTAACCTTGATCTTACCCAATTTCTGATATTTTTCCAACTTCACCCCTCTAGTGATGCCTCGATTTTGACGAGATTGTAATGTAGACTCTATAAAATATAACATTGTAATCAATTTCATTTATATGTCTATTATAGGACCTTAATTAATAACTTTTATGAGTATTAGATTTTTACCTTGTTATGTAGAGTCAATCTCTAATGGTGAGTCTGAATGAGAGCTAGGAACAGATGGAGATGGGTTGCGAACTTCCTTCCTCTCATCATCTGTAAAACTTCAGATGATTCAACATTTTCCTCAACTGTCGCATCAACAATTTCAGCCTCAATATCTTCTCTATTTAATGGAATCATCTCATACTGGCTCAAATCCACAAACAAATTTAAGGCGGGTTGACTCTCTTGGTATGCTTCTTGAGTAGATGGGTCATCTTCTTCTTCATCTTGTCCTTCCGCCTGAGGGATAACATCATATATATTTCTTGGAGAATATTTTTGTACTACTCGCCATTGATTTCCTAACTTTGGGTCATCTAAGTAGAATACTTGAGATGCTTGAGAAGCCAAAATAAAATGATCATCTTCATACCATTTTTTTGATATATTAACACTCAAAAAATATTCATCATCACGAACTCCAGTATGAGGATTGCTTAAATCCCACCAATCACACTTAAACAGATACACCGCAAGCTCTCCCAAATATTTCATTCCAATTATATCGACAATAACCCCATAGAAATCAATATTTTCTTCATCATGAGTTCCTTCGACTAGGACACCACTATTTTGGGTTTTCCTATAACAATCTCGAACCATTGTGTGATACCTACTTCCCCGAGAAATATATGCAGAATATCGAGCAGCGCGTCTCGATGGGACACGCTCCAATGTATACAGTTCATCCGATATATCAATTGAATTATTCGCATGCATTTGTACAACGTACATATTGAGTAAATCATATATTATATCAAAATTTAAATCAATATTTTTTCATTGGTTATTGAGTAAAGCATATTCTATGTCATTACTCGTTCTTCAAACCATCTTGAAAACTCATCTTCATGTTTCTGGTTTATATCATTTACTCCCAGTTCCTTGAGCACGTTAATATGATCACTGAAATTTATGATTACCACAAATCTTTTATATTCTTAGACTTTTTTTTAAAGTAAATGAGCGAATTTAAATTAAGAAAGCGTTATAACTTACTTCAAGTAGTTCTCTATCTCAGGGCAATTGTTTAGCACGTACCACTGAGCTTTCTCGAACTCTCTTCCACACAATTCATAACCACGCACTGCACCAATTGGACGAACTTGTTGGGAAAACACAGAAAACACATGCCATTGTCTTGCTCGGTCAACGTCAAAGTTTCTTTCCGTCCGATAAAACCGAGTGTCAACACCGTGGAAATATTTGGAATATAAGGTATACCACTCATCGTCAATATATACTTCTGCAATTGATCATTATGGGCGGGCCTTATTACCCACTGTACGCTTCAACTTTCTAAGAAATCGTTCAATGGGATACATCCATCTATATTGAACTAATCCTGCAAGTCGAGCCTCAGGTGGCAAATGAACGGCTAGGTGAACCATGACGTCGAAGAATGACGGTGGGTAAATACTTTTAAGCTTACACAATATTATGGCAATTTCTCGTTCCATTCGATCCAAAACTTCTACATTCAACGTCCTAGCACATAAGTCTTTAAAAAATGCACCCAACTCAGTCAAAGCCACGTGCACATCTCTCGTCAAGTACCCACGGATACCAATAGGCAAGATACGTTGTAAGAAGACATGGCAATCATGACTTTTTAATCTAGTTATTTTCCAATCATTTGTTCTCACACACCTTGTTAGATTCGAGGCATAATCGTCTGGTAATTTTATCTTCATTAGCCACTCACAAAATGTAACCCTTTCGTTTCTTGACAATGTATACCACCCAATCGGCATGTAGACAGACGAACCATTTTCTTGCAATTGCATTTCTCTTCTTATTCCCAACCGCTTCAAATCCTTCTTTGAGTTTATTGTATCTTTTGTTTTTCCTTCAATTGACATCAATGTTCCCAATACGGATTTGCATATATTTTTTTCAATATGCATAACATCAAGGCTATACCGCAGTTTTAACTTCGACCATTACGGGAGTTTAAAAAATATACTCTTCTTTGTACAATTCAACTCATTCGTAGCTCGTTTTCACTTTCGTTATTTTTTACCAAATTCATTACAACCAAAATCTATAAATTGTGCACCAGACAAATATGGTGGAGATTGGCCCCATTCAACAGTTCCATCAAATATTCTAGAATTTCCACACCATTTATGGTCAGCAAGTAAAAATCGACGATGACCTATGAAACATAATTTCCTCTCGTACGTAAGCCATTCAGATTTGGTATGTTTGTTACAAGTTGGACATGCCATTTTCTCCTTAGTACTCCAACCTGACAAATTTCCATAAGCAAAAAAATCATTTATTGTCCACAACACCGCAGCATGCATATTGAACGACTTGACTGTTGATGAATCAAATGTGACAACCCCATTCTCCCACAAATCTATCAATTCTGCAATCAATGGTTATAAAAGTATGTCTATATCATTTCCCGGTGACCTCAGACCTGGAATGAGCAAACTTATCATGAAATATGGATCTTTCATACACTTCCACGGTAGTAGATTATACAGCATAAGTACAACTGGCCAAGTACTATGACTAGTACTCATGTTCCCAAATGGATTAAATCTATCTGTTGCCAACCCAAGTCTTACATTACGCGATTTTTTAGCAAACCATGGGTGTTCCTGATCAAATTTCTTCCACACCTGGGAGTCAGCAGGATGTGACAAAATATCATCGATCCTTACTCTGTCTGATAAGTGCCATGTCATGTCTACAGCCGTTGCGTGTGACATAAATAATCATTGTAATCTAGGTATCAATGGAAAGTAGCGTACATCCTTTTGCAGAACATTTTGCTTGTCCGATGTCCATCTTGACTCGTGGCATATGGGACACTCGTTCAACTGCTCATTCTCTCGCCAAAATAATATGCAGTCATTCTTACATGCATGTATTACATTGTAATCAAATCCAAGTCCTCATTTTTTGCTTCATAGAAATTATGAGGTAACGTATTGTCTGTCGGCAGTGCCTCTTTAAACAGCTCAAGTAACATATTGACTGCCTTAATAGATAATTGACACATTGATTTTATGTGAAGCAATCTTACGGTAAATGACAACTTATTGTGTCTTTTGCATCCTGGATATAGCTCACGTTATTAATCATTCCACAATCGTGCAAAAGTGTTATGACCCCATCATTTGAGCTTGATGTGTCCGTGTCACCTTCATCCATAAACATTCCCGCACCGATGTCACCTAACATTTGCTCCATATCCTCATCATATTCATCTCCAACAACCTCTAGTTGTACATCTTCATCGATCTCTTCTTATTCATGTGGAGCTTCAAATGAAGTTGGATATGGTTCGCCGTGTAAGACCCAATCAATATAACCCTTATCAATACCTTTGACAAACAGATGCTCTCTCACCAAGTCTATCTTATGAGAATGCAAATTCCTGCATTCTCTGCATGGGCATCTGATATGCCCATCACTATCGCATGTACCCAATGCGAACTCCAAGAATTTCTTAACACCTTCAGCATATACAATGTAATTCTGACCCAATCGATCGCTAACTCTCATCCAACTCTTATCCATGCCGACTATATTCCTTACAAACAATCACGTGTGCATCAGCAAACAAGCATGTATCATGTATCAATTAAGGAGTATGCTACATTTCGCCGGGTAGTTGGTCCTATCCCGTTCAGGATTGTAAGATCATAGTCGCCAACCTATGATCTATTATCTGTCACGTCCAACAAAATTTCGGCAGCATCTCCCCATAGTTCTCCAAATATGCTCGTTTGGTTGTGTGCACTGACGATTAACACGTCATTGCACCATCACCAAATCTGCATATCCGGAGAACAATGGATGAATCTACAAAAATCAAAATGTTGGACGACAACAGATATAGTTCAATAGTTTGCGAGAATAATCTTACAATCTCAAACTGTCCACTCTGGACAATTCAAGAGTTATCAATCAAGCATTCATCCGGATTGATAACTCTCAAACGGGTCTAAGGTTTATTTTGATAAACAAACAATGCAAGATATGCTAACATATGTCAAATAATAAAAACATATTATTTATACAATAATACAACAAAAACATAATTATTAGGTATTATTTAAAGATTTAATAGTATTTTAATTTAAATATTAATTTTATTAATTTAGAATTAACTATTTAAGTGTTATTAAATCCTAACTATCTTTGTATTTTAATTTAAAGATTTAGTAGTACATATAATTTACAAACATCATTTTATAATATAATATGTTAATATATTATAATCGATATTATATATGTTAATAATATATAATCGATAGTGTCATCTAATTGGACTATAACACAAATATATTATGCTAATATATTAGACTATATATATAACATATATATAGTATCATATATAATGTCATCTATAATACTAACATAGATAGTGTCATCTAATTAGACCATATATACTTAATTAATATCTTAATATATTAGACTATATAAATAACATATATATAATATCATATATAGTGTCATCTAATTAGAGTATAACTAAAATATATTATGTTAATATATTAGACTATATATATAACATATATATAGTATCATATATAATGTCATCTATAGTACTAGCATAGATAGTGTCATCTAATTAAACCATAACTAAAATATAATATGTTAATATATTAGACTATATAAATAACATATATATAGTGTCATCTAATTAGATTATAACTAAAATGTATTATGTTAATATACTAAACTATATATATAAGATATATATAGTATCGTATATAATGTCATCTATAGTACTAGCATAGATAGGGTCATCTAATTAAACCATAACTAAAATATAATATGTTAATATATTAGACTATATAGATAACATATATATACTATCATATATAATGTCATCTATAGTACTAGCATAGATAGTGTCATCTAATTAAAACATAACTAAAATATAATATGTTAATATATTAGACTATATAGATAACATATATATAGTGTCATCTAATTAGATTATAACTAAAATATATTATGTTAATATATTAGACTATATATATAGCATATATATAGTATCATATATAATGTCATCTATAGTACTAACATAGATAGTGTCATCTAATTAGACCATAAATACTTAATTAATATCTTAATATATTAGACTATAGATAACATATATATAGTATTATATATAGTGTCATCTAATTAGACTATAACTAAAATAATAATATATAAATGTATTGAACAAAACATTCGAACGTATTTACTAACCGTTCGAACGGTATTGCATAAATAAGTTCTCGCGGATGGTCATTTTCACGGACGTTCGAACTATTAACAAAACTTTGTTTTCTCCAATTGAACCCTCCATCTCCGCCGTTTAAAGCCGCCGTCGCCACCGCGAACAATGCCCAATCGAAGCCTCTTTCTCTAAGCACCGGTATGCTATTTTTCTAACTATTTTACCGTTTAAATTTAGGTTTTTGATGGATTATTTGTTTAAATTAGGATAAAACAATTTATCCATCAATACTCACCTTAGATTTACTTAAATCCATTGTAGGAAGGTTTATTTAAGTCTCTTTCAATTTGTTTGTTAAAAAATTGGTGGAATCGAAGGATTCCATGGATTTCAATGGCTGAGTCGACTCAGCGAAGGCACTGAGTTAAATTCGCATACCGTTTGAACCCTGGTTAGTGCGTTCGAATGGTACGATCCAAACAAGTAGTAGACCGTTCGAACGTTATTTTATACATTCGAACGGTTTACCAGCCAAACAGGTTTGCATACCATTCGAACACTATTTTAAGCATTCGAACGGAATAATTAATTTTAGTAACATTGGTGAATCGATGTTTTTATTCCAGAACGTAGTTCTATTAAATCTTTACGAGAATAGATATTATATTATAATTAAATTAATATAGAAATTTATCACATTTTATTAAATATTTAATTTCTATTAAAAATTAATCTAATTAATTTTAAATAATGTGATATTATTTTTATAAAATTCTGTTGTTCACAATGTCTCACTTTATTAAATTACTATTCGTATGTAATTTAGTGATTAGTTATTTATTATATTTTTATCGTTAATGTATTGATAAACTCTTTAATTGTAAATTTCAGGTTGATTAAAATGTCTTCTTTTAGGACGGGACGTAAGCGACGCAATCCAGCTGAAACTAGTATCAGTCCAGGCAGGGAGATGACTGTTTCAGTAGAGCGACAAGTGAAACTTTCTGACTTCCAGAGTCTTGTCTGGGAGGGTCATTCCCTGCCATCAGTCTTTAATGAACGTGGTTGGGGACCTATCTTAGAGGAGCGGGAGGAGTCATGGGGACCGTCTCCTTTATTGACATTGTTTCTAAGTTATATAGAGAGCTCGGTTGTGCCAGCCCAGATGACGAAGGGGCATACAGGATCTCTGTCGAAGGAGTTTCAGTTGTATTTTCACGGGACAGAGTCGCTGAGCATCTCGATATTCCAAGGCTACCAGGTGCATATCCGAACGGGATGCTTAGAGAGTCTGATCCTTCAGCTCAGGCGAAGACAGTTGAGGAGGAGACACCAGTTTATACAAATGAGGTCGATACCCTTGCTGATCATGAGGTGAGGGATTTGGTTATTGGTCCAGATGCTCCCCCGTATGACGGAACGAAGAGCATCAAGCAGGCATATCTATCTTCTTTCTTCAAGATCCTGAATTTGATAATCGCCAGTAATATTGACCCTCGGCAGCACAAGACAGAGGTTGGCATTGACCGGACGAAATTTATGATACGGGTCGCTCGTGGTATTCCTATCGACCTGGTGGGGTATATATTCGATAGGATTCGATCAGAGTCTCGGTACATTTCGACGGATATACTGCCATTCGGGATCCTGATCACCCGATTTCTGCTATTTGACGGCATCAGGACACATCATTACTCGTGAGGACATGGCCGAGGTCGTGCGTGCAGCGATCAGCAGACAAACATCAGCGTTGATCGATGCCGTGCGTATGGAGGTCCGTTATGATGTGTCTGAGTTTTGTACAGAGATTACTGGTACCATCTTTGAGTTACATACGAAGCTTGATGACATGTTTGCGACTCAAGTCACCATCAGTACTCGACTGACACAGATAGAGGAACGCTTAGCTGCAGTCGAGGAAGTTTGCAAAGATTTGACATCTTAGTACTTTCTATATTTTTTTTAATTTATTTATTTCGTTTTTAGAATTGACAATATTTAGTGTTTTGTAAATTTAGTATTTAATTATGCATTAGTATTAGTTTATATTTTCTAAACTAATTATTGATTGATATTATTCCTATAATTAAATTGATAAATTTTTTATAATTACTAGTTAATATAAATATAATTCGAAAAAAAAAATATGATCACCGTTCGAACCATGAAAATCACATTCGAACAGTATTGATTCATCATTCGAACAGTGAATATTGTAAGTTTGAACGGTATATCAATTTCCCGCTATATTAATATTACTTAACGCGCCAAATTGCACGTTCGAACAGTGCTGATTTATCATTCGAATGGTAAAATTGTACGTTCGAACGTAATGCAGTTTCCCGCTATAATAATTGTACTTAACGCGCCAAAATGTACGTTTGAACAGTGCTGATTAATCATTCGAACGGTTAAAATTACACGTTCGAACGGTGGAATAATTTCCCGCTATCATAATATTACTTAACGCGCCAAAATTTACGTTCGAACGGTTAAATTTAACCTTCCGAACGTTAAAACATTACATTCGAACGGTTAAATTTAACCGTCTGAACGTTAAAACATTACATTCGAACGGTTTCATTATTAGAGACAAAATATTTCGTCCCTAATTATACCGTTCGAATGTGTTCGAACGGTATAATTAGTCCGTTATTTTTTTGGGACGAAATCTGAAATTCGTCCCAAAATCTCACTTTTCGAGACGATTTTCATTTCATTCCAACAAAAAATCGTCTCAAAAAGTCTTTTTTGTTGTAGTGTTGGTATATATTTTGACAGGCAAAGTTGATAATTTTGATTTGTTTCGATTTATAAATTGATAATTTTTACATACATATCTGAAATGTGATTTTTTTTCTCATTTAGCATATTGAATTTGATCAAGATGTTTTTTAATAGTAAGGTTGGATTTAGAATTCGTTTCCTTAAAAGAATTAGTTGGATGCTTTATTTGGTATTCCAGATATATTAGTGATTACTTATATATTATTTAAACAAGAAAAAATTAGTTCATCCATAAAAATAATTATAAAAATTATCTTATAAACTAATATGATTTTATGCGATAGATTTATTTTAAAAGCTTTTTTTTATATATAATATTGATAGTCAAATGATGAAAAGAGCAAATTAACATGTTGAGAAACTAATTAAGCATGAATGAATTATGGTTTATGGTCATGTGGTTCAGGCCGCATGATTGCAATATTTACCATGACTTATAAAAAGTTACGAATATAAAGTCCAATTAGGTCTAATCTGCGGAGATTAAGTTTAATTAACCTTCAAGGTATACATCCAATTATCTGACTTGAGTTGATCAGTATAAACTCAACTTAGACAAAACATGAAATATTAACACCAAAGTTCATGTGAATATTTACAAAGACTTTTGCTAAATATATAAAAACATTTTATCACTAAAACTAAACCGTTGAACAATTATCTGCTGCTTTAAGTTTAAACCGGTTTAGATATAAGAAGCGTTTCATCTCATCTTATTCCATCATTACAATTTTTTTAAATTTCACACAAAATATAATAAAAAACTCAACTTTTTTAAATCCCAAAATAATATAATAATATTAAAAAAATAATATTTTAACAATATTTTATTCAACTTTTAACTTTCATCTCAACTCAATTTTATCTCAACTCACTATCCAAACGTCCCTTAAAGGTAATTATGATAAACAAATTACATATTTTTTGACATAATTTTTGCACAATGTTTGGTTGACCAGCTAGGGTTATTGTTCATGAGATCATCAGCAGAGGTTGATTTGAGAGGGAAAACGTTTCATGGATCAATGCAAAACCAATTTACGTTTTCAATAAATTAATGTACATTCTCACAAATTTTAAGGTCTAAAATATGGAATAAAAAGATGTTTTTACTAGTATTCTACCTAGCATCCAGTCAATTATGTTTCGCTTAACTTGATAAACCCCATTAACATATGATCAGTTGTGCATTGATCGTTTAGTAGATGATATTGATGGATATACTTTGATTATATTTTAATTATATGTTTGATTCTTTTACACGGATACGGAGATGGTGGATTGAAGGAGAGGAAATGGGTAGTTTTCAGGGTTTTGGAAGAGAGAGGTAGCAATTGAGAAGAAGTGAAGACTTCGCATAGTTCAAATGAAAAGGAACTAGCTATAGGGTTCAGGAGGTGCATTATCTTGAAGCTGAAACGGTGCCGTAAAGAATAAATGTTAAACGGCGTAGCATAGGATTTCATTAAACGCACAGTTTTATTCATTTTATTACTGCAGTTGTATTACTCTAGAAAAGACAAAAAAAAAAAGGCAATGTTGTAATTACAGTAGAGGGTTGTTAAAGCCCACGCAGGGGTAGTCTGAGGCATCTGACCAGTATGTTATTTTCTCTGTAATTTCTCTCTGGAGGAAGGAGTGGCCTCGAACACACTCCAGCATATGAATTCTCCATTTCCTCTCTGTGTTATCCCTTTCACATTTCTTACATCATTACCAGAGTACATCCTTTACAAGTAAAATCACAAGCAGAATCCTAACAAGTGGTATCCCAGAGCCTACGTTCCTTACAAATTGATTCATCAACTTACCCAGAAATTTCCCATGGCTGATAATACCAGATCTAAACAACAGTAGGAAGCAACCCAGAAAGAATTATCAGAACATCACCAAAGTATAACAGAGCTCCATCAGCGTATGGACGAAATGACATATATGATGAGATCTGTCCTGGAATCCAACAACCAGATCACACAAAGGGAGAGCAACAGAGACCGTGAATGGGAGGTCCCAGACTCGAGATGAATCTGCACGAAAGGAGTCAAGTTAGATTTTCCTCACTTTGAGGGCAGCAACCCAGCCGAATGGGTTTTTAAAGAAAATCAGTACTTTGAATTCCACTTAACACAGGTTCCTCATTGTTTACTAATGGCTTCTTATCACATGAAGGGAGAAACACTTATCTAATATCAAGATGCATGGAGTAGTGGCCAATTTAGGGAGTGAGAGACATGCACTAGGGCCCTCCAGGTTTGATTCGGGCCTACAACCTATGATGATCCGATGGAAGCATTGACAAGGTTGAAGCAGTCCTCTTCAGTAACAGCATACAAAGCACAATTTGATTCACTGTCCAACAGGTTGACGAGTCTAACTGATTGCCAAAAACTCAATTGCTTTATTAGTGGGCTGAAGGACGAGATCCGACTACAATCAAAATGTTCAGTCCAGTTAGTTTGAACGCTTTCTTTGGTTTGGCAAAAATATAGGAGGAGTATTTAGCTAGCATCAGAAAACAACCTAGATCAGTTGGAGAAAGGAGTACTATTCCTGTCTCGGGCAGCTTTAGTCAAGGACACCAGGAGGGGGCCACAAGGTGGGTTAATCCCACTGTACCTACAAAACAAGGTTTCTCGCAAAAAATGGATGAAAAATAAAGGAGAGGTCTCTGTTTTCATTGTGACGAGAAGTGGAGTCCCGCTCACAATTGCAAGTCACCAAAGATCTACCTCTTGCAAAGTTGGGAAGAGATGGGTGATGAGGTGGAACTAGAACTCACGGAGGAAGTGCAACCAAAAGAGTAAGGGGTGATGAAGGAAACAGTGGAGGAAAATCTGGAAATATCCATTAATGCCATGGTGGGAACTCCAAGTGCAAGCACTATGAGGTTGAAAGGTAAAATAGAAGAGGAACTGGTGGTCATTTTGGTGGACTCGAGAAACACTCATTGCTTCCTTGACCCGGCAGTGGCTCACACAAGGCAAAGTTGAAAGTGAATCCATCAGCTAAGCTTAACGTATGGGTGGCCAATGGTGAAGTGGTCAAGAGTGACGAGTACATTGAGGCAGTGCCCATTAAAATACATGGTAACATATTCTCAGCCCCTCTTTACATTCTTGAATTGGGTGGTTGTGACTTAGTGCTGGGAGTTAATTGGCCAGCCACCTGTTGTCCTATTGTTTGGGACTTCTCAAGGTTATCCATGGAGTTTGGGAGGGAAGGGCAGAAAATCAGCCTGTTGGGGCTCAAATTGTAGCCCTACACAATGGGAGACAACAACAAAACTATGGTGGCCTCACTTATGAAGGGGAAGAGAATGTTGTTGCAAATAGTAGGACAAGAGAGTGAAACACAAAAGGGTGTGGATAGTCCTAGATTGGAGGAGTTATTGAGTGAGTTTAAGGTGATTTTTGAGGAACCACAAGGGTTACCCCCCCAAGAAACCAAGATCATGAAATAATTTTGAAAGAGGGCACCCAACTCATTTCCACGAGACCCTATCGTTATCCCAACTACTAGAAATCAAAAACTGAAAAGATTATAGCTGAATTACTGAAAAATGGAGTAGTGAGGCCAAGTTCCAACCCATTTTCCTCCCTGGTGTATCTAGTACAACAGGCGGATGGAGGGTGGAGATTGTGTGTGGATTACCAGGCGTTGAATCAGGAAATAATTAAAGAAAAGTTCCCTATTCCTATGATCGATGAGTTACTAGATGAGTTGGCAGGGGCTAGGGTGTTCTCAAAGTCGGATTTAAGGTCAGGATACCATCAAATCCGGGTGGTACCCGAGGATGTAGCCAAAATAGCATTTAGAACTCATGAGGGCCACTTTGAGTTCTTAATGATGTCATTTGGACTCACTAATGCCACGTCTACTTTTCAGGGGCTAATGAATGATGTTTTCATACCACTATTGAGGAGATTTGTTCTAGTAATTCTTTACGACATATTAGTGTACAACAAGAGTTGGGAAGAGCATCTAGACCACCTTAGACAAGTGTTACAGCTGCTGCAGGGGCACCAACTATATGCAAAAAGGTCTAAGTGTCAGTTTGGAGTGGAAAAAGTGGATCATTTGGGCCACATCATTTCAGGCCAATGAGTCAAAGTCAACCCCTCCAAGATCACATCCATGTTGGAGTGGCCCACACCTAAGACACCAAAGGCCTTGAGGGGATTCTTAGGATTGACCGGGATTCTTAGGATTGATCGGGTAATATCGAAAGTTCATCAGGACTTATGGGCTATTAGCAGCCCCACTTACTAGCCTTTTGAGGAAGAATGCATTTTCTTGGTCCCAAGAGACAACCCAAGCCTTTATGACTTCAAAGGAGGCTGTTACCCAACCTACTGTCCTCAAACTTCCAGACTTTTCACAACCATTTATAGTGGAATGTGATGCTAGTGGGAAGCGCATTGGGTCTGTCTTAATGCAATCAGGACAACCCATAGCCTTTTTTGAGCAAAATATTAAAGGGAAGGGCCTTACACCTCTCTACTTATGAGAGGGAACTGCTGGCTATGGTTACTGCAGTACAAAAATGGCGCCCTTATCTCTCGGGATAGTCATTTATTATCAAAATAGATCAACAAGCATTACAATTTCTGCTTGAGCAGAAAGTGGGAACGGAAGCACAGCACAAGTGGCTAAGCAAGTTGATGAGGTGCATAAAGGGATTACTCTACAACAAGGGCTAATTTTAAAAAAAGGTAGAATTTTTATTGTGTCAGATTCTCCTTTCAAAATGAAGGTGCTACAGTATATACATACAGACCCCATGGCAGGTAATTTAGGCTATCTTAAGACTTATCAGATGGCTAAGAGAGATTTCTACTGGGTCAGGGAGTGTGATACATGCCAGGCTACTAAGTATGAAACCCTGCCACCAGCAGGTCTCGTACAACCCCTCCTCATACCTGAACAAGCATGGATGGACATTTCCATGGATTTTATCGAAAGGTTACCAAAGTCCAAGGGGTACTCTGTCATCTTTGTGGTTGTGGACCGCTTCACAAAATATGGGCATTTTATGCCCCTATCTCACCCCTTCACAGGCCAAGATGTAGCCCAAGTGTTCTTAGGGATAGTTTTTAAGCTGCATGGGTTTCCTAAGACTAGTGTTTAACAGAGATCCTTTGTTCTTAAGTTCATTCTGGAAGGGGCTGTTTACCCTCCAAGGCACTACCCTTAACTTCAGCTCTACCAATCATCCACAAAGCGATGGGCAGACTGAAGCCTTGAATAAGGTGTTGGAAAGGTATTTACGATGTTATGCAGGGTTTAAGCCTACGAGGTGGAGTCAGTGGTTACCCTTAGCAGAGTGGTGGTACAACAGTACCTACCACAACTCGACAAAGTTGTCCCCTTTTGAGGCATTCTACGGTTATCCCCCCCGGCCCGAGGCTGCTAGACTACATTCCAAGGACATCAACTAATGTGGCAGTAGATCAAGTGTTACAAAACAGAGCTCAGATTCTCAATTTATTAAAAAATAATCTCACAGCAGCACATAATCGCATGAAACATTACGCAGATAAGAAGAGAATAGAGAGGGAGTTTGAAAATAGAGATTGGTATACCTTCGCCTTCAGCCTTACCGCCAGAAGTCAGTGGCAGCGCATCGTAATATGAAACTTGCTCCCTACTTCTACGGCCCTTTTAAGAGTGGTACAAAGGCTCGGATTAGTTGCTTACCGCCTTGAGTTGCCACCGTCATCTTAGATTCACCCGGTTTTCCATGTCTCGTGCTTGAAAAAGTAGTTGGGAACACGGATCTAACCCTTGGCCACCCTACCTCCCACCAATAGCAACGGTGAGGTACTACTAGAACCTGAGACCGTGCTAGATCATCGCCTGAAGCAGCAAGGGAATCGAGCTGTGACGGAGGTTTTAATCAAATGGGTAGGGGTGTCGGAGGCAGAAAATAGCTAGGAAAACCTATGGAAACTTAGGGCTTTATATCCACACCTTGTGGATAAGGTCTTATAAGGGACGGAGGTTGTTACATGGCTACAAAGATAGTGGATTGAAGGAGAGGAAATGGGTAGTTTTCAGGGCTCTGGAAGAGAGAGGCAGCAGTTGAGAAGAAGTGAGGACTTCACATAGTTCGAATGAAGAGGAACTAGGGTTTAGAAGGCGCATTATCTTGAAGCTGACACGGTGCCATAAAGAATAAAAGTTAAAAGGCAGAGCATAGGATTTCATTAAACGCACAACTTTATTCATTTTATTACTGCAATTCATGTATTATTCTAGAAAAGAAAAAAAAAGGGTAATGTTCTAATTATAATAGAGGGTTGTTAAAGCCCATACAGGGGTAGTCTAAGGCATTTGACAAGTCTGTTATTTTCTCTATAATTTCTCTTTGGAGGAAGGAGTAGCCTCGAACACACTTCAGCATATGAATTCTCCATTTCCTCTCTATGTTATCCCTTTCACCTTTCTTACATCATTACCAGAGTACATCATTTACAAGTAAAATCACAAGCAGAATCCTAACAGATTCACTCAACGAATTGTAGTTGGCTGGTTAGATATTCTGTTTGATTTTAAATTGTGAAGTGTTATAATGAATAGTTTACACTTTTGCAAATTAGACAGTTGGGCTATTTACAAATGATTTCATTGAATATAAGTCTTTTGTTGCATGTACAGTAAAAGCTCATCCAATCATCCCAAGAACACCATTGTGAGCTTCCCAACTAAAAGTCGCATGATTTTATTCTCTCTACGAGCACCCTCAATAATTTTTGTATCTTGTTCTCTAAAATACAGCACTAAGATCTACTATTTGTATTTATTTTACAATTTATCATATGTCAGCTTTTTTTTTTTTTTACTTGCCCAGTAAGTCTGAAACCCGGCTGCCCAAACCTATGGAGGAAACCCAGCTGAACGGTTAGAAAAGAAGAAAAAAAGGAGTTGCAGCGCACCATTTTGAGCCGCTTAGGGTTCACTTCCTTTTCTCCCCCTACAACATCCCTGTCTTCTCTCTTACCATCTGCTTCTCTCTCCCTCTCTATTTCTCTCTCCACTCTCGATAGCCAACCCAACACCATCATGCTACCACCATTGTCTCCATGTTTGTCAACCCCATCTCCACGCCGGTGAGTACTCAGACTCCACCCATCTCTCTCTCTCTGTCAATGTCACTCTCTCTTTCTCTCTGTCTCATTCTCTCCACCTCTCTCTCCATGCCGTGAGTTTTCCATTGACGCTCCCTATTGTCGCCAATTGCAGCTTCGTCATGCGGGTCGTCCTTTTTCCACTCTGTTTCCAGCCCTCGGTCTCTACCCCTGCCCTAGCCTCTTTTCTTGTGCCGACGTACTCTACCAAGCCATGATTACCACTCTCCCTGTGTTTTGGTCACCCCTCTCCATGCCACCCAACTCCTTCGCCACTCACAATGCACCAACTTTGGAGAAGAAGATGGGAGGACCAGCATGCATACAGGAATTTCCCCCACCCTACAGAGGTAAGTAATTTGATGAAAGAAACTTTAGAATGATAAGTTTGTATTGATTCATTTCCCGCTTTACATGCCTCTGGGTTGTCAATAATTTGATGAAAGAAACTTTTGCTTGTTGTGTGTGCCCCTGTGGTGGAAGTTGTGAAATTGTTGTAGTGTTCTATGTTTGCCGGTGTGCCTATGTGGTGGGAGTTGTGAAACTATTGTGTTGGTTTTTTTGTTTTGGCTTTACGCCTTTGTGGTGGGATTGTCGTGGTTGGCTTTGGGATGGTTCTCATGTTGCATAAATGGTGTTGTAGATTTTCTATTTTAATTGTGGTAATTTCCGAGTTGTGTTATTGGATTTTTTTCTCATTCACACTGTTTTTTTGTTGTAAAAGGGTGTTGTAATTTTCAACCTTTGCACTAGTTTATAGCTTGTGAATGTTTGCTAGGAATTCCCTCCATTGACTGAAATATAACTTTTGAATGTTTGCTGAAAATTTTCTCACGTAAATAGTTTTTCATCTTGTAAATGTTGTTGGAATATCTTATTATTGGGCTGTTGATAACATATAAAGTACTTGCTGAAAATTTATCATTGGACTGATTTATAACTTGTAATTGTTTGCTGAAATTTTGTCATCAAACTGTGACTAAGCATGTAAATAGGATTATGAAATATTGCTAGATTTTTGGGTTAAATGGTTTTACATGGGTGTGTGAGTATCACGACCACAAGTCAAGATGAGAGATTATCTTGATAAAGGTCCTCTAATCACTCTGGAGCACATACTATTGAGTGACGTTCCCTAAATTATCTTTGGGTGACAACGGGCTCAAGCAAGATGGTAATACTCTTGGGTCGAAGTCATGGCCTCTCTAGTGGTGGAGGTCAGAGGAAGTCGTGGTCAAGGATGGGGAGCAAAGGCAGGCGTCACACGTAACAAAGTCACACACATGGTCGTTACTAGTGGTGTGGTAAAGGGAGCCAGGGTGTATGGATGGTCCTTTCAGGAGAGACCGTGGTTCACACAATAATAAAATGGATGTTTTCAACAATGAGATATTCTTTTGGGCATGTTACAACTTGCTTGAGAATTGTATTGAGTACTTGAGTTTTGTTAGGCAGTAAACTTTTAGGTGAAGTTGACTGATATGTTTAATTTGATTAAATGTGAAATGTCAATTATCATCATTCCTTGCATCAATTATTTGCATAATTTCATTTCCAAGTATTGATTTTAGTTTCACTTACTAAGATTTTTCGAAATCTCACCCTGGTAGTCCTACTACGGTTGTGCTTCTCAAAACTGTAGGTTTTGAAATAGATAGAGAGTTTGGTGGTAGTTATGGGCATGGAGATCTCACACAGTCAGAGGATTGAGGATTGAAGATTTTCCCCACTTTGTTAAGTTGCTATGTTTGAATTTTATTAGAAAACCGGATGACTGTAATTATTTTCTTGCTTGTGGTTTGGTGACATGTTGCTTATGGATATTATGGTTTTGATGTAGTTTAAATTCTGGTACTGCTATTTAGACTTTTTAAATTCTAGTTTAAATTCTGGTTTTGAATTTTCCCCACTTTTTAATTTTTGCTGCAAATTAATTGTACACTTTTTCTTGAGCATATGAGCACATATTTTGTTATCACAACATGCGAGGGGTGTATTATCCAAGCGGCTAACATCCCGACTTCACGACTTCCGTCAAACCACAAGCGGGACCGAGGGCATCACATTTTCTCTATATCATTTAAATAATCTTTTTTATCTTCTAATTAACTTAAAAAAATTTCTCTAACTATCAGTAAATTTACAATATCCTCATATCTTTTTATATGTTCAATATCTCCCCGCCTACAATGTGACGTAATTTTATACTATACACACATGATAAAAAATATAAATCAAATAAAAAATTAGAAGTAAAATTAAAAGATGAAAAATTGGATTATATTACAAGAATAAAACTACTGGTTTAAACAACGAGCAACAATACATTTCGTCTCTTATACATTTTCATCATCTGGTTTATACACAAACTCCAGACCAATGGCTGCAAAATACTTGATGAAATAAGGCAACTCAAAGCAGAACAAAGCAAGGAGTAGCAGTGGTTTAATTGGATTATATTACAAGAATAAGTAAACCACTGGTTTAAACAAGGAGGGGCAGTACAGTCCCTTATACATTTTCATCATTTGGTTAATTTATACACAAACTCAAGAACAATGACAGTTAAATACTTATTAAAATAAGGCAACTCAAAGCACAGCAAAGCAATATCCGCTTTCACATACAAGCCAATATATAGTTTTATCTTATAAAGCCAAACTGGTGTATTGACGCTAGAGATGCTTGATCTTTCCGAGTCATTGTATTCAAGGCAGGCATGTTAGTAGTTTCAAGTCTAACCCACCCTTAGGAAAGACACATTGATCGATCAATTGAGGCAATGATTTATAAAAAGGACGAGAAGAATATTTCTATTTTTTCATCATTGCTGTTACAGCTTACCATGATCCATGGACTTTTAACTAAACCAAAGTGGAATAGACAAAAGTAGACTATTGCTATTGCTAAATATCTGCAGCTACTAATAAAAAAACAAGTTAAATAGACAAACATAGACTACTAATGAAAATCATTCAGTTATATTGTAAACTAAAATTAGGATCATTTGAATAGCTTCTGGCACATGATCGTTAGCACATCTTAGAGTTATATAGGGCTAAGCAAAAATTTGAAAATTTGAATCATGTCCGGCTCCGCTCTGAATCCAACAAAACAGAGTCGGAGTCGGATTCTTTTTTAATTTTTTAATCGGAATCAGAGGTGTTGCTAGACCGACTCCTATCCAATCTGATCCGACTCCGACTTTATGCTCCGACTTTGCCATCCGACTTCGATATTGTACAAATGTTATAAAAATATATATTTATCAAATATATTAGTATAGTTATATAACTAGAATTTATATAGTTAAATGCAACAATATACTAGTATGAGCTAATTATTATAAAATAATATACTTATACTATAATATAAATAAACTAATGATAGTTTAGTATATATATACATCACAATATTACTACCATACATAATCAAATATAGAAATAAGTTAGATACTAGTATTTAATTAAGTCTAGTATAATAAGTTAATAACACATAATACTAATTTACTAAAGTATAATAACATGTGATTAGACACTAGAAATAAGTTAGTGTAGAAATAAGTTATAAACAAGTTAGACACTAATATAATATAATAACATGTAATACTATAGTATAATAAAATGTAATTAGACAATAAAAATAATATGTAATGCTATAGTATGATAACATGCAATTAGACACTATAGTATAAGTCTAGTATAAAAATAAATTAGATATTAGTATAGGAGTAATTAGCAGTAAATGGTTTAGTTTTAGTTTTGAACTTTTTGAAAAAATTGAAATTTAAAAGTGTAACACCCAAGCCAAGGACGAGTGCTATAAAGTTTTGTGTTTTTGGTTAATATGTATGAAAAGCCAGGAGTAATTTAGAGTAAGTTACGAGCCCAAAATTTATTTTGGCAGAGTATGGATTTTATTGAGCTTAATAATTAGGTTAAAATATTCTAATGGGCCAAGTGGGAATTGACCCGAAGAATTTATAGGACAAGTGAATTATTTTAAAAGTGAGTGGAGGCCTATTAGTGTTGGTTAAATACCCAACTCATGAAAATACAGTTAACCCAAAGAGATGATTTGGATTACGCTAACTTGCCCAACCCATTTATTAAGTCTTTACAAATTACACCACCCAAAAAGAGTCTAAATATTTCAAAAGTGACCCAAAACCCAAGCCCATGAACCAGGTCCATAATCCAGGCACGTCTCCACACCATGCACGTTTTCCTTACACTAGGGTTCACGGCAGCACCATATCTATACACCTTATACATGTTCATGCACACTCTCCCTTCCTCCCAACCACAGAATCACACGGCAAGCTTTCATCTTCTCCCTCTAGACCCTATTGCACTGCACGCACCACCACCTCTGTCCGCACATCTCATTCCCATGCCTCCACACACAACCAACTCCGCGTTGCATTCCCCCTTGTCCAACACAGCCACGGTTGCTCCCCAACCCCATGAAGACCGTGCCGCAGCACCTAGTCAATCCACGTTCAGGAAGCAACCGTAGCCCTCCTCTTCACCATGGAAACAGCCCAACCCACAAACCACCATCACTGAGAGCCAAGCATGCCGAAAAACCACTCTAATCCCTCTGACTAGTCGTCGCCCAAGTCCAAACTCTGGCCCAGTTGCACCACTGCCTTTGCCTTACACCACCATAGACCCATGCCACCCCAACACCAACCTGCAAGCCTCTACTCACGACCTGCACCCAGACACTGCTCCTTTGTTTCACCACACAAAAACAGAGCGTCCCAAAGCCATCCACAGCCCTTCCAAACGGACATCTCAGCTACCAGCCACAGCACGATGAAGCCTAGCGACCTCTTCAGCTCCTCCATGTCACCTCCACCTGCACAGAAGTTGCCGACGAGCACTGCACATCACCCCGGTTGTTTTTCCTCTCATGCTCAGCCGCCCAGCTCGCCGGCATATTCACCTCAGCCGCCTAGCTCTGCCTGAGTGCTCCTCCACATGCCTCATTCCATCTCGGTAAGTCTCAGCCACACCACCCCTCTGCTAGTGTCTACCTTGTTCCAAAATAGGAAAGATTTCCTTTGTCTCCCATAAAGCTTAGCATAGAGTAGAGTAATTTTTTATGAAACTACACTTATGCCCTTTAAGTGACAAGCCAAAGTTTGAACTTGTATTCTTACATTGGGCGTGATTTTTACCATGGGTCTCAGTTGGGTTGCATAAAATTGGTATAATATTTTTAGTGGGCATAGTCTCACTTTATATTAGGAAAAATATGTTATTTTAGCATTTCAGGTTTAAGTATCGAAATATGTATTCGATCGAAAATTTACGAAAACTACGTGACTATTTTATAGGTGACGATTAATATTTGCTTGACACGGTTGTGAGAAAGTTCTAAAAAGCTAAAAAGTCCAAGTAAGTGGGTTCATATGCTAGATTTTGTATAAAATAAATGAACTGAGGTTGATTTTAGAAAATATGCATTTTTTGTTATGAAAAGAAATTTGAAACAACCTCAGTTATTTGTTCTGAATTACTCATGAAACTTTATATAAGAAGAAACTATTTTTTGTCATGACTGATGTAGACATGTGCTTATTTTTGACATTTTATTTATGAATTGTGCAAAAAGGAACGAATATGAAACTTTGTGCATAATTATATGATTGTGATCTAATTTGGTTGGGTTCTAAATTTGTTATGTACTCTGATATGATGTGATGTGACTTCTGAAAACCTCTAGCATGACATTCTATTTCTGTTCTGACCTTACCACGGGTGTAGAACTGTGGCCTCTGTTCGGGTTGGTACCACATTTTCTACTTCCGGTGCACCCACTTTGAAAACAAAGTGGTTTTCTGCGTGATTTTTCCTGTGTGCACATTCAGAGCTCCAAGAATAATAAGGGGAAGATTTCACATTCTATTTCTGCTAGGTTGGCCGTCGGGGTTTGCACAACCCTACTACAGGGGTTAAACATGAAATTTTGTTCGGATGTGATTTTTCAGTTATGTTATGCCAAATAAATTTTTAATAAGAATATTATTGAACTTTTGCTCTGATATTTTTTATAACATGTTCTAATTCTGTATTCTGAAAATAAAAAATATTTTATTCTGCATTCTGAACTCTGTAAATGCTTACATACTAATATATGTTATCTACTTACTGAGTTGTTGATAACTTACCCCTTATCTCCACAATATTTTTCAGATAATTTTGATGTCTCAACTAGAAGTCAAGAGTAGGGAGTGTTAGTAAAGTTTGATGATCGTACAGAAATAAGTGTCAAATGGTACAAATATTTATTAGAGAGTTTTATTTAGTATATTTATTATTTTAATTTATTTCATTGAGATATTTCTTTGGTGTCTCCAGTCCTGGTAGAAGAACATATATGTTTAGTTTTAAATAAATGAATTTATATTTTATGGGAAATTTGGAGTATATAAATATGTTATAGGAGATGATTTTAGGTTAAAAGAGCTAACTCTCCAGGCCTACACGACTGAGACGTTACAAAAAGCCCACAAAAAATTCTTTTTTAAAATGGACAAAATATAATGTTAAATAAAAGCCCAACACAACATAAAGACCACCTTAAAACGCATTCACCATTTCAATTCCATCATTCGATTAAACCATCCAACTTCCAAGAGAGTCTATTTTACTTTCATGAGTTAGATTACTGAAATTTTATAATTATTTCCACAAAGAAGAGAGCAAACAAGTTAGACAGTGTCTCATTTGAACTTCAAACAATCACTATTATAAGCTTTTTATAAACAAAATGCTTAGAAACTCTAAGACCAGTTTATTTTTTCTTTCATTGCAAGTATTAAAAAGGGCATTTCATGTAGTAATAACTGAACTGCTTTCTTATGAGCTAATATGCCATTTTTACTGAGAAGAAAAAAAAAACTCTTATGTCATTTAGGCAGGATTTAAAAATGGAAATAAAAGTAATAGAGTCAAACCCAGAGAAGGAAATTAAAAATTAAAAAATTAAAAAAAATTAAAAAAACAAAAGGATTGACGGAGAAAAGGTTGAAGGTTCTGAACCCAAGAAAAGAAAATGAAAATCCCTAAAAATACAATCATCCCCAAAATTTATACAAGAGATTTATCCAAAAACATATATGAATCGAAAGCCACCAATCTAAAGGAGCACATGTCGATAAAGGACTTGTAATCAATGTAAGTAGCCGGTGCCATTTGGATAGTGAGTTTAGATGAGATAAGTAAGATGAAAGTTGAAAGTTGAATAAAATATTGTTAGAATATTTTTTTTAACATTATTTTGTTTTGGAAATTGGAAAAATTGAATTGTTTATTATATTTTGTATGGAAATTTGAAAACGTTGTAATAATGATGTTAACGCCCAAAAACGGAGCAGCCCGAAAGGGAAGAAAAATCCATTCCCAGACGCGCTAAGGTGGGCTAGGCCTCGATTGGTGAGGTGCGGAGCCTCCAGAAGTGGGACACTAGGCCTATGTCCACGGGGATTTGGGGAGGGGAGATTCTACTATAATATGCTTGTTTACAGTTTCTCAGGGCCTCATGTTTCTCACTATACAATGGGAGCTAGAGATCTACTTACTAGAGAAAATGTTCTCTCTGGAGCTCTCTTTCTAGAGGTTAAAGAAGAAGTCGAAGAAGCCTGGCAAAAAATCCCTCCAAGTGTTCGAAAGAAAAAGTTGTTGAAAAGTCCCTGAAAACATAGGCCTCATGTCCCTTTTATCTGACCCTCTTCTTGCATGTGCCTCGGTAGTGGTGAGGGATATCTGCTTTGCGTGTCTAACTGTATCTCCCTTTTCTACTTTCTCTTGACACCTCCATGTCTCCTGAAACCCATACCCCCTTGTCCCATTTCCCTCTATCTCCCTCTGTCATCTAGTGATGGCCCTTTAATGGGCTGGACCTTGAAAACCATATTGGGCCTGGTGTATTTTACCCACTCACAGTTGTCCACAATTCTTAAGGGCAATTTGTTCCAAATAAGACCTTGAGAATCTTCAAAGGTAAAATATGCAATCGACCGCATGGAGTGCGAGCGCAAAGCCCATCTTGGCAAGATAAGCGGGAGGTAGGGTTAACCGCACGAAGCGCTAGCTTGAAGCCTATCCTGGAGAGGTAAGCGGGAGGTAGGCTCGACCGCACGAAGTACGAGTGCGAAGTCTGTCCTGGCGAGGTAAGCGGAAGGTAGGCTTGACCGCATAAGATGCGTACGAAAGTTGGTCGAGCAGTCAAGTGACTTGTCCGCCTACTCGGACACCTGGGAGGCTCGGTAGTCGCTGACCTTTCCCTCCTGTTTGAGCACCTGGGAGGTCGGGTGGTCCCTGACTTTTCCCGCCTGCTGAATTTTTATAAAAATAGTAAAAAAGGGGAGAGCAGTTTGTAAGACTGGACTCACCTTCAGTCTTATCGAAAGGCGTATGTTCTTCTAGCATCTTTGTTTTCGATGATGTTGGTGAACTTCCTTTTCCGATGTGAATTGCGGTTAGCGTTAGAGTATGTTTGTTGTAACCCACGCGAAATGGTCAGGGAGCCTGTCGACCCTCTGGATCCACCTCAGGCGGTTGTGGAGCTCAAAAGGCACGTTAACTCCGAAGGCTCATTCCCGAAGGTAACCTTGCGGCAGCGGTTATGGCACGAGTGTGAACACTCGACATTTATTGCTGGAGATGCTATATCTCAGGAGCGATGTCGGGTTGTCGAAGGACTGAACCCACACTTTTCTGTGAGGCAAGCCGGGCCACCTTAAGGCTGGCCCGCTTGTTGACTCTCAAATGGAAGGTAAGTAGAAGATGTCCGATCATGCTAAACTGTTGTTCTGTGGTGTGGCAAAGATCAAAGGCTCAGTGCTTGCTAGAGGAGATGTTGTCTCAACATTAATATCGGGCAGTTGAAAGAGTGAACCTACACTTCACCGTGGGGCAGGCCGGGCCGCCTTACTGCTGGACCCACCTGTTGACCCTTACGGGAAGGTAAGTAGGAGATGCTTCAAAAGTCAAACCTGTTAGTGCAAATATTTTCCAATCACAAGTGCAAAAATGGCAACCCTGAGCCTTATTGCTGGGGTGTAGTGAAGGTCTAAGGCACTATTTGTTTGTCATTTTGTTGCTAGAGATGATGTTCCATTGAAGGAGATTCCGTCTTCGGGCAGCTGAAGGCTGACCCGCAGTCCTCCACGAGAGGGATAGAGACACCTTAGGAATTACACTCATCGCTTTGCCTCGGGGGGAGGTAAGTTGCTGATGGAGATTTCGTTGACGGAGATTTCGTTGGCAGAGATCCTATCTTCAGGTAGCCGAAGGCTGACCCGCACTCCTTCGTGAGAAGGATGGAGCAGCCTTAGGCATTACACTCACCAATTTCACCTCGGGGGAGGTAAGTTGCTTATGGAAATTTCGTTGATAGAGATTTCATTGGTGGAGATTTTATCTTGGGGTAGCCGAAGGCTGACTCGAACTCCTCTGCGAGAGGGATAGAGCAGCCTTAGGCATTACACTCATCCCTTTGCCTCGCGGGGAGGTAAGTAGTCGGACAACGATGTGGTTGGTCCGCTTTTTACCATGTCGTTGCTGTTCTTATTCCTCGGTGTAGCATTCGGGCGGTCGAAGGACCTAGCCCTTACTCCATAGGGGAGAGATAGGGATGCCTCAAGCCAATCCGCCCTTTTAGTCCCCCGAGGAGGTAACTTCTTGGACGGCCGTAGTGCTGGTCCTCTCTTCACCGCGATAGGGGTCGGGATAGGTATTCATACAGTTCGGAGGATGAACCCGCTCTCCTCCACGAGAGAGACGAGGCGGCCTTTGGCTCAGCCAGCCCCTTCTGGTTTGACGGAGAGGTGGGTTGTTTGGGCAGTTTGGAACTGGACCCGCTCTCACCCGTTGACATCGCAGGGATGGTAAGTCTTTACCTTCAAGTAGCTGAGGACTGACCATACTTCGCCGCAGGAGGGATAAGGCAACCTTTAGGCCTACCTTTCCCCCTGGTACCCTACGGGGAAGGTAATTCGGACAGTGATGTCGCTGGTTCGCTCCTTCGCCGTGATGGGGGTCAAGATAAGTTTTCGGGTCGCTGGGAGGGCAAGTACTGCTCTCCCGGACGAGGAGGTTGAGCTGCTTGCTCACCTATCATCTTTTGTGGGGAGGTAAGTTGTTCGGGCAGTTTGGGACTAGACCCACTCCCGCCTATTGACATCGCAAGGAAGGGTAAGTTTGGGTCAGGCTAGCGCTGAACCCACACTTTGTCACAGTGGAGGTCGGGGTAAGCCTTCAGGCCGCCGGAGAGACTGGGCCCGCACTCAATTGTAGAAGGGGTAGAGCAGCTTTAGGCATTACACTCTTCGCTTTGGTCCCTCAGGAGGTACGTTGTTCGGGCAGTCTGTCACTAGAACCACTCCTGCCTATTGACGCTCATGAGAAAGGTAAGTCTTCATCTAAGGGTAGCCAAAGGCTGACCTCCACTCCGTCTACTCCTTCACCGTGATGGGGGTTGGGGTAAGTTTTTGGATCATCTTGGGGGCAAGTCCCGCTCTTCCGAATGAGGAGGTTGAGTCGTTTGCTCACCAATCATCCTTTGTTAGGAGGTAGGTTGTTCAGGCAGTTTGGGACTGGACCCGCTCTCGCCCATTAACATCACAGGAAAGGGTAAGTTTGGGTCAAGGTAGCTCTAAACCCACAATTCATCGCATCGCAGTGGAGGTTGAGGTAAGCCTTCGGGCCGTCGATGGGGCTGGACCCACACTCCATCGCTGGAGGGGTAAAGCAACCTTAGGCATTACACTCATCCCTTTGGTCCCTCTGGAGGTAAATTGTTCTTGCAGTCTGTCACTGTACCCGTTCCACATGTTGACGCTTACGAGGAAGGTAAGTCTTCGGGTAGCCGAAGGATGACCTGCACTCCTCTGCGAGAGGAATAGAGTTGTCTCTGGTGTGACTTGTCCCTTTGGTGCCTCGCGAGGAGGTAAGTAGTGATGGGGATTCCGTGTCGAGCCTTACAGCTAGTGTTTCACACCACAGGAAATAATTATGTTAGTGAAAAAAAAATCCACATAAGTTTTGAATGAGACAAACTGGGATGTTCGGCCACTATAACTAATTTTTGCCCGTTGTTGTTTGCCTGCTGGTTGACCGAAATTGCCCGCTGCTGTTTGTCATTTCTTCTCTTCCTTACTCCTCATTTTTATTTTCATTTCTCTCTCTTTTTTTAAACCCGAGTAGAGGAGTTGAGTCCGAGCAGATGAGTCTTGAGCAGAGGAGGTGGTTGCCCGCCAGCAACTGAGAAGCTTGTTGGCCGAGGTTACCTGCCAGTGGCCGAGGAGCTCTCTGTTCATGGTTGCCCACCAATGGCTGAGAAGCTTGTTGGTTGGTCGACGAGCGTGGTGGCCTAGGGTGCTCACCAGTGGTTGACGGGCACATGGCCGCGGAGCGGCTGGCGGACGAGTCCCTGGCCGAAGAGTCCTTGCCTACGATGCATGGTCGTGGGCGAGGAGGCCATTGGCCGCGGGCACATGGCCGAGGAGAGGAGGCCACTGACCGTGGTGCACATGGCCGAGGAGAGGAGGCCACTGGTCGCGGTACACATGGCCGAGGAGAGGAGGCCATCAGCCACAGTGCACATGGTCGTGGAATGGCGGTCATCCAGTGCTCAAAGAGTTGTGCCCACCAGTGGGCGAGGGGACCTCGGCCGTGAGCTGGCCAAGGAGTCCATTGCATGTTCCGTGCACTGGGGAGGGATAAAGTGTAAATAAAGAAAGTAAGGAAATGAGGATGAAAATGAGAAAAAAAATACAATATTATTTATATGGTGAACAATACCCACTACATTATCGAGTTTAATGTAGAGAAATGAGAAATACATATGGGATACATAATCCGTTAAACCATTATTTTAAACAAATATTTACATATAGAGAATAACTTCTCTAGGGTCTTGGCACAGACAAAGTCATTTGTGCCCTCCAATTATGAAACTACACATCAACTTATAACACCAAAAGAGAATGAGGACAAAACATTGAATCATTTTTCTCTCTTTTCTCTCTATAGGGTTCAGTCGTCCAAATCACTTTGAGTTTAAGAGAAAAGGCCATTGCTTCTCCTGCGTTGAAAGATATCATCCTTTCACAGTAAAGCTCCACCATCGAACAAGCCTCGATAATCTCATCGTTTCAGTGATACTTTCTTCTCGCTTTGCAATTTTTTGTTTTTTCACCAAGAAATGGAAAAAGAAATTGCTATAAAGCTAGATTCTCTATCAAGTTCGATAAAAAAGACTGTTGATTTTGAATGGGTTATTCTTTCCCTATAAATTTTATCCATTTTACTTACATATATGCTTTTCTTTAAATGGGTTGAAAAAAGACAAGCCATTGGTTGCAATAGATTATGTTTGTTCAAGGGAAGGATTTCGTCATAAAAGTTACCAAAAGAAAAAATACACAATTTCAAAGCCTGCATAAACAAGGATAGGATGCAAAATAATGATGGGTTTAAAGAGAGTGGGATTAAGATGGATTGTTAGTAAGTTGTGATTGAACATAATCATGAGCTTCTTACTCCTAAAAGTACAAGTTTGATTCGTGAACATAGAGGGATAACAAGCGCTCAAGGAAGTATCATAGATACACTCAATAAGTCAGTTGTACCTCCAAGAAAAATAATGTTAGTGTTGAGTAAAGAATCTGGTGGTGATCATAATGTTGGTTGTACATCTAAAGACATTCAAAATTATTTGAGCAATAGCAGAATATGTCATCTTGGAGAAGGGGATGCTCAAATAATGTACAATTATTTTCTTGAGAGTAAATGCAAAAATTCAGGTTCCGTTTATGCAATCCAACTTGATAAAAATGGATGCATGGGCAATTTTTTTGCGCAGATGCTAGATCACGGGCTGCATACCAGTATTTCAAAGATGTAATTACTTTTGATGTTACGTACTTGACAAATCACTATAGGATGCCCTTTTTTTTTTTTTTGTTTACTAGGGTTAACCACCATCATTAATCTACGATGTTTGGATGTGCTTTGCTTGTAAATGAAACAACTGAATCTTATGTATGGTTATTGAAAACTTCGCTTGAAGCAATGTTGGGACGGGCTCCATCTACTATTATCACAGATGATGACAAGGCTATGGGTAAGGAAATTACAGAGATACTCATAAATTGTGTTTATGGCATATTTTGCATAAGGTACAGAACATTTGGCTCATCTATATAATAAATATCCATCTTTTCAAGGAGATTTTCACTCTTGTATTCATAATACAGTCACAGTTGAAGAGTTTGAGACGAAATGGAGTGAACTTGTCAATAAGTATGAGTTGGGAGATAATGATTGGTTTACAAGACTTTATATGTGTCGTGAAAAGTGGGTGCTAGCTTATTTGCGAATGAGAGTACGAATAAATTTTTCAAAGACTACGTTCGTTCAAGCACTATGTTGAGTGACTTTGTCCATCAATATGAGAAAGCATTGGACGCACGTTATCTTAAAGAGAGAGAAAAATATGTGAAGATAAAGACTTCTAGGCCAATTTTGAAAACACATTATATAATGGAAGAAGAAATAGCAAAGGTTTACAAAAGAGAGTCTTTTCTAATGTTTCAATAAGAGCTATTTGAGAGTAAAAAATATAATGCGTTTAAACATCACGAAGAAGGAGAGATGAAGATATATAGAGTGGCTTATCATGGGAAAGGGATTCCATTTTATAAACTTGCACTCAAAGTTCGTGAGATAAAAGCTACTTGTGCATGTCACATGTTTGAATATTTTGGAGTTATATGTAGGCATATTCTTCTTAATTTTGTGAAGAAATCATTGACATTCTTCCCCAACATTATATTCTAGAGAGATGGGCGATTAATGCTAAAAGTTACAATATACATGGCATATCTAGTAATGAGATTCAGGTTGAGATACAAGATTCTTCTACCTTGATGAGAAACAACTTAATGCTTAAATTCTATGAGCTTGCAGAGATGGGGTGTCAATCAAGAAGAACATATGAGCATCTTGACCACATCTTACAAAAGCTTCAAGACGAGCTGCATACAATCCATAATGAGTGCGATAAAGATCCAAAGGATGTTGATGTCGGACGTGTTAAGGATCTTATACAAAATAGTCAAGTACAATCAAATCTTACATTCACATTGCAAGATCCTCTACATGTTCCTTCTAAAGGAAGAACAAAATCTTTGAGACAAAAACATCCAAAAGAGAAACAAGTAGCGAAGAAAAGGACTTCCAGCATTTGCAAGAAAACGGGACATTTAAGAAGCACTTGTCCTTTACATAAGCATGCAAGATATTCTTCTAATTATTTATTTAGAACAATTTATATAAAGATATTTTAATTTAATGATTTTTAAAATCATCATTTAATCTCAACATATCTTCTTTCAATATAATTTTTCTCTATCTCATTTTTTGTGGTATGTAGTTTTTTGTCTATTACTTGATTTTTATATTTGTGTGAATGATGTACAATGTTCTTTGCCAACTATGGAGTGTCACTCTACAAGTATCTTTACCATATCGGAAGATCCTATATGTTCATCAACTAAAGAAGATATTGGTGCAGATAGTATCAATGTCTTTGGAACTCTTTGAATTGTCATTTGTGTTGTGCTATCCATTTTTTACATTTGCATGCACTAATATAGTTTTATGTTGATGTATATGGTTATTGTGGCAAAAATCACTACAGCATATTTGACTTCTAGCCGCAAGGGGTTTTGCCGCAATAGGCTGGAAATACCGTGACATTTGATCAATACTGGCAAAAAATAATTGACGCATGTTTGCAGATAAAAAAACGCCAATTATGCGACATCTTCCAGCAAACCACCAGATAGTGGAAAATTGTGGCTTATTACGGCAAAGTGTTTCTTTGCTAATACTAAAATTTTCTGTCAGAAATACAGCTGCATGCAGATTCAACAACGAACAATATACTAAATTCCCGCATCATAACATTGTCACAAATGAAGTTAATCCTCAATCTGCTCTCTCACTATTTTCTACTTACAACCAGTATACATTGCAGCAAATGGAATATATTGGCAACAAATCCCACCACACTTCATAATTTGCTGCAACTCCACATCCTCATAACTAGTAGCTACCGATGATTTTTGTTGTGAACAATGTATGATTGTTACAAGTCACTACCACCGGCAAAACACTTTAGCTGCAAGTACACATCTATAGAAAATATATATTATAGCAAAACGGTTCCTTGATCTCAACTTGCTTATTTAATTAAGTTATTTTAAACTCTCTAGTTCAATAATTCATTCTCATTTGAATTATCAAATAGATTATAGTTTAATAAGTTTTGGTACTTATTAGTAATTTTTCAATCCTCGTGGGATGACACTTTTACTCATTTACTTTATTACTTGCTACGATTTGTGCACCTGCGATTTCAATCAACAAATTGCATAAAGGTGCTTCATTAATAAGATGGTGATATCAATCTACAATGATTAAACCTGGGGTTATCCCATCATGATACATCTTAGCAAAACTGAAACAAACAGAGGTGAAAGAAAAAACAGGGGCGAAAATGGAAATATAAAGTCAGATTGATACCATTTCGCATTGATTCTTACCACTCCCCTTGTCTGATCACAACACAAGCAATTTAGTACTTATATTGTTCCAATTCAAGTACCCACCATGGGCCAAAGAAAGCCTCTTCATCCATATATCTTAGATGCTCTTAAGTATCGCAATAAATTTTGTAGGTCTGTGTTAGCCAATAAAAAAATGTTGTGTGTGTGTGTGTGTGTGTGTGTGTGTGTGTGAGTACATTACTACATTTAATCAATCAAAGGGATGAAGCCCATATAGGCTGCCAATATAATATTATCATGTCTAACTAATGAGTTTATCATAACATTCCACCAGTTTAACTTTCTCCCAATACACATGATAACCATATAAGAACATACAGATTTGTTATTCTGGTCCTAAGGTGTGGTTTACAACCTAACCTTAGGAGCTACTCCTGAAAGCGATTAATGGAAAACATAGTATCATGAGTCTAGTGTCAGTTATCACATCAAACATACAACCACTTTGAAAAACAACCATAATAATTCACCTACATGTAAATTGCTTTATACATGTTTGCTGCATACACACACCCATTGAATACAGTTTTGATGCAGCTATAGGAAGTTTATCATGTTTGCTACAACACAAATTGTTTCCAAATAGTTTTGAATAGAAGTAGGTATAAAGGCATTTATACTCAACATAAATGAGAACTTAAATCCCATCTAATGCATACAAACCCTTTTTGCTAACCCAACACTAGGTGACATATATGGTTATTCATACAATGACCAAACTGCAAAGCCAAATTACACCTCAATAACCTTAAGCATATATATAGTAGTAGGAACATTTTGTAGTGCATTTTAGCAATAGCAAAAAACTCAAAATTATAGCATAGATGAGAACTTACACCAAGTCTGTCATCATGAGTGAATTACACCAACTCTGGTATTGTCACATCCACATGTGGAACCTACATATATTACATATCTTTGTTTTAGCATTCAAATTATGTAATCAATTTACACAAACTCGCCAAACCAGATTAGGTCAAGTACAACTCAACCACCCCTCCATACATAATGCCAAATGAAGAGGCTTCATTAGATAAAATTATAAGGATAGTGAAATGGACAACATCTATAGAAAATGCAGCATAAGCAACAGAAAATGACTACCCAATGGATCGCTAGCAACCACAATCTAGAATCCAATTAAATGTTGTTTCAATTTAGAATAGTAATAAACTCACCCTTTCTATAATTCAAGTGTCATAAAGGATCCTATACAGTTGTCATCTAACATCTCAACGGTGCTTTTCAGCCAAGTGTTGCAGAGGCTTATGCCTTGAGGAGGGCCATGGAATTGTGAGAAGATCTTGGCTTCTCACGAGTTACATTCGAGGGTGATACTCACAATATGTTATTAATATGGTCAATGCAGATGGAGAGAACAATTTATGGTATGGCCAGGGGGTTGAGGACATTAAAAGGAAGTCCAAAAGAAGACCTATTTCGGTAAGCTAAGTTTTAATATAGAGAGGCTAACTGTGTAGCCCACTCTATTGCAAAACATGCATTCAATTTATGATGATGAATGTATATGGATGGAGGCTGGTTCTTTTGTAATAGAAATGCATGTCCAAAGGGACAAAACACATTTGGTGTTTAATGTAAGTGTTGTATGATGTTCATATAAAAAAAACAAAAAAATCTAGAATTGCATTGAGGTCTTACATTAATAAAATGCATATGCCTAGTTATTGGTGCTATAAATCTACGAATAAAAACCTTGGCTTATCCCCTTATCATACATCTCAGAAAACTGAAACAAAGGTAAAAGGAAAAATAGGGGCGAAATGGGAAAATATTGTGAGATTGAATACATTTAGCATCGATTCTTACTACTCCCCTTGGCCGATGACAGCACAAGCATGCTAATACTTCTATTGTTTACCACACCTCAAAAAATCCCTCATGATTTGTATGGCGTGAGCGGTGACAGCTAGTTGCCACATCTCCCGAAATTGTTGCGAATCGTCCAAAAAATCGAAGCCACTGACTGAGCCACAATCAACACCATATGTAGTACCTGACGATTTCGTGGTTTCTGGTCTTCAACCATACTACTGCAGCGATGATTTTTTTATGTGCAAAATAGGAGTCGAAAATTCTCAATACTGCCATTCGTGGGTTTTGCCCAAATGATAATAGTATAATAGGGAGGCTGATGACAAGAGATGGGAAAAATCCCGTGGGCAGCAAGTTTCAGCCTATTTATATAACCTAGTTATAACGGTGAAAGCTTCTCGTCACACAAAGGTGCAATGAACTTTATAAAGGGGATCATAGTTGCGGCTATTGTATGTCGTTACAACAGTTGTAAAAAAGTGCCGCAAATGAATTATATGCACCATGTTATTTGCGTCGTTATGTTTTTGCTGTGTCGGTGAGTATTTTTGACAAATTCATCCACAGCTTCTGGAGATTTCAATGTTGTGAATAAAGGTATCTATTTGCGGCAAGTTTTTAACCGCGGGGAAAAAAATGGTGGCAAAAGGCCCAAAATGTTGTAGTGAATGGTTTTTTTTACTACTCTTAGTTGAAAGGAAAATATAATACAAGAAAGAGAGAAAGCCAAGAGTGGTTGACTAGCATATAAAAAGGTAAAACTGACATAAGGCAAATATGACTTAGCTATTCCAAAGAAGGAAAAAAATCTCTATGAAAGGAGAGAATCACTACAAACGTGAGATAATCTAACAACTCTACAAGGAAAGACTTCTCTACACTCTCTTGGGAATCTCGCTCTCCAGATATCTCCTACAACCTCTCCTCAACCTTGATTTTTTCATCGTATTGAGAATTATGTGAGATCATGAGAAGCTGTAGAACTATCATACATAGTGGATTTTGTCTTCAAACAATTCGTGGACATGGTCTTTTATGTCAAATCACGTAAATCCTTATGCCCCTCTCTTTATTTATATTCTATATGATTTATTTATTATTTATGTAATATATGAGCATCTGATATTGTATTAACGCCCAAGTCATCATAGCAGCCATTCGACCGTATTGTTGGACTCTGGTCGTACCAAAAAATTGCATTAACAAATCATATTAATTAATTTAACATACTAATTTTAATAGTTTTTTATATTATTTACTCAAATAAGAATTATTAGAATATGTTTGGTTAGTGAGGTAATCTCAAATTACCTCAGGCTATCTCACTACTATTCACTATTAGGGTAATGATACCCTTACCACTCTTTACCACTCCTCTACTACCCAAGCCTACGTGGCTTTCTTATATTATTTTTTCGTTTAGCTTTTGCACTTTTGAGAAACATGTCTTTATTCTTTCAGCTTTTCAACATGTCTCAGAGTAGTCTCATCCTGTTCTGATACTCAGAACACAAAAGTCTCGTCCCGCCCAACAATCACATCCCTCTCTCGGTTCGAGCTCCCCTCCGCACCCAAAAGCCACTGTCAACTGCGCTGACCCAACACAAGTTTTCTTCCGCTATACTCTCTCTCTCTCTCTCTCTCTCTCTCACACACACACACACACACAGAGAAGTCCCTGCAGTGTGGCCTCCGTTCACACATATTGTTCTCCACCGTTCAACGACGCCATCTCAGGTGAGAATACTTCTCTCTCCCTCTCCTTCACTTTCCCTCTGATTTTTCGGTATTTATGTTGTTATTCAATGTATTTGGGGCTTCTTCAAGCATAGTCCAAAGCTCCCGTAGGAGCTCTTGCCCTTAATCACCACCATTGCTTCAAACCAAATATTATTTCTATGACACCCCACCTAAGAAGCTCATTAGGTCTTGGCCATAGTAATCATGACCCTAGCTAATTAGAAGTGGATTATTTGAGAAAAAAATAAATTTTGGGAGTTTGAGTTGGCAAAGAAGTTTACATTGTCAACTTAGTTAGTATATTTAGATTTCAACGCTTTATGAATTTTGAGGATAAGAAGCTAAGAGACCAATAGAGGAATGACACATGGCATATTGGAGGTTTGCCACATTATTGGGCTAAGTAATTTGGGTTAAATGTTAGATGGATATGTGAAGGCCCAAGAAATTGGTTTAATAAGGGCCCTAGCTTATTGGGTAAGAGGGCTATGGAAAGACACCAAGACTTAAGCCCAACTTGTTGGCAAAAGCCTATGGGCCTAACTTATTATACATAAGATATTAGGTCTAACCTAGTAAGCATAAAGTTATTGGGCCCAACTTAGTAAGATTCAAGACTATTGGCCCAATTGAAGAAAGACCCAAAGTTGGGACTCAACCTAGTGGACTATTGAGGCCAAGGATAGGCCCAATAAATCTGGTCATAAAGCCCATGGATAAGTTCACATCTAGGCCCATAACAAAGGCTTGTTCATATGGCCCAATAAAAGCCCAACACTTGAATCCCAAGCCTTGTATTTCATTTCACTCTTCAAAATGGGACCCACATACACCATACCATTGGTTTCCATTCTGTCCAAGCCCCAACCACATGCCCCTAGGGTTCCCCTTCAACCTAGGTAAAGTCGTTAATTTGAGTTAAGATCACTATTCATCTCACCCATGAATAGTAACTCAAGCATCATGAGTTGCATAGTTTTTTTGAAACTCTTTTCTTCATACTTTTAAATCTGAAATTCTTGTCTTTTATACTTATTTTGCATCACTCTTAGATAACACTTGAAGGTTAGAACTAACCCAACCCATTTCACTTGAAACAAGGGCATGTAAATGCCAACTAAAACCACCAATCGGCATACTTCAAGCAAACCAAGTGACCCCTCATTAAACCACCCAAAACCAACGCTTTTTCAACCAGTTTTCAAGAGGATTTTTACCCTTATAATCCTCATGATTTCACCTAAGAATCAGACCCAGCAAGTGTACAAAGCAGTTCTAAGAAACAAAACCAAAACACCAACTATTCACCTAGGAACTTGAGGTCTTGACTAAACCAATTGCACCACCATCTTCAAGGATTTTCTACACTTAATTGTCCCACCTCCACACGCCACCACCTCTATCCTTTAGTCCCAAGGAAGTTATTCAAAGTAATAAAGTGCATGTTTGTCCAAATATCCCCCTAAGGCAGCAAAACCGATTAGCAATTGGAAAGGCATACTTGAACCACTCAGCTAAAATCCATCACAAATTCATCTCTTTCATTTTCTGCTCAAACATGATCACATGATAGCCACTCATACCACTTTCCCTCACCTATATAAGCTACCAGATATAGGTTATCATGCTCTCAAAACAAGTGACAAAGATGGGACAAAAGATGATAGAAAATCTGGACAGCTTTGGAGGTCAAAACCGTTGGCCATCACTTGAATTTGCTTTGTGTTTTGGTTTCAAATTCTAGAACTTCTCAGCCCTGCACCTATGGCCTCCCTCTAGCTCCTTTTCATGAAGTAATCAAGTGACTTAGATCACTATTCAATTGACCAAAGTGATCACACAACTGAATTGTGCACTCAACACTCCACCGCCCACCTCCAGCAATCACCTCCCACACCCTTCAGCCAAATCGAATGCCCTTTCACCCCTCACCCCTCCATGGGGTCCTACAAATACCTCCCTTCACCCCTAACTTCTTCACACAACTTACTCTAACCTTCCTCTATTGTTCTTGAGAGCAAATCACTCAAAGTGTAAGAAAAGGTTGAAACTGAGTAGCTTGAGTGAAGTTCTTGAAGTGAGTTGATTTTTGAGAGCTCAATGGTCATGATTTCTGTAACTAATCTTGCCTTGTCTCTTTTTGGGTGTTAGATTGACATGGTAAACCTTGAATTCTAGCATGATAATGAGGATTTGATTGAGTTATAAAAGATTTTACTCAAAGTGATGCATTTCTGCCAGATTTGAAGTTTGGCATGTATATACTGTTTTGATATGAAATTTTAGTCATGAAATATTTTGATATTTTACCTTAAGTGTAGTTATCATCTTGAATATTTGATTGAAGGTTTAAAATTGAGGAAAACAACATGTCCTGATAGGTTTATAAGGCAATATGTTGTGTTGATCATCTAAACATTTTGTTTCCACTTATATGTTAGTAACCTTGACATATCATGATCTATTTCCTCAAGGATGGCCTTATGAACCTTTAGAAACCAGTTATCATCATGATAGTCATTGAAATGCATGATTCATTTAGGCTTTAAAACTTACCTTGACAAAGAGAAACTAGAAACATCATGCATACACACAGTTTGAAGGTTTTTGGATAATTTGGTATTATTCAATGCTTAAGTATTGGGATGAACTAGTGTGACATAAATCTAAGTTGTAAATATGTTCCAAGATCAGATCTATGGATGGAATGATCACACATGTAAGTATAAAAGGTATAGGCTTGAAATCACAAAAATGATCACCAAATTGCATGCCATGGGTTGGAAGGTTTTGACATAGAAGTTGATTGATTCTTGAAATTCTAAGGTCATATATGGATTTAGAACATAGAATATATGACGTTTGTGAGATTTGGTGAAATTTGGGGCCAAATTGCTAATATTAAAAGTTTAGGGCCTTAGTAACAATTTTTGGAAATTGTAGGGGCAATTTCATAAATATTGTTTGAACCTCTTTGATTATGAACATCTTCCTTAGATATGCAATTCCTAACTTAGAATAACTCTTAATACAGCCGTACCAATTTTCTAAAACATCCTAGAAGTTGTAAGTTAGTTTCTAACTTAACATTTGATAATTTATTTATGATTATTGCTTAAACATCACATTCATATTATAAATTCCATTTAGCATGAAACATCATATGATACATCATTGAGCATTTGATTACTTGCTTACATGACATGTGAAATTCTCCCCATTTTAGTATATTGCATCCGTAAATGTCATTTTTCATGAAGCTCTTACTATATATGCACATGTTATGAAATACTCTTTTTTTTTTCAAGTTTTGCATGAAAATAAAATTTTTCACGACCCCAAAGGCAGAGATGATAAATTATCCTAGTGAAACTCCTATGTCCACTCTGGAGTGAGTAAAAATGGAGTGATAACCCCTGGGTTGACAAAGAACAGTTAACAAACATCGACGGGGTCCTCTTTAAAGAATTCAAGGGCGTTGTCGTATGAATATGATGCCTAATGCTGGTGGGTACCGCTATGAATGAATACTCTTGCTATGGTTAATTTGGACAGCTTGATTATATAAGTATGATCAATGCATTAAAGATTATCTGATGACGTAGTAACAACTTAAGTTGTACTACGATCACCTGCAGGTGCTCACGGTACATATGGAGAATTGTGTAGCTACCACATGTTGATGATATTTCTAATGAATAAAAAAAGATGTTATATTTTTAAAATGATAAAGAACGAAATGTTCTCTGGAAGAAAATGTGCATCAAAATTTTTTTTCTGAAAAATGTTGAGGAATCTCGATGCGAGACAAATACAAACTTTTCTGCATATCTAGCATGCATCTCATGTTTATCATGTATCATGCATATCTTATTTGTGTGCAAATTATTTTTTAACTTATTGAGATTTCAAGAAATCTCATTGTGGTAGTCCTATTACCATTCCCCCCGAAATGGTAAAAGTTGTGTCAAGACCGACATACGACGAGCAAGATGAACCGCTGGCTTCTAATGGTTGAGGATGAACCCGATCCTGAGAAGAGGCCGGACTTGATTTTAGTGTTTATAGCAATGGCTCTATACACCATAGAGCGGATGAAAGTGTTGATCTGACTATATAGTATCTGTATTAAGGAGATTCTATCTCCCACTTTATGTTGAACTTATGTGAGCCTCTTATGTGATGAAGTATCTAATTATGGTTTATTAATCATTGAGATGTTTAGTTCACTTTGGCATCAAATGTTTTTTTCACCTTTAATTTCACTGTGATTGTTGCATACTGCTAGATGCATACTATGATGCATTGCATATTAACTGTCATGAATAGGGGTATATAACCATGTGTTGCATATCCGACGTTCCAAGTATCCGTTTCATCCCAAGTGGAGGTTGGTGGCGTCATAATTTCTCATGTAACTGTGTGGGCATGCCTGTGTGTGGAAAAATAGTTTGGAATTGCCTACTTTTTTTTTGTGTAAAAATGCCGCTGGTACAATATTTGCAGCATAATTTTTTATATTTACTGTTTTACATAAGTTACATGATATCCTTGCAGCATATTTATTCTTCAATAAATATTAAGTAGACACTAAATAATAAAAAGTTACATTGAAAATTATTATTTTACAATGATAACTTGTGCCGCGCCTACTGCAAGATACATGATAAAAAGGTAAATATTACTTTTGCATCTCGGTGTGCTTGGGATTTTGGCAAGAAGATGTTTGGTAATATATAGCCACATTCCACATCTTGGTCTTGCTGGTGCTCTTTTCCCAGTCTTGGTAAAGTTTATTTACGTTTGTCTTGTGATATTTTCAGGTGGCTTTCATATGCATTGGCCATGATAATTACAACAACTGTTATATTTTCAGGTGGTTTTGATATGCCTCGGATCCTAATGTTTTGTAGCCCCAGCTTCCTCATGTCGTGGCAATTGTAAAGAAACAAGAAGAGATGCAATTAATATCACTGAAGGCTCAGCTACTGGATTCTCTTGTAGCATTGTGCATTTATAGAATCTGGTTTATAAAGAAAATGGGATTGCTTAGATCCCACTAAGTGGGAAGTTTATGTACTAAGTGGATTAACTTATACAGTTTTGTTCATGAATGTAATCCCAACAGTTTTGATTCAGGTGGCTTGCATGTGTGATTAGTAACATAATTATGTGTATAATTTAATTAGTCTGAATGTTGGAAAAGTTCTATTTAATTAGTCTAAACGTTGTAAAAAAGAGTTTGCAGAGATAAATAGTTGTTATGGCCAGTCTTGGTAGATTACAAAAGAAAGCTATTTAATAAGTTCATTCAGAAACTAAACATAAGTTTCTGGAGCTGTCTCTTTTGGTCTTGCAATTTTTTTCTGCTAGACTACTTTCCTGTTTTGTTTGCTTTTAATATACTCTAACATGCTAATTGATGATAATATACTCAATCCTTGATACACTCAAATAAATACTGCAGTACCAATATTGTAAAATAACAATCCTTGGATTAAGTAATCTAATAAAATATTGAGTCATAACATTCATTACAATTGGATATAGCATTACAAAACAGCTGATTACAACATTCATTACAAACTGTTTATTACAAAACAGTTGATTACAACAGCCATATTAATATAAATATGAAAAACACACTATAAGTGCAGCCCTATATCTACACATCAGAATCTTAGTTAATCGCGCTTCATTCTCAATTTGTCCTTGATGCTGGGTAGCTTCTATTTCTATTGTTGACCTGAACTTAGATGTCGCTTGCTTGACTGGGTATGTTTAACTACCATTTGTTACTTTCGAAGTTCTCTGAAATTGACATACTAGGATTACATACAGAACAAGACAAATCTCTAAAAGAAAAAATAATGGAAAGGAGAATGACAATTGTGGTTCAAAGAAGAGTGACAATTATACCTGAACTTCTGAAAGGAGAATTTTAAGTTCAGCTGTTATCTCAGAGAAGGAAGGCCTATTGCCAGGAACTGCTTCCCAACATCTCTGCATTAATTCTAACAGCTTGGAGTGTGCATTCGAAGATCAAGACGGAGTCCCTAGAAAATAGAATACATGACATAACTTTTAGGTTCATATAAATTCAGAAGCTTAACTTTTGTCTCCAGACAAGAAGTGTGTAATATACTAGACTCCTTGAGACATTAGATACCAACACTTATGTGTCAAATATACAAACTCCCAGAGGATTTTTTATATAAGTAAGAAAATATTAGTAAGACTCCCAAAGGAATTAAGATGCTCACACTTTTTTGAAAGGTAATACTAAAAAAATACCAGAGCTTTAATATTGGTGAAACCCAACCCATTCAAAGGTATAACTAAGGTATTACCCACTGCAACAGCACCAAACCCAATCCATTCACAGGTATTACCAACAACACAAACACTGCAACAGCACCTCCTAGCTCCTGCAATAGCACCTCATATTTCGCCCCAACAATACAAACACTAAAACAGCACCAAACACAACCCATTCAAAGCCTAAAATTAAGGTATTAACCACAATCAGATTTCACTCGCACAAACACATGGGCATCATAAACGAGGTATGAGAAACATGATAATTTCAGTACCCTATAAAAGCTACCCTAATACTCAAAACTCAAAAGAAACTTTAAAATTATTGAGCAATGGAAGAAATTGAAAACCAATTTCAATTAGGCACTAAAATAATCAACCCAGAGCAAGGAAAGCTAAAATTTTTGCAAATTGGAATATTCTTGAACAAGCCAAAACAGTGAAAGAGAAAATGTGTCTTCCCAAATAGTGAAAAATTAGAGAGAAAGTGAGGGGCTTACCTGGAGGCTCGGGAGAGGCGTCTCAGGCTACTGTAAGTGGCAGCGGCACCTCTATTAATTTGCCCAAATCGCCGAAACCCTAGATACACACAGAGAGAGAGAGAGAGAGAGAGAGAGAGAGAGAGAGAGAGAGAGAGAGAGTGTGGGAGAGAGGCGACATAGAGGGAGAGAGAAGTAGCCTCACCTGAGACGGCGTCGTTGAACGGTGGCCCGTCTCATTTCGTTGCCGTTGACGGTGGCTCTTGGGCACAGAGGGAAGAGCTCGGGCTGCGGAGGGGAGAGTTGGGTGCGAAGGAGAAATGTGTCTCGGGTTGTTGATTTTTGAATTGAATAATGGTAGTTACTACCCTACTACTATCCATCTACTACTCTTTTTATATTTGATTTTTTTAAAATTTTTTATTTTACTTAATGATTAAGAAAGTAAGTATTAGTAAAATTATATATTTTTTTATTTTTTTCTTAACGATTAAGGATGTTAAAAAAATTCCTAAAAGAAAATGATAAAAAAATAAAAAAAACTTAAAATACACTTGAGTAGTAGATTGATAGTAATAGGGTAGTAAGTCTATCACTACCCAAATGTAAGAATTAGGTCGGAATTTAGACTAAACTGAGTTGATCTTAATTTAGTCTAATTTTAAGTTGAATCTAACATTCAAATATCCAACTCTCAAATCATTAAACTTATCTCAACTCGTCTAATTTTAAGCTGAATCTAACATCTAATATCCAATTCCCAACTTCTAAATCACTAAACTCATCTCAACTTAAAATCTCTTTACACGTAAGACTCACTATCTTTTTCAACTCAACATCTCTTTACATGCGGGATTTATAACATTTTTCAACTTCCCATAAATACATCTAAACTTATTTTAGATGGCCTCACAAAACTCATTCTATCATCTTAACTCATTACTGTTCATAAAGAATCAAACTCAGATCAACATACAAACGGGGCCTTAGCCTTCAATATTATTCACAAATTATTTATTACTTTTTATAATTATTTACGGATCAATATCACTTCATTTAGTTATGCAGTTAAAATGAGATGAAATAAGATGTTTTGTTGAAAATTAAATAAAATATTGTTATAATATTATTTTTTAATATCATTTTTATCTTAAGATTTGAAAAAAATTGAATTATTTATTATATTTTACGTGAGAGTTTGAGAAAATTATAATAATTATACGAGATTAAATATTTTAATTTTGTATAACTATCATTTTTCTTGCATAACCAAAATTACAGTTGGAACATAAACCTAACATTTTTCTTGCATGGTGTAGTTGGAACAGAAAATTATAGTTGTCTGTCTAAGCCAAGTTTGGATTGAAAAATTAGCAGAAGTTCTGAATCAATCCATTGCCGTGGCACACCGTTATTTTTTTTTTCATCCAATATATTTAGAATATGGGACTAATATGTACAGTAAAGTGTGATTTATATTTTCTTTTAAAAAATTATCTCAATAGTGGAAGTTTGAGGTACTTTTGGTTGCCAAACCAGCTACTCCCGATGAGAGGGAGAAGTATTGATGAGAGAGAGAGAGCTGGTCTACGTTTAGAGAGAGGAAAAAAACCTCCTATCATGTCTATTTTTCAGCCAATACCCGTCCCCTGCGTCTTCTCCCTCTCCCAGCCCCAAAATTTTCTCTTTCAAACCTCGCCAATCAAGAACTCACATAGTCAAACGGTCCGAAAAGATTGATCCGATTCAGCTTTAATTTCTTTCTTTCTTTCTTGGACTCTGATCACTACTAGCCCAGTTCTCGAATCCGCCAAAATTTCACAGCTTTGGGTTCCAATTTGTCCGATCCGATGACACCCAAGTTCGGGTGTTTTGTATTTTTCTTGGTCTCAATCTTTTGTGCCGTTGCCGAATCCAAATGTAGTAACGAATGTGATCTAGCTTTAGCTTCGTACTACGTCTCTGAGGGGTCAAATCTCACGTACATAGCTACACTTTTGCAATCTAGTCTTAATATTGACCCCGACACTATTGTGAGCTACAACAAGCAAAAGATCTCCAGCAAAGACAGCATCGAAAAGAATATAAGAATCAATGTTCCGTTCCCATGTCACTGTGTCGAAGACTCGTTTCTGGGCTACGTGTTTAACTACTCAATTCAACCCAAGGACACCTACGACAAGGTGGCACGGCAATGGTATGCGAACCTGACAACAAACGACACGTTGATGAACTTTAATCGCTATGAACCCAACAGGATACCGGACGTTGGGAAGTTGAGCATACCAGTGAACTGTTCGTGTGGTAACAGCGCGGTTTCGAAGAAATTCGGGCTGTTTTCTACGTACCCGCTTCGGCCGGGTGACACTCTGGAATCGGTTGCGGCGGAGACGGGTCTTAATTCAAGTTACACAACCTTGCTGCAGAGTTACAACCCGGGTGTGAATTTCAGCCAAGGGAGTGGCGTGGTGTATATCCCAGGCAAAGGTGACAATTTTGTTGTGTTTTGAGTTAATGAATGTTTATATAAATATGTGAATTGGGATTTTTTGATTTCTTTTTCTTTCATTTAGCTTATTGAATTTCTTAGATGTCAAAATGGTAAGAGTTTGTAGGAGTTAGATGAGGGTCTGATTACTTGTAGCATTAATTGCATACTTTATTTGCTCGTATCATAGATTAACGATTACGTGTTACTTGGATGCTGCTAGTCACAGCAAGCGAATGATGTAAAGAGATCCGGTGGGTGTTGAAAATGGAGTCCCGAATGCTTCATTTTAGGAAGTAGTGGGAGGTATTAAGCGTACAAAGTATTAGGATGGGTGATGGGAAGTCCTTGAGTTGCAACTCTCATTTTTATTTACTTAAAAAAATTAAGCTTACAAATATTTAGACAAGATAAGTCTACTCGAAAAATTAATCTGAACTATAATTTTCGTTCGTGCGGTTCAGGCTTGATTGCATTACCCTTCACAATTTATAAAAAGTTACATTAAAACCTCCTAATAGTTTTGATTGAATTTATAAAAAGTTACATTAAACCTCCTTATTGCTATGAACCAGTCAATTGATACCTACTCATCATCTATATAACAAACCTAGTTGCACATAATCCTTGTTCCTTAACAAGGAAAGACGTTAAGAAGATCAATGTAATTAAGTCTAATCCCTGGGATAAATTGGAATTAACCTTCAAATTATATATTCGAGTTGTTGAGTTCAGTATAAACTCAACTTAGAAAGCGTACTTGCTAAATTTTCCGGATAACCCTTTAGCATAGTAGCCCTGATATTCATCTTGCGTAGTTTAAAATGAAGATGTCCCATTGTATCTATTACTAATTTAAGAATGGAATATGCTTATAAAAAATAATTGAAAAAGATATTACATAATTTTGTTAAGTGATAGGAGATCAAATGCCATATATTGGACTTTGGAGATGAAGCTGAGGGGCACTTCTGGAGAACTGGGTTGAACCATCAAAGTGAACATTATATACTGCACGTCTAGCCTAATAGATAAAACCCTGAAGTTGTGAAATCTCTACTACATAACCCATCTCTACGAGCTATGCCCTTTACAAGCAGATTAACCAAATTAATATCAAAACTTTCAGAAGTGCATCTAGCCCAAACAGTTTCTTCTGAACGACCATTCAAGCCTCCTCTGCCACCTGCAACTATAGCAGCATCAGATTTAAATCCATCCCCTTTGCCCCTGCCCCTTGCAACTGCTCTGCCCCTATCATGTTTTCACTTGCTCTGCAATGTCAGCTAGAGTTACAAGCACAAACAGTCAGTTAAGTGGCTGTCTAGAAATAGCATGTGATCATTTGTCTTTTTGGTGATATTGATAGTGATTTCTTTTCTCCTGCCTAATTATTTATAAAAAATTAGTATACTGTAGATAGTGAGTGTGGCCCACTTGGAGTAATAGCAAAGGGAAACTACTTGATTTCGTTTGTAGCATTTGGCACTTTAGTGCAAACAAGAGGAGCTGTTAGATGTTCCTTTGAATGCATATGCTGTAGTATACTTACCAACAGAAAAGGGCAGTATTACCAAGCTGATTGGTCCAGAGTTGTGTTGGAAAATTTTGTGGACAGAAACACATTTATAGGTTGTATATAAGTTCAAGTCAAGTGAGTCTTGTCATTTCAGCATTGGAGCCAGTTTGCATGTATTCAGGAATACAGAGCCAGAAACTATAACTTGACCTCATACACTTTTTTGTACAAGTATGATTGATCTCCTGCACTTTAGAGGTTGAGTGGACAGACAAATATAAAAACTTTAGGAGGTTGGTCTCGACTACACAATTTCCTACTGTTATGTCTGTTATGAGAGAATATTCAACAGTTGAATTTGGTGAGAAAATGTTTTATATTTAGCACAGTTATTCAATGGTGCTCCAATCAACTAAGGGTAATGTTGAAACACATTTGATAGTCTGTTGAATCGCAAGGTTAAAAGAGTCCTCAAATTGTGGTGTTGGTGTTCCAGGTTTGTTTGACTGAAAATCTCAGATTGGTCTCATTTGAATCATGGTCGAATTTCATTCGAAGCAAATAGATCTCAAATCTGCTTTGTTAGTTTGAACGCTAGTGAACACTTACAGATTATGTAGAGAAATTAAACATTTTTTGAGATCATTTCAGCACAAAGAATTGAAGAGTGGTGGATTGAGGTTCAGAGAAGAGGCTAAGGGGTTGGCAGAAGCATGTTTCATGGATTAGATGCGCAGATATATGAGTGTTACCATGTGTAATTCAGCCGGTTGAGTCGGTTTTTAAGTTGTGTGTGTTGGTTAGGTAAGTTTGTACTAGTGTCTTGCTAGTGGTGATATCTCTTATGTATTGGATTAGGTCCATTTTTTTTTTCAGTTGGGTTTTTCATATAACAAATATGGTATGCCATTGTGACTGTGTTAGATCCTTTGATATTTAGTCATCAATGCAAAACAAAGAATATCTTCAGTTATGAGTTGTGAATATATATTTCATTCTGCATTGATCGATGCATCTTGTATTTGATATCATGATTGGTTCATGATATTGATCGATGCATCTTATTATATGCATTTCAATGGCTTGGGTCATGCCCAAAAGAGTTGTGGAGCTTTTCTAGACTTCTAAGCTCATTCATTAAGTGCTCTCAATCTTCAAAACTTTTTTCATTCATCTCCCTCCAAATATGCCACCATAGACAAATTGGAACCATCTTCCATACTGTTGCAATATGAGAGTTGTCCTAGATGCCTCGTCAAGAAGCTAGGAGGTCGATTCCATAAGAAGCTTGGGTGATTTCAGCATCACCGAAGCTAATCTCATCCAAGCAAAGTCATTCCACAAGGTCGTAGCAATCTCACAATGAAGTAATAGATGATCTACGGACTCTCCACTCTTTTTGCATATACAACACCAATCCATGAATATGATGTGGTGTTTCCGTAGGTTGTCGCTTGTGAGGATCTTCCCTGAGGAAGCCATCCATACAAAAAGCATTGCCTGCAAGAGTGCCTTTCTCTCTCAAATACCCTTCCATGGTAATATATTTGTATTATGAGTGGTGATAGCTTGATGTAGGAGCAAATTGTGAAATTTCCTTTCTTAGAAGGGTGCCTAAAGATCTTGTCTTCAACTCCCCCCATCATACGAGTAGAGTACACTAGATCATAGAACTCCGAAAAAGCATCAACTTCCCTCCCAATATTGTGCGTCTCTGAAGAATGTAATGATCTGTTGGGGAGTACCATTGGATAGGATTAAAAGGTCAGCAAATAAGGCTTCTTTCATTCTTGCTATGCCAAACTGGATAAGGTTCCTTGAGTGCCCTATTGCCACACCATACATCGTGCCAAAATTTGCTTTTTGACCCATCACGCACCTTAAAACAGATATTTCTTGAATGTGTCCAATCCTCTTCTTATGTGTTTCCATGGTCCCACCCCATGTGGCCCACTTATCTCATTCGAACACTATCCTCCCCATGGTTCAGCATACTTCGATTCTATGAAGACTCTCCATAATGCTCCCGTTCATTGTGGTATCTCTATAGCCATTTGCCAAGTAAAGCTTTGTTAAAAGAATGCAAGTTCTGAATACCCAATCCTCCTTCCAAGATAGGGGAGCACACCATGGCCCATTTTACCAAGTAGAATTTAAACTCATTGTTCATCCCCCCACAAGAAATCTCGTTGGAGTTTCTCCATGCGAGGAGCCACCTTGGTGGGAAGCTGAAATTGTGATAGGAAGTAGGTTGGCATGTTGGAAAGGGTACTTTTGATTAAAGTGACCCTACCACGTCTGGATGAATACATCTTCTTCCAACTAGCCAATTTTTGCCTCATTTTTTTCTAGTACATCATTCCAAATAGATTTTGATTTGAACAGGGATTTCATTGGAAATTGAGATATCTTGTATTCCAAAATGTAAGCTTTGCTCTCCACATTTGGAACATCCCCCACTGAGACTACTTCTGATTTAGGTAAGTTCACCTTTAACCCTGAAGCAGCTTCAAAGCATAAAAGGAGTGCCCTTAAAGCTCGAATTTGATCATGGCTGGCCCCACAAAAGATTAGGGTATCATCGGCAAATAATAGATGAGATATGTGAAGTGAGCCAATATTTGCCTCCCCCACGAAGAATCCAGATAAGACCCATCCTCCATGACACCTATTATCATCTTGCTAAAAGCCTCTATTATCAACTTTATGGCAATCCAAGTTATATCATGTCATGTAAATTGAAGTCTCTGAACAAATATCTAAAAACTTGGAATGGATGGTGGGTCTTATCTAAAAATGGAAGCTTTTAGCAAAATGATTTTAGGTATCTGGAGGGTGGGTCCGAAGGGAACTGCCTTGGAGAGGTTCCCCGACATAATAAATAAATAAATAAATAAAGTTGATAAGAAGATCACCGTTGTTGGACCTTATCAATGAATCCTTCGGATTTCAATCACATGTTTTCAAACTTGAAATACCTTGGGTATTCAAATACCTCCACAATCAAGAAGGATGGGAAAGTGATTTGAACATAACTTGGGGAGTCTCTTTTGAATGAGTTTTAGGTAATGTGCTTTCCATTCAGGCGATACTAGGAATCAATCGATCCTTGACCAAAAGGGGTGTTCCCGGTTGCTTGACCAAGTATAAGTTCCACTTGCATGAGGAATATCTAGTAAATCTTGTTCAGAAATGAAGTTAGAGAAGTCTACCATTGGTAAATTTAAGCTAGATCCTCCCGATCGCTCACTCAAGAATCGAGTAACGTTGAAATTGGTGAGTCGCCACCAATTCACCAAGGTAAGTCCCATATGCTATTAGGGTTACCGGTTCGCCCCATAGTAAATTTCTTGCACAATCTAAGTTAGGACCATAAAGACCTGTGAAGGCCCACTGATATCCATCCACAACATTCTTGAACGATCAAGCCACCATATAATCCCCCATACAATCTTCTAACTTTTCCGCCACTCTTTTATCCCACATCACTAAGATGCCTCCTGATTCTCCTTTGGATGGTAAGCAATACCACCTAACTTCATTACAACTCCACAAACTCCTAATAGTTCTTAGGGGGATAAATTCCAATTTCGTTTCATGTAAGCAAACGATGTCTACCCTCCAATTGCGTAACTGGTTTCTAATTTTGAGACACTTTTCCCTTTCATTCAGCTCCCTTACATTCCATGAAACAATTTCCAACTTCATAAAACAACATCCATTGCCCCCTCCCTTTGATCTTCCACGGTTAGAACTCCTCTCTCCTACTCCATCATTGACAGTCCAGTTGAGTCTTTTTAATTCTCTAGCTCTCTTCTTTGCGGAATTGATCTCACCTGGTGAGCTAGAGTGAGTCTGTCCAGCCTCTATAGCTGCAAGGAGAGCTATAGATTGGTCCTCGAAACCATTGCACAATATCACCACACCATGTTGAGTCTCCTTGGCTTTGTCTAAGACCCAACTGGAGACCTGGCTGTTGCTACTTTGGAGCAGAGAAATCAGTGGCATAGGTTCTTCTCAATTTACCACTTCACTGACCACAGGACTTGCTTGCACCTCACCCACCTCATCCGAGACAGGACACAACACCTACCGTTGTTCTCCCTTGACCCCATCTGAATCATACACTATCATTGCTATGTCTGGAATTTCCCTTTCCTCCGTATTACCCATTTCACAAACCCCACCCTCTATTTGATCCTTTCCAGAGATCAATAAATCTCCTATTTCCAGAAACAACACGTTCTGGGGTGATACCATGATGTTCTCCTCCATTTGGAGCTCCCTGGCGACAATTTGTGCTTCAAAAACAGAGACAGCATCATTTGTTCTTATTGTTGGTGCCACCAGTCTGTCGGCCTGGACACTAGCCACCAGCTTGCCTTCTTCAGGTCGATGGTTTTTGTGCAGTCCTTGTCTGGTGTAACATTGTCTCCGATTCTGTTTTTGCAGCACTGGAAGAGGACCCAACTTCAAAGGTTGAGTGACCCACAATTTTAACCCGCTAATTTGGGGTTGCATAACCTTTAGAGCTGTGGTTTCATCTTCCCTTTCTCAGCCCACGAGCTTCTTGTTACATGGGAGCCCATGGTCCGTTTCTTGCCAGCTGGTTCCCTCGCTTTTCTTTCCTGACTTGAGTCCAGGCCCATTTCCTGATTTTCCCGATATATTAGACTGCTGAGCTTCTCTCTCAAGGCTATCAACTCTTCTTTGAGGTTGTGCAGAGTCATCTTTTCTGCATCACGCCCCTTGGTCAGAGAGCCACCATTGCTTCTTGCATAAACTATGGTGGCTTGTGGCGCTTCTGACCTCCTATCTCTGCAAGTCTCGTAAACGGTAACTTTTTTCTTCCGCGACTATACTGCCCTTCATGCTCTGGTTCTGCATCCCTACTTTTCTTGGTTTCTCCTCGATTTTTCTGGTGTCGCCGTTAGTGGCTGGAGCTGAGCATGATATAACCTCTGCATATGTTGTAGAAGTCACTCCGCCGCATGTGTTCTTGCTCATTTGCTGTTTGAGCGTTTCAGCCGCCCCATATTACTTTGCTTCAGTTTTGCCTGCACTGCAACATAGTACCCGCAGTTCCATAGCCATCTTCCTCCACCCTTGAGCATTCTTACAAGGTTTGTGCAACCCATGATGCAGTTGGTTTACCCAATACCAGCTCTTTAGTCACCTTCCTACCTCTCTCCATAATGCGTATATAGCGACCAACTTCAACTGAAATCTCGAATATTTTTGTTTCAATGAGAACAGCCTTCAAATATCCCATCCTTGGATACTTGCACCTCTAAATACATCTAAATAAGTCTAGAAATGCTGATTGTCACTGGCAAGACTCATCAGAGGCAAGAGGCCTCAAGAAGTTCTTTATCCACAATCATCTCATATGGACTCCATCTATTAAGTCTAATGAACTTAGTTTAAATGATTTTCTGAATCTTTTTCTTCTACTAGTTAGGTGTCTCTATTGTATATTACGTATATACCTGTGTTGTGTCTTTGCACTTATTAATAAAGATCTTCTTGTGAGAAGAAAAAAAATGTCTTTGGTGTTTGAATTACTTGGAAAATCGTAATTGGCTGGCTGAATACACTGTTAGCTTTAAAATCATAACCTATAGTCACCCTGCTCTCCTGCTTTGTCAAGTAAACTAGGTGGTCTTTTTACAAATTATTTCATTGAGTTACAGCATCAAGAGCATTCCTTTTTTCCATTTATATAGTTTCTGGGGGCTATGATTTCTATTAACTTTTCTTTTGGTTATTTCTTTTCCTTTTATTTTCAGATCAAAATGGTACTTACCCACCTCTGCCATCAAGGTAGCTTCTATAAACTTAATCTTCATACTAAATGAAAAGGCTACATTTGCTTCTATTGCAGTTTGTCTTATATTTATAAGTTGTGTGTTGTTGTGGTTTTCTCCCTTTTGCAGCTCAAGTGGTTCGATCTTCTCCCACGGTTTTGCAATGATTATGTTTTCTTTGATATTTGGAGACAAGTCTCAGCAATGCAGAGCCAGTGCTACTTTTAAGCTTAACATTTGCTCAACTATAAGCAGGATTAGCGGTCGGAGTTATTGCTGGTGCAGCTATTGGAGGAGTAGCTGGTGTGGTGTTATTTGCCGCTTGTATATATCTCGGATGTTACCGAAAGAAGATGGAGGCGGCAAAGTTGCTTTTGGCACCATCTGAGGATCTATCTGAGCATGGTATATATGTTTCGTTCAAAACTTTTTCTCTCGCATCTTTACTTGTCTCAATAAACTTTTTTTACCCATCAAAAAAAAAATTCCTCTCCCATCTTGTTTTGTTTGTTTGTTTTTTTTTCTATACATTTTTTTCTGAAAGAGTGATTTGTGGATCTTCTAGAAAGTATCTTTAAAATAAGAGGTTTCTCAATGAAATGAACTACCTTATTCAATATCATACTTAACCTGTCCCTCCACCCCCACATCCTCCCCCCCCCCCCCCACCGGGGTCCCCCCAAAAAAAAGAAACAAACAATTAATAGGCATTATGGTTCATAGCTGGTATTCTTTTTTTCCTTTGGTGATTTTGTTTTTCTAATTTGCTGACAAATGTCCCTCTTTCGAGGAATGTGATTGATTTGGTTGAAGGGTTTGCAACATGAGATTCTCACTAGTGTCAGAACTCTGATTATCTTTGTGTTCTGCAAAATAGTCCGTCGAAATAACCTTTGAAATCCCATTTAAGCAGCGACACGGAATGCTTTGAACTGTACATACGATCATGGTGACTGATAGAACCAAAGTGTATTGATATTTGCACTTTTTTTAATGGGGGATTAAACACAAGCTCACTTATTGGTTTTCCCTCTACTTTGATTTAGGCCATGGAAGTCCCTTAAACAAGGATAAGGATTCAACTAGTGCTGCTGGTGGTCCAACTGTGGACAAATCAGTAGAGTTCTCATATGAAGAACTTGTTACGGCTACTGATAACTTCCATTTGGCTAATAAGATTGGTCAAGGTGGCTTTGGGGCTGTTTATTATGCAGAGCTGAGAGGCGAGGTATGTGACCATTTGCATTTTCATAAATCGGGTGCATTGCACAGTAGTTTTGCATGGAAGATTTGCACATTATGTAATTTTCTTGATTTCATTGTTAAGAGTTGTAGCCATGTGGGCTTATATTAAACAATATAATTGTCTCTTTGTGACAGGCTTGCATCCTTTCTCGAAATCTTATAGGGATAGTTTTCAAATAGTAAACATATGTGATCCTTTTAGATTGAAGATGGTAAGAACTTTGATTTTTAATCAAATAAGAAGATTTTCCTGAGAACAAATTTATTAAGGCATACATCAAGTTCAAAGGTGAGGACTACCTTGCAAATCGCACAGCTATAGATAAAATGGCTTAATGCAACTTTTATCTTCATTTTATCTGATAAGTTTTGGCTATTACATCTTTGCCACAATTTAAGATACTCGAAACTAGGGATTTTCAGGATGTTGAATATTTCACGGACGTCCTAAGTACAGATCGAGCTGGACAGCAATGGTAAGTGTAGAATTTGTAAAGTCAGATCCAGTTGATAAATAGATCTAATTGAGTAGGTTCAGCACCCAGTTTGAATAAGTAAAGGTTTTTTGAATAAGGGAAGTTGATGAGAAATTAATCTTCTTGGTGAATGAGAAAAATGGATGAACAGCTCAGTGAGTATTTAGTCTTTGTACAGGTTAAAGATGGAATGTACATTCATCAACATCTTCTTTGCTCAATGTTTCTTGCGCATTTGTTAATATTCTACATGGATGACTAACCAAGCACACCAGACTTTGTCCATGCCATCCAAATGTTTACATCATATAATTTTCAGCTTTTCCTATTGTCCCTTCACTCTATCTGTGCAGAAAGCTGCAATCAAGAAGATGGGCATGCAAGCATCCAGAGAATTTCTTGCTGAATTAAATGTTTTAACACGTGTTCATCACTTGAACCTGGTAATGTACATTCTTTCCCAACACCAATATCATCATTGTTTAAAAAAGATGACTTGTATGCTAGATTCTTTTTTATTTTATGGGGAGCAATATTATTTCATCAGTGATATTCTTCAGACAATTGCTCACATCAGCAAGAGAGCTTTATGTAAATGTTCATTGCTGTACTACATACCGGGCAGATGATCTTGACCTCATTTTGTTTTTCTAAATTTAGATATGAATCTATATCTATGTACTATATAATTTTCAAAACACAGACCTTTGCCCTTATAAAGCCACATCATAACTATCTTTCTATATTTTAATTATAAACAAAGGATTAAGTTGCTCAACCAAAATTTTAGATGTCAAGATGCATGGACACTCTTTTAAAAGATTCTATTTACTGTATAATACCTCAAGGTATACTATTTCCATTAAGTAGTATTGTCCATCTAATAAATTTAGGTATTCTTGGCATCGTGTTGTTTTTGCACCGTGTAGTTTTATGATTCGTTCAACATAATTCCTGAGTGAAGAATTAGTGATCAAAGAAAAATTCCTGAGTGATGAATCTTGGGCCCTAGGGCTAAAGTATCCATGTAAATTACATCAGTAACTCCCAACCACTCCGCACAGGGCAACTCACTATATATCCCTCAAGGGTCAGCTTTGCCATTTATCTTACCATCAATGCCATAAACTGCCAAATTGGAGCACACATAGTTGTGGCATCCATATTTATTTAGCAAGTAAGACCTTATAGCCAAGGTATCATAAGTTTATTTGCAACTTTAAAAATTTCCATGTTATTACTTAAAAAAATCTCCGTGTTATTTCCACAAAATATGGACTGCTGCAAGAATCAACAATAATATTAGAAGCCCTTCTACATTGTGTAAGTGTGGGTTTTTTTTTTTTTTTTTTGAGGTTTTAGAATGTCAATAGAATAATTACAACGTACTGCTGGGAGGATTTCTGATGACTTAGCTGCGTCTGTAATAAAAGTCATGCAGTAGTGTCATTTTTCTCTAAAGCGAATGTAGATGATGTGTATTTCTTTTAATCTTCAACGTTACATATCACTTACTATAAATCATGGCAGGTGCGCTTGATTGGATATTGCATTGAGGAGTCTCTTTTCCTGGTCTATGAATATATTGAGAATGGCAACTTAAGCCAGCATTTGCGTGGTTCATCAGGTAAGGTCCCATGTGCATGTTAAGGATCTTTACAAGTGATGTCACATTCAGATAGATGGCTATAATTTTGTTGACATGTTTCCAGGGAGGGACCCATTGTCATGGGCTTCTAGGGTGCAAATTGCCCTTGATTCAGCCAGAGGTCTTGAATATATCCATGAGCACACTGTTCCTGTCTATATTCATCGTGATATTAAATCGGCAAATATATTGATAGACAAGAACTTCCATGGAAAGGTTGCATTAGTAACTCTGATGTTGTTATAGATATTCAAAAGCTTATTCAAGTTGTTGTACTGAAATATTTGCATTGCAGGTTGCAGATTTTGGATTAACTAAACTTACTGAAGGAAACACATCACTCTCCACCCGTGGTCTTATGGGAACATTTGGATACATGCCACCTGAGTAAGTTGGCCTTTCTTTTATAAAAATATTAAGGTAATGGCAAATTTAATTCAGCAATGAGAGAGACTAGTTTTGGCGTATGCAAGCTGCTAGAAGGACAATACATAGCTCAATAAGTGGCTGTCTAGAGGTTTCTTGTAGTTCTCACCACCGTCATAAAATGAGTTACCAAGGGACTTGGAAATTGATTGTAATTGTGAACAATTCCCAACCTTAGGTCCTTACATACGCATCTATGCAATTGTCTGGGCCTGCTGATTTGTTATTTTCGCTAGTGGCTGATGGCACTCGGCAGTACCATCAGGAACTTGGGAGGCTCTTCTTTTGTGAGATCTGTATATAGGCTTTTATGTGCCAGGATATGCTTTCTTTTTGTGAATGTTGTATCCTGCAGTACTTGTGATGTTTTGTCCTTGCAGCTGCTGATTTTCTCCTTGAAAGTGGGTTTCACAAAATTGAGTTTTCTACTCAGTACTCACTGATCCCATGGGCTCCTTCCTAATAGGGGAGGAAAAGCTTTTGGTTTGATTTGTCTGTATAAAATTGGATTAATTTTTACCCTTTTTTGTGCAGATATGCTCAGTATGGAGAAGTTTCTCCCAAAGTAGATGTATTTGCTTTTGGGGTTGTCCTTTTTGAACTTATTTCTGCAAAGGAAGCTGTGATGAGGCCAAACAGCTCCACAGTTGAATCTAAGGGCCTCGTCGCATTAGTAAATCCTCTTACCATCTTTCTAATGACACATACCCTCCCTTTTCTTTCTCCCCTGTTCTGTTCTGAGAGATTGATATGAAGCCTTTATTGGTACCCCTTACAGAATGTTTCTGGGAAAGCAGCCTTGAACATGCACTTGATATATTTTCTGTGATTCACAGTTTGAGGATGTTCTTAATCAGCCCGATTCTATGGAAGACCTGCGCAAACTAGTTGACCCTCGGCTTGGAGATGACTACCCACTTGACTCAGTCCAGAAGGTGAAGCCAACTTTATACAAAATCTCACTACTATTTGTTTTGTAATTTCCAATGGAATAAAACTATGAACACATTTGGTTGCAGTTGGCTATGCTTGCGAAAGCATGTACACAAGAGAATCCGCAACTACGTCCAAGTATGAGAACTATTGTGGTTGCCTTGATGACGCTTTCATCGACAACCGAGGATTGGGATGTCCGCGCCTTCTATGAAAATAAAAGTCTTGTCAATCTCATGTCGGGAAGGTAGAAACTAGACAGTGCAATCGCACTTGCATTACGGAAGCTTTTTGGTTCGAATAATACCAATGTTAAATTTCAGATACCGTCATTTTCAATACTTAAAAGTATAGGAGAGTTTGTAAACTGTACAAAACTGAAAAACAAGCTCCTATGTACAAAAGACTTAGAGGACACAAGTGTTAGTGAAATACATTGTAATAAAATAAAAATTACAACAAAATAGAATTTGAAATGAAACTAGTTGGGACTGACAAAGTCATTTGTGGTTGACAAAGTCTCAAATAAACTTGTACAACAGATCTTCTCTTAACTTGTTTTCTCGAGAATACAACAGCCTACCTGATCTTCTTATAGTTCGAACCAATTATGTGGAAGAGGTTAAGTTCAGGCCTCCACCAGAAAAGACACATCTATTTGTCTGTAAGAAGTCTAAGGGCTTGTTTAGAAATAGATCTCATCTCAAAATTTTCATTTTATCTTATCTCATTCTCAAACATAATTCAAATACAAACATTTTTTCAAACTAATCTTTATAACTTTTCCAAATTTTTAAACAAAAAATAAAAAAATAATTCAAATTTTTCAAATTTTCAAACAAAAATTATATTATAAAATTATATTTTAACAATATTTAAATTATATAATATTTTTTATTCAATTTTTTCTCTCATTTCTCGAAACTCAAAAAATACTCAAGAGTGGCTCTACAGCCACCTAGTCGGAATCCAAATTTGGGTCCCTACAAGTGTAAATTTTTTTCTTTTTTGCATGTAATTTTTAAATACTCTTAAATATTTTAAAAAAAAATCACAACATCATTAATTATTAAGTAAAAAAACAAATTAAAAACAATGTCGGGAGAATGTCTTGGGACCACCTATCAGTGGCCCAAGCATTTCCTAATACTCAACTCAAATTATCTTACTACTATTTACAAACTATCTTACTATTATTTATAAAATTTTCATCTCATCTCACCCTCGGAACGAGCCATAAAAAATATCACTCAAGATTTTTAATTTTTCCAGTAACAATTATTTCTCTTCTACCGAAATAAGATAAAAGATCACTCCATATTTAAAACGCGAGATGATTTGGGACATTTCGGTCTGAAACCATTCAAAATGTCAATTTTAGATATTAAAAGCAGTTAAGGCAATAAATCAAAGCAAATAAGGTTTGACCAAAGGAGAGGAACTATACAGCTTAGACGATTTGAAAAGATGATGGCCTGGGCAATTAAAAAGGATCTGATGCTACTGAAAGACATGGATCATCAGTTATATTTTCAAAAGAGAGACACTTGGAATCGATCGGGTGTAATACCCATTTTTACACCAACGAATGAGGAACTGCCACGTATGGATTTCAGTAAAATTAATAGAGAATAGACCCATATGCAGCCGATCACATTTTTTGTATTCTCTTCTCTGTGTGCCCCATATCTCTCTCTCTCTAAAATAATAGAAAGTTCGGAAATGAAAATGATGATGCTCAGTTTTAATGCCTTGGGTTCCCATATGGTTATTGGAATGATCCATAGCTTCTTGCAGAGAATTTTACTGCCATGAAAAGAGAACAAGATGATGATAGAAAACTATTTTCTAGTACTCATGTATCAAATTTGCTTTTGGTTTTTGTTTTCTGCATGTCTTGTTGCTAGTTTAATAAAATGTGATTTCTTTTCCAACAATTAGAATGGAGGAATTGGAAGTCGGGTTCAAACATTATCCAACCACTTGAGTTTGCCAAAGACTTCTTCAGAGATTGTGGCCATGGAAAAGTTCATGCAATTCCAAGATTTTGTTCCTTGTAAAATTAGAGCAAAATAGAAAATGCATCCAACATGATCTGATCAGTTTTCGCATCCAACATGCTTTAAATAAATCGACCATAAACTAAATACTTAATATGCAAAAGAGAATGCAGAATAAACAAAAAAAAAACATACAGGTTAATGGCTAAAATCAAGTGGGTTCTGGATCGGAGATCGGTTCGTTCCTCCAAAGCACTCGACGGAGAGGGAGAAAAAACAGAGGGCGTGGGGGAGAGAAGAGAGAAAGGGAAAATGGGAGAGGAGAAAGGGGAGAAGACGCTGAGGAGAGGAGAGAAAGTAGAGAATCGGGAGGGGAGAGGAAGAGAAGAGAATCGAAATGGGAGAAGAGAATCGAGAGGAGAGAGGAAAAGAAGAGAATCGAAAGGGGAAAGGAGAATTGGGAGTGGGAGAGCATAGGGAAAAGAATAGAGCTGATTCAATAAGCTATAACTCATTGTAAGATAAATAAATCTCATATATATTGAGATTCTATTGGCCGATGTAAAAATGGGTATGACATCTGACCGGTTCTGATCTTTTCTCTTTTCAAAACTATAAAGATAGGGGATAGGAGCGGCAACTTCCTATTAAAGCAATACAAATTTATAAGGAAAATGGCCAATGCTAGCCATCACTAACTCAAATTGGTCAACTTTACGTGCTATTTAAGGTAATGTTTGAATTGATATATGATAGGCATTTGTTCTCTTTTTTATTTTTTGGATATTTGATCCAGGATACAATGAATAAACCTAAGGACAATGGTTTTCTAACATGATTCAAACTCCAAAACAAAGTGATCTAACATGCTACATGAACAACAACGGATTATACCAAGGTAGTTTGGACGTAGAGAGCGAAGACCAACCAAGAGGGTTATGAAGTTGCAATCCAAAGCATCACTATACTACATTCATTGACTATGTTGGAATTAGAGAAGTACTATATGCAAGGGAGCGGCATGTGAGGCCTATGCGCACCTATGAGTAGGGTTGTACAGAAACCGACGGGACCGGCCGTCGCAGACACAGACAGGCCACTGGAGTCCAAAACCGATAGAGAACTAGTCGGCTGGCAGTATAAAATTAAAGAAACCGACTCCGAGTGATTCGGTTTCTGTCTGAACCAAACCTAAACCATCGAATCGACTGATTATATAAGTGAAACGACTTCGTTTTAGTTATAAGTTTTATAAAAAAAAATTAGGTGAAATGGTGCCATTTCGTCTAATTTTAATAAACCCCCTTCTTCTTCCCCCGTCATCTTCTTCCCTCTGCAACTACAACTTCTTCCCACCAATGGCATGGCCTGCCGCTCCCCTCCTCCTTCATAGTGACACCAATGACAAATCGACAAACCGCACCGACTCACACTGACACTGAAGACGTCGGTTTTCTCCCCCAAATAGGCCGGTTCTGAAACTCTTCAGAAACCGTCAGTGCGACGTTGATTTTGGACCAAAATTGCACCGAATACGTCTGTTTTGAGCCCTATCTATGAGAGTGGGAGAGTGGGTTGTATGTAAAGCCCATTATTGTGTATAGGACTGGCCAATGCATGAGCACTCGCACCTATCCCAAAAATGTTTGAATGATGGGGATGGATGATTGGTGGACGTTGATAATCGTGAGATGTTGAGTGGTATTCAAGAGTGCATGAAATAAGCGGATGTGAGATTTGTAGAGAAAGAAATTGAGCAAAACAAAAGGAAAAATGAAAGAGTAAGGACAAGGGCAAACCTCCAAGGAGAGGTGGTTGAAACTGATGAGGATGAAATAAAATGGAGAAATGAAGAAGAGGCTTTGCTCCCTCCCAAGAGTAGCATGCTTGTTATTCTCGAAAGCCTTTTTTTATTTTATGTTTCTTTTTGTTTTTGCCTTCATACAATGAAAATATAGTTTGCCAATTAAACTACTTATTTTTTTTTTAGAAATAGATAGTTTTATTGCTCACCAAAACAATAGGAAGAACACATTCAAGAATTTCCTCAATATATCTTCTTGAAAATTGAAAGCATCTTTGGCAAGCCCATGAGCTGCAGTGTTTTCCTCATGTTTTACATGTTGAACTGACCAGCTTGATGACAAATTCAGCATATCTCTTACGTCCTCAATCAGCATACTAACCTGGCTCCAATTACTAGTCTCCGTGTGAAGTGCATTCACAACCTGAAGCGCATCCCCTTCTAAGAGAATCTTGCTGAGGTCATGATATGAATCCGTGGGAATAAAATCCTTTGACCTTGTAATTAACCCATCTGAAACTTGCAAAGAATATTTAAGACTAAGTCCATCTTGGTACCCATCAGGCCAAGTTCCTAACTAAAATTGATTGCTATCATGACTGCATAGGTTTCACCTAGAAGGGCATTTGCATTCAACATCCTAGTTGCTTGAAGAGTTCCAATAACTTGTCCTTCAAAATCCCTTATTATGACCCCAATGCCAATTTTACCGCTAGACTTATCAATAGTTGCATCCCATTTCACTTTGTATGTTCCTGTTGGGGGTTTTCCCAAGATTCAGTCAACTAAAGATTGTTTCATCTATAATGCAGTAGATTATCTTGAGCACTCCTAAAAGCTTGTAAGTCCTCCTTAGCCTGCTTGCTAATCAAATTTGGATGAGTGTAGCCTTTCCCATGTGTGACCGAGTTCCTTCTCATTCAGATCATCTTAGCAATCAGAGCAGCCTTTGTTAATTCATCCTCATTCAATTTGTTGAGCCACTGATCACAGATCTCTATAAATAATTCACTATGCAGGGTCATTTTTTGGATTTTGTAGCACCTTTGACTCCAAACATCCTTAGCAGCCATACAACACCAGAGAACATGTCCCACAGTTTCAAACTCCTTGTTACATAAGATGTAGGTATCCTCTTTTACAATTTTCCTTTTATTCAAATTGGGAAGATTAGGAAGAGCATTTTTGCAAGCTCTCCAAATGAACAGTTTTACAGCATTGGGCACTCTTAATTTCCAAATAGCATTCCAAAGTCCCTTAGAATTTTGTCCTTCAGATGATTCTATTTCTCTTGCAGATCAAGTTGACAACATCTTGTGTAGATGGTATGCACTTTTTACAGAAAACATACCATTAGTAGAATAATGCCATACCATCTAGTCCTCTCGATCTCCTAGATTGATTGGGATGCCTTTTATCATTTCAACTTCTTAGGGGGAGAACACATTTTGGATAAGATCTTTCTTCCATCTTTTAAGATCATCATCTCTCACTTCAAATACCTTAGCATCAACACCTAATCCAGTTACAGGAGATTGGATCATATGAGTGGATGGTCTTTGAATCTATCTATCTTTCCAGACTTTCTCTTTCTTTCCATTTCCAATACTCAAGATAATACCTTTCTTCATAAGTTGTTGTCCTGCCATGATACTCCTCCACACTAGAGAGGGTCTACTTCCAAGTTTTGCATCCAAGAAATATGATTTTGGGAAGTATTTGTGTTTGAAAATACATGCAGGCAGTGACTTAAGACTTTGTAAAATTCTCCAACTTTGCTTAGCAAGTATGGTCATATTAAAGCTCCTAAGATCCTTGGATCCTAGCCCTAATGGACTCTTTGAAAGCCCCAATTGATTCCATTGAACCCACTGAATTTTGGAATGATCTTCATTGTAACCCCACCATAATTTCTTCATTAATCTATTCATCTTCTTTGTAATTGACAAAGGAAGCAAAAATATTCCTATGGTGTAAGTAGGAATGCCTTGGAGAATAGATTTGAGTACGATTTCTTTTCTTCTAAAGATAAAAACTTTGTTAAGCTTCTGAGTTGAGGCTTTTTCATAGACTTGAAGAATGTGGGCAAGCTTTTCAACAGGGAGAGATGGAGAAGCATAGAAGTGCTCCATGAGCCACTTCATTGCCCATCATGTGGAGTAGTACTCATGATGACAAGAAAGCAACTCTGGAATGACTTTCTATATGTTTCATATGCATATATATTATATTTCTTGACAAGTTTTATGCATTTTATGCATCTTCCTCACTGTTTCTGCATTGTTCAAACCGGAAACTGATCTGTAGTGTTTCCTGCTTGACTCATGATTCATCGAAAGATATATGGGGACATTAATGCATGCCAAATTGTTGTCGATCAAAGAGAATTATTAAATCAGAAATAAATTTTATAAAAATAAATTTATAAATTAGCGTGAGTTAATTTACGCCAGATTTTAAAATCATTTTAATTATAAAATAGATAGCACGAGCATGTTTCTCTTTATCCTGCAGGCATGCAGTAAGAATTACGTACCAAGAATGTGTCTTTTTTTTTTTTTTTTTATCACTACTTGTCGTGCTAGCTAAGAACCCTAACACAACTTCTTCTTCAAGTCCGCGTGAGAGAGGTTTGCGTGATTGGCCAATATTGATTACAGCAGTACTGCATGCATACATGCGTTAACTATCATTAACAATAGAATTACTTTTGGACCCTTTGAATTATGACAATTAATACATTTATATATATACACAAGGGCGGGTACGTACTAATTACTTCTCTAGCTTTGGCCAAACAAACGTCTTATTTTAAATTGAAGTAATTACATTAATTGGTTTTAATTATTTAATTAACATTTTGGTTAAAAAAATCAAAATATATCTTTTAGATTATCTTATGTGATTTTGTTTAATATTTTAAGGTATCACATTTGGAAAGAGCTAGGGATCGCTGGGGAATCCGCTGAAAGTCACTGCTCCCCTTCTTTTATTATTTATTATTTATTATTTTTACTTAATGATTAAGAAATTATTATTTAATATTATTATGATTTTTTTTTCTTTTTTAAAAAATATTAAAAAATGATATGAAAAAAAAACTTTAAAAAAAAACTTAAAATGCCTAGCGAGAGCCCCAACTGTCAGTGTAGACCCAGTCATCATATTTTTACCATTTTGGATTAATTTACTATAATTTCTGATTTGATGTAAAAATTATATATATATATATGTCCAAAATAGAGCGTGATCAATTATCTCATCAACCTTTTATTGTTGTAATAATTATAGGAGATCATTTTACTTTATATTTATCCTTTCAAATCCAATTTTGAAAGATTTGATGAAGGGGAGAAAAAATGATGAGAAAAGATATTTACAATCGTAAATTGTATAACCGCTGCGTAATCGTTTTGAAAAAAAAAATAAAACATGAAATCTATATGATAAAATTAATTTTTAATAATAGATCATATTCTTTTTTAAAATGATTATATAACATTCATACACTTCATGATTGTATGTAGAATCACTCAAAATGATAGACCCAATGCAGTCATCAACTTTAATGAGAGGGATCGCCAATTTTGGACAAAAATTAAAAAAAAACATTATGACGTGGAGGTGAAAAATACTAAAATTGTAGCCGTTACTATTTAAAAAAAAAATAGTAACCGACGAGCCGTTACGTTGGATACCCGTTCAAATTCCGGTAGCTAAAATTCAAGTGGGCCCCATCCATTTACGAAACCAAACCTCAAGCGCAGTTGGTGACATTGCCGCCGGTTCACCTTCCCTCGTCGATCTCCCTGTTACGGAGATAAAAAAAGGCTCGTGCCCATGTCCTAATCCTTACACGAAACTTCCCTCACCGGACAACCCACAACCACACAGAGAGTGACTCTTTTGTCCCCTACGGTACCCTCTACCACAGCATAGTGCCTCTGAAACGGCACTACGTACGCTTCTTGCTGCTCTCATTGGGCTCTGTTTTCCGAGTAATCTTTTTCGCTTCAAGAACCACTTCTCATTGATAGTATACGCTGCGTTTATGCTCTGTTTTCTGAGGAATCTTGTGAACTTTCTGCCTGAGGGAATGAAGAACATGGAATTTCAGCATTGAACCTGAAAACGGTGTGTTTGCAGCTCTGGCATTTGACTCTTCTTATTTTCTGAGCCGAGATCGTAGAGATAGAGAGGTAAGACTGAAAAATTTTGCGCTTTCTGTTGGATCCAATGGCTGTTTGGCTGCTGAGAAAAAGGAGGAAAGTTAGAACATGAGGTCTTTTTTTTAAGGTTTCTCAATTTCAAACTCCATCGACCGGGTGGTAACAATGTCGTCTGTTTGGCTGCTAAGAAAATGAAATTTTGGTTTTCACTTGTTCTGTATTTATATGTGTATATCTGTATCTATATCTATACTTTTTTTCTCTCTTATTCTTAAACTTTCAAGAACAGATTAGTTGAATCCATTGGCTAAGAAAAAGAGGAGAACTATAAGAAAATAAAATATATATTTTTTTTCATTGGCTCAACCCGGACGAATCAAATACCTATTATCATCATCTTCAGGAAAAAAAAAAAAAACAATGCCGTCTTTCTTCACTTGTATTGCTTAATCAAATAACCAAGAATCGAACTTTATGAAACGCTCAATTTGGCTGCTGAAAGGTGGAACAATTTTTGGATGTTAAGATTTATGATTGTTATTCCAGTGGAATATTTATTTTATGATTTATTTTTTTTCCCGCATTTTCTTGGCAATCAAACAGACGTGTAAGTTCCAGTCTTGTGACTAGTTTCCAGGCTTTCTGCACACACACATACACATACACATGTATGTATATATGTATGTATATGTATGCGCGCGCGCGTATTGTTACATATTTATCGTAATGTCTTCTCCTTTTCATTATCTTTTATTAATTTCTATAGGTTGATCTGCATACCCCTTATGTTGTTAAATGTGATATTCCGTTTTAAATAAATGACCGAAAGCGAAAGTAGTTGTTGTTCAAACCCTACTTTTTGGCTGCAATTAAGACATGATTTTATTTTTCAACTCTTTCGTGGAGATCCACTCTACTTTACCAAAAATATGCTGTGTCCAAAATGGTGCCCTGTGGGTTTTCTTGAGCTTGAGATTACCTTATTATTTTATTTTATTTTTTTTCAGAAATTAAATTATCATTTTGTTTTTGAGGAGCTCATATGGCTACACTCAAGGATATAGAAGTTGCAGCAGCTATCAATATCCTCACTGCATTTGCTTTCTTTGTGGCATTTGCCATACTTCGTCTGCAACCCGTCAATGATAGGGTCTACTTTCCAAAATGGTATCTGAAGGGTTTAAGGAGCAGTCCACTGAACAGTGGTGCATTAGTAGGCAAGTTCGTCAACTTGGACTTCAGGTCATATGTCAGGTTTTTGAACTGGATGCCTGCTGCATTGAAAATGCCAGAACCTGAACTAATTGACCATGCAGGGTTGGATTCTGCTGTTTACTTGAGGATCTACTTAGTCGGGTACTCTCTTAAAGATCATTTCTCGATCAATAGCTTTCATGGCCTGCTATGTTGGAATTTAAGTGTCCTTTCTATAGTCTAATAGTCATTCTACGTTTTAACTGAATATATCTCTTTGCTTCAGACTTTGGTTTGTTATTTTGTTCTATAGGACTGATTCTACCATTTCTGCTGTCAAAGTGCAGGCTAAAAATTTTTGTTCCTATAACATTCCTGGCTTTTGCAATCATGGTACCTGTTAATTGGACCAATGGCACCTTGGAGCACTCGAATTTAACTTATAGTGACATAGATAAGCTTTCTATTTCAAATATCCCAATTGGATCTGATAGGTATGCAGAACTTTCCATCGCTATATCTTCTGATCAAATATTGTACAATTTTCACTTATTGGTAATGAATCTTCTCCTCTAGATGTTTTGCATTAGAATTTGTAACGTACTTAAAATGTTGTCAATTCAAAGTTATATTACCTTTTTTCGCAAGTCCATATGAAAATTGAATGGTGTGAATGGGTCAGTAAGTTTGATACATATATTTTATATCTTTCTCAGAATGTTTAACATATAAATCCACTATCATCAGACCATTAGTTTGGTCGTCGATTACTTTTCTCATTCTAATGACTGCCTCTTTTTTGGGTAAAGACTATAAAAGATACTAGATATTCTACAACTCGTATTTTCTCAACAACAATTAATATAAATGGGAAACTAGTGTACTGGGCTATAGAGTGTACGCATATATTAGAGTGGACAATGAAGCATGCATACATTTGGCCTACTCTGCAATAACACTCCACTCTCCCGTGAAACCTTTCAATTAATGGTCAAAGTTATTTGTTGCAGATTTTGGACTCATTTGGTAATGGCTTATGCTTTTAGCTTCTGGGCATGCTATGTTTTGAAAAAGGAGTATGCGATAGTTGCATTGATGAGGTTACATTTTCTCGCTTCAGAACAACGGCGCCCCGATCAGTTTACAGTAAGCTCATACATATTGTATCATCAAATTTTGTGGAGAAAGAGTAGAGAAATGATACTTGCAGTCGTGAGCGTGCAGTCGTGTGCAGTCACTTTGAAAAAAATGAATAAATATGGGACCCACATGAAAAGAAATTAATTTTTTAATAGTGGACCCCACTCTTTTTCAAAGCGACTGCACGGCGTTTGCACATTCCACGACTGTATGTAGCATTACTCAATTTTGTGATATGGGTTGTAAGGCCAACCTTTTCTAGCACAATATTTAAGTCATGACATCTGAATGGGTGAGGTGGGGGTGGTCTGGCGTATTGGCCAAGAAAATGTAATTTTTGTTAGAAGTAATCCCTTTACATAGTTATAGGTAAATATGAAAAGGGTATAAATGGATACACACTCTCAAGTCTCTTACCCTTTCCATATTCTATCTTATGTACTCGGAATTCATTCACTTTGAGCAGTCTCGAGGAACAGCTAGATTAAGGGAACAATCGCAGATGTTGGATGTCTATAATATTTTCGCAAGTTAAAATGTTTGTGTTGACCCTTATATGGCACCCATGCGGCTCGAGGACGTGAATCCATGGTTGAGGAATAAGATATTGTTGATTTGCTGTTGTAATCTAATCAAGGGCATGATTGTCAAGGATAAGGGTAGAGGGATGAAGAAGATTCAACTGGTGCAATCCTCGGGTTAAGATTTGAGGGCTTAGTTTGTGAATTGATCAAAGAACATGTTGTCAGAGAAGGGCAGTTCACAAGGCTGAAAATATAAGTTCCAGCCAGTTGGTGATCAGGCTAGATGGCACGTGTTCATCAATTGTAATTTCTATCATACTTAAACGAGTGAAGTAGATGGTAGGGGCATACTGCTACAGTTATTTGAAGTTGGGGTACTGTCAATTGAACAAAATGAGTGTCCAATGGGGACTTCGCATGAGGAGATCATAGTTTCAGGCAATAAAATGTAATTCACCCGTGATGAATTCTCTATATGACTGATATACAAATAATTGTATGTCTATGCAGCCATTTGAATAGGGTGAAATGTAATGAGCTAGAACTCATCTATAGTAAGTATACAGTAGTAACCATGAGTATCATTTGAGTTGAAATGCTCTCAAACCTTGTGGCTATTTTGCTTCATGTTGAATTTTAATTTTTAATTTTTTTTCCCACGCAGGTACTAGTAAAAAACGTACCGCCAGATTCTGATGAGTCAGTTGACGAGCTTGTGGAACACTTTTTTCTGGTCAACCATCCTGAACACTATCTCACCCATCAGGTTTGATGCTGCAATATTTCTGCATATAAACAGATACAATGAATGAACGAACTCTCATGGAATACATGAATACATGATTTGCTCACACATACAGAGACATGCATATGAACTAGAAAAAAGCTGAGACGATCTGCATATCTTCGTAGATGCATATTACCATATAGCTAGAGACACATACATCCATGCGTTTGACAATAAAGGTACAAACATAGTTTGAAGTGTTGTTAGAGTCTACATGCATATATGATTCTAAAGGATGACGATTTAGTTGCCTGGCCTGCACATGTTCATGATTCCAGTTTTTAGGAACTTGGTTTGCATCTTCATCTCAAGAATAGAAATGGGGGTTAGTTTGTGTGATAGGTAGAGTGGGGTTATAGTCATTACTATGGTTTGATATACGTCATTCTATTCGATACTCCTAACAAAGAAAACTGACTGGTAATGATCAATGTTACTGAGATCCTCTATATTTTTAGACCCTCTCATTCCATTGTAGTGCTTCTGAGCTTGCCCAGTTTGGAGTTCACCTGCACAATTTTGTTTGTGAGCCATTTGAGGGAATAGCTCAAGCATATAAATAGTAGGCATATTCTTTCCTGATAAGTAATAAAAATTTCATTAAGATGCACAAAAGGCACAATCCATGTACACACAGGATTTAAGAGAGACATTCATCTAGAAAGAGGAAAAGATACAAGAAACTCATGAACATTAAACGCCTGAAAGTCAAAGGAGGTTCTTACCTAGCTATCCACATGCAGGTTGTTTACAATGCAAATAGACTTTCTAATCTAGTCGAAGAAAAGAAGAAGTTACAAAACTGGCTTGACTACTATCAACTTAAATATTCCAGAAATCAATCTAAGAGGCCTTCTTCAAGGGTATTGCACTGCTCCAAATTTATTTTGTTCTTCCTAATTCTGATATCTTTAGGACTAGCTTTTTTCATACTCAAATGAAATATTATGTTATTTTCACTTTTGGCAACGAATGTTTTCTGCGCAGACTGGTTTTCTAGGTCTATGTGGAGATAGGGTGGACTCAATTGATTTTTATACATCTAAGATTGAAAACTTCTCAGAAGAGGTAAGCAGCATTTATTGAGCATCTTGACTTTTTTTATTTGATTTCATAGAAAGCATATACTGTGATCTGTCCCGAGTATGTGCAATTACACAAGCTAGCTAGTTAGGGTAATGTCATGTTTATACCAGTGTTTCACATGGATTACTTGAAGTTATGACTCTCTATTCTTCATCTTAAACGCGTGCTTAAGAGCAAAGAGCAAGGCGAAAAGCACACTTTAAGCGTGCTTTTTGATGTTGAGGTGATTTCAAATAATCTGTAAATAATAATAAAGAAATAATAAATAGCATTAAAAAAGTAATAAATTATTTATGATAGTAGCAGTGAAGTACTCTAGCTTTCTAAACACAGCCTAAATTGCTAAAAATCACGCTATTATAATATAAAAAATTATAAAATATAATTTAAAGAATAAAAAATATTTTGTAAAAAAACATTCGTAAGTAATTATAAGATGATATTAAAGATAATTTAATACTATAGCTGCACCATAATCTTGTATGCAATGTATATACTTTGAACTCGATATAATAGTCCAAATTTAATGGAACGGTACTCTATTACTTATATATTATGTTTGATAAAGCTGTTTGCCCCGGCCGCCACCTAAGGCGCCACCCCTCATGGTGGCCATTCCAATTTTTTGGTTTTCTAAGTTTGTTATATTTAAATAAAAATATGTTTATTTTAAAGAGTTTATTTATTATTACTAATTTAAAAAATTAATTAGCTTAAAATTTTAAAATTGACAGGTGGCAATCATTGAAGCTGCCACGTGTTTTCGATAAACGATGAGACAAAAAAATTAACAAAGGTCCTCTTTCTAATTAACTCATAAATCGTACCACATGCGATTAATTCTCAAAAGAAAAAATTAGAGGATCTTAACCTAAATACCCATAGCACAAGGGTGTTTGACCAAGACTTTTTAAATTTGTGTAATTAGTTGATTCCTTGATTTTCATGTTTTGTTACTATAATAAATAAATTAAGTTCATAGGCTAAATATACCACAATCTAGGAGTGTATGTGATTCGGTCCGGACTAGAAAAGTCGACCGGATTGGACAGGACCAATAAGGGGTTTGGTCGGTTTCGGTCCTTACTCCTTACAAAAATTGGTAATCGATTTGGTTCCGGGATGTGGTTTTATTGGATCGAACCGAAATCGACTGAAACACTTGTATATAAATTTTTTAAATATTATATATATAATATTATTTTATATAGTAGTTGTATAAGTTAACTATGTAATTTTCATCTAATCTATCACCCTTGATAATATACAATTTAAAATAATATATGCTATCAATTAACTAATATAACATATGATAATATATGTTATTATATGTAGATACATACTACTATTTACACCAAATTAAAGTAATTAGATAATTTTTTTTAAGATATCTAAGTTTCAAGTAAGCATGAATAATACAATGAAATTATTTAATTAGAATTCCAATTCATTAACCATATATAAAATGTTAGAATTTTAATATAGGCCATTATGAATACTGAAATTACCCAAGCATCCTTGTATTGTATTACCATGTGCTACCAATTCACTCAATACATTGGTTAGTAATCAATAATGAAATAATTTGATAATCAATTAAACACATAAAATAAATAAATAAAGTGTATTACACCAAATTTGGTTACGAAGGGAAACCCTTTGAAGAACTCATCAAACGTAAAAGCCTACGAGGCAGCCAAATCTAGATAAGTCAATTGAAAAGTCAATTTTATTATTTAAAGATTAGTTACAAGTAATTCTCAATCACAAAATATTTGCTAATTAACTCTCTTACTTGACCCGACAACGACATGTTTGCCTCCACCGCAATAGCAGACAGCACCTCTAATGATCTTCAAATATTGACTTCTCTACTGGAACTCCAGCGGCTGAACTAGATTAGTCAATCTCTAACATCAAGTAAGCAAACACTCAATGAGAGAATGAGGAATAAGGAACTAGAGAATTTTCTCACACTCAAGCACTTAAATCACTCGTCAATCTCTCCAAGTTCTAAGAATAATCATAAAAGAGTAATCTTCTAGTCGAAGTCACAATTATAAATATTCAGATAAATATTTGATCTGCAGTAGGACTTTGCTGACGGAATGAGTCTGGTAGGCATTTCATTTGCAGTAGGACTCTGCTGACAGAAGGACTCTGCAGCGAAAAACTCTGCTGACGCGTCTGTTAACACCAGGCGCTAAGTCTTCTCAGCAGATGTAGTTCAAACTAGGGGTGGGTAGCAGGGCCTCGCCCCGCTTCAGCTCCGCCCCCGCATGGCTGGGCGGGCAACCCCGCTCCGCCCATGCTGGGGCTGGGCCCCCCGCCCTGCATCTAGCTCCCCTAGCAGGGGCGGGTGGCAGGGAGGGCCCAACCCCGCCCTGCCCCCGCCCCAATTTTATATACATATATATAAACATAAATATATATTTATATTTTACAAATTGTGTATATATAAATATATATTACAATTTGTTAGACTTGTTTACAAACTATACATTGGCAAATTTAAAAACTACATAGTTTAAAAACTAATACACTACAATTTACACAAAATATGCACTAATAAATTTAAAAATTACATAGCTTTTAAATTATAATCATATTTACAAAATTTAAATTTAAAATTTGGATCTAAAAATGTCTTTTTAATTACTTTTACACTTATAAATAATTTTTAAATCAAATAAATGTAGTATTTTTTTTTAAAGTGAAAAGAGACGGGATGAAAACCCTGCCCCATGCGGGGCGGGGTGCGGGGAAGGGGTGCCCCTGCCCCGTAGGGGCGGGTAGCACCCTTAGTTCAAACTCTTCACTTAAAGATCTTTATGCTTTGGAATAATTGTTTTAGACATTCGGAATCAATTATGATGTGTCGAACAATTAAAAATTTATATGGACATCTCTTAAAGAATTAGAAGAATTTCTTATCAAATGATTATTAATGCATGTCATGTTCGAAAGGAAAGGTAATTATCAGACCATCAATTTCCAAAGTAATTATTAAATTTTCATCAATCTTACAAAGAGTCTATGGAGATAGATGTTGACCTATGCATTTACCATGTGGACGATATAGATATTTAATAGTTTAAACAGATGCATCAACTAGTTGATCACATCAAAATTCTTAAAACTATTTCGTATATTTTTTGTGCTAGTACATGACACCTTAATGCTTCGATTTAATATCTTATATTGTTTAACATATAAAATTACGTTTATTTGATAATTAATTTTTTAAAAGTATTATATATATATATATATACTGAAGAATTATATATGAAAAATGTTGCATTTTCTATATATTTTGCATAAACTATTAGATTACGGATTTAATTTGCTGATTATCCGGTCTAGTTTATTCTATTGAATCATGTAAGATAATTTGCATCTAATACTTTTGATGATTATTGTATGTTAGTTTGGATTAATGTTGAATATCTTATTCCCATATGCAATCTCATAATGGTTTAGCTGAGTCAATTATTATATGACTACAATTAATTATTGTAGTCATTACTTTTGAAAACAAAGCTACATGTTTACTTGAAGACATGCAATTTTACATGCTGCATCATTAGTTTGAAAAAGATGAACAGCCAATAATAATATTCCCCATTGCAACTTTGATTGGGTCAAACACTAAATATTACTATGTTTCGATTACACCCCCAACGCACTAAGATGAGTATTCAAAATAGATTTAGGCTCTTTTTTACACTTTGAATATTTCAGAATATCTTTGAATAGTAGTGAAATGGTTTGAGATAAGATATTTTATTAAGTTTTGAGAAATTAGGGGGAAAAGTCGAATACAAATATTATTAAATTAAAAAAAATTTTGAATATTATTTTTGTTTCGAATTTTGAAAATGTTGTATTCTTATTGTGTTTTTTTATTTATTATTTTTTGTAGTTTGAGAAAATTATAATAATTAGGTAATGATTACATGAAAAGTTAAAAATTTGAAATTGAAAAAGATTTTGTACTTGAGCAATGTTAAGAAAGAAAATATCTAAGAATATCTGGGAATACATTATAATACTTGTGTTAGTTTTGAGTCTCCCTTAGACTTCAGTCGTTAGATACATTGAGCCTTTAACTAAAGATACTTTTAAGGCACGATTTGAAAATTGTCATTTAGATGAAACATTTAGAAACAATCTTCTCACTATTATGAGAGAAAAGTTGTCAAAACTGCGAAATGAAATAATATTGAATACTTTGAGGCTATCTCATCTTGATTCACGTACAAATCAATGTGATCAAAATGTTCATATGATCATTCATTCGCAAGCTATTGGAAATCAATTACCTATTGCCTTTAATACAACAGCTAATGAGTCTAAAATATATCTGAAGCGTGGAAAATATATTGGTGCAAATGAATTATCTTATCATAAAAGACATAGTTCTTACCTGACTTTTTAATTTTATTTATCGCAAACTTTGAATTGTCTTACAATTTCGCTTTAATTTTACAACACAAACTTACTTTCGAAACTTTTTTTTTCTTGTATTTTTTGGGTTTGTTTGTTATTATACATTAATTTTAAAAATATGTACTTTACTTTAATCAGGCGCGCTTTTGGCATTTGTTTTGCGCATATGTTTTATAGACGGTGTTTGCGCTTTCTCATTTGTTTCTACTGCTAATTTTTATTATTGTGAATTTTTTATTTTTTTATTATATTTTTACTTGATAATTAAGTAAATATTTTTTCATAATATTATAAATTTTTCTATTTTTAAAATATATTTAAATATATTAAAAAAAAAAAAATTCATCCCAAAACCACCGGCGGAAGCAGCACCGCTCTTGCACTTTTAACGACACTGAGTCCAACAGTCAAACCGGTTTTGTAGTGGGCCAGTCCAGTTTATTTATAAGAAAAGCTTATGTCAGTCGATTCTAAACGTCAGTAGAACTGTCTTCTATTATCCTGAGATGCGTAGAACTGTCTTCTATTTAAAATATGTCAGTCGATATGATTTTAATCCTTAAAAACCATACTCGAGGATAGATTCTCTGTTCAAAGGTGTTCCCTTTGCACTCAATGACATGATTGCAAATGATGCTGTGTATTGATTTGAAAGCGTATGCATAATACTATGTCTATTTTTTTAATTAATAACTGTCAGATAGCCACAGAGAGGGATAAGATTATCAACAATCCTAAATCAATCATGCCCGCAGCATTTGTGTCCTTCAAAACTCGATGGGCTGCAGCTGTTTGTGCACAAACTCAACAGTCCAGGAATCCAACTACATGGTTAACTGAGTGGGCTCCGGAGCCACGCGATGTATATTGGGCCAACTTGGCAATTCCATATGTTTCACTCTCAATTAGGAGGCTTATTGTTGCTGTTGCGTTCTTCTTCCTTACCTTCTTTTTCATGATCCCTATTGCATTCGTACAGTCGCTTGCAAACATTGAGTGTATTGAGAAAGCACTCCCTTTCCTAAAGCCCATAATTGAAATGTGAGTGTCTTCTATTTTTTCTTTTTTCTTTTTTGCATTATTGGTTTACTCCTAGGAAATTGAAATATATAGAAGGTGGAAGGTTATATTAGGAGCGGTACTTAATATATTCCCTTTTCTTCAATGGCGTCGTGTCTCTTACATTTAGCATACATGGAAAAAAATAAGAGAAGAAATCGCAGGAGAAGATAAAAGAGTATGAACAGTTAGATTAGTAGAAACTCAGTTGGTATATCAGTTAGAAGCCATGTTTCACAATTACATAGATGCTGTACTTCATTTATACAAGTTTTGGCTTGGCTTATGGTTGAAAAAGCAAATGCGTGTAGGATGTTCTTCCTTATTGGAAATTGTTAGTTTTTAGTCTGTGGTAGATTAAGACTGAACCAGCATTTAGAAAGCTTTGATGCTTCCTAAGTTTTCGCTTTCTCAAAAGTTCGTTGTTCTTGCTCAATAACTCGCGTATGGCATAATCAACAAATTTCTAGGCATATTCAGGTTACTTCACCCAGACTTTTCCTTGAACATCTCTCAATTAATTAGTTGTAGCTCTGAAAACTGGAATGATTTTTGTTCATGATTGTTCTGCCCATCCTTGACGGGTCACTCTGGATGTCATTGTATTATAGAACTATATATACTGACATCCTCCTTATTTTCTTGCAGAAAATTCATAAAGTCATTTATCCAAGGTTTCCTTCCAGGAATTGCTTTGAAGATTTTTCTCATTTTTCTGCCAACAATATTGATGCTAATGTCAAAATTTGAAGGATTTATTAGCATATCTGCTCTAGAGAGGAGATCTGCAACTAGATACTATATTTTTCAATTTATTAATGTCTTTCTTGGGAGCATAATTACTGGAACTGCATTTCAACAACTAGATAATTTCATCCACCAGTCAGCAAATGAGTACGTCCCTATTTATATACAGTATATTCTCAATCGGTACTTGTTTTGGTCTGATTACCATTACTAACAATCTCTCTTATTGCACTTGACAACTGTTGCTCATAATTAAACTATTAGGTTTATAGTAATTGTAGTACCATTAGTTCTGCCAATGGGCTGTGGGGCAATTGGCATCTACCCCGAGGACCATGGGACTGTAAGCTGGAGGGTTTGATCCCCCCCCCCCCCAACGGGTCTATTGCCCTAAAAATTGGCTGGCAAAGATAAAAAGTATCATTAGTTCCATTAGTGTGTACAACAAACTACACAAAGTGGCATGCATACAGAGTGGCAGATATGTAGAATAATTTCTCCTCCAGCATTTTCCTGCAAGGGTTTCCTCCGTTTTCATTTTTAAAGTTATCTGGTTAATCTACAACAAACTACACAATTCTTCACTCAATTGCCATAGGATGATCTATAGCGTATATGTTGGGTCTTGTATATATGAACTTTCTCTAATGTTCATTGCTGCTTTTTTATTTGAGAGTTTAAAATAAGACAGTTGTTGGCTAATTGCAGAATCCCAAGGACAATTGGTGTTTCCATTCCAATGAAGGCAACTTTCTTCATAACCTATATAATGGTTGATGGGTGGGCAGGTATTGCTGGAGAAATTCTAAGGTTGAAACCGTTAATAATTTATCACTTGAAAAACTTTTTATTGGTGAAGACTGAAAAGGATAGGGAAGAGGCGATGGATCCTGGAACCCTTGGTTTCAACACAGGAGAACCTCAAATACAACTATATTTCTTGCTTGGACTTGTTTATGCGGTGGTGACTCCTGTTTTGCTTCCTTTTATCATTGTATTCTTTGGCCTGGCATATGTTGTGTATCGTCATCAGGTAAAAGAATTGTCTTTGTGTAACAGTAGAGTAATGTGCTTTTTTCAGTTTAAGAAGCTCTAATATGTTAGGAATGTAAGGGCAACAATAACGTAATTGTGATCTGATGAGCAAGGAAGAATCATTTTCAGCAAGTTAATCTACATATGATGCTTCGCTAAAGATTCAATTCGAAGCATTTTTAGTACTCAAGGGAAATTGGTATCTCTCTCATATACAACCTGTGTAAATGGGATTTACCCATATCATTATTCATCAATAGAGTTCTTCTTACTTATTAAGAAAAAGTAATTGAGGGAAATTTGGAGCCTCACTTCATACAAAGGCTCAATGAAGAGGAGTGTTCATCTTCTTTGTCAACTTGGAATCTCTTATGAGATCTTTTTGAAATTAATGAAGTGTAATTCTGCTAAAAGATGTACTTGTACATCATTTATTTGATGGTCCAGTATTATAGCTTTTTCATGAATTCAAAATATCATGCACTAGTAGTAGATTATCATCGATAAGTCCTTGCACTGTTTTTCAGTTTGGATCTTGGTGTTAAGAGTTCAGACATGCTTTCTGTAGAAGGGGTATAGTCTAATGTCTTATGAAGATAACTAACTCAATAGGTCTTTCTTTGGCATGGTGTTCAAATAGATCCCCTGCTCAGTTTGTTTTCCATCTTGGGAATATTTTGTGTGTAAAGAATTGATAATTGGATTTTGTAAGTGTTGGTTTTTAAGAAATTTTTTCTCTGATGCTGGGATTCGTCCTCTAGTAGAAAAACACGTTTTCTTAATTTTATTGGTTCTGGTCTCATCTACTCTGTTATTAAATGAGAAATTATATACATCAGAAATTGTTGCAAATATTAGCTCTTCAGGCTTTTTGTGATTCAAATTTACTTGCTCATTTTATTCGAAGGGGCTTGTGATATCATCATACATTTGAATATACTTGTAGTTTACAAAAAATATGATCCTATCTGAATAATAAAGATGCTGTTATGGATTTTCTTAGCATATAGTATTTTCTGCACCAAGCCAAGTGCATGCTTTTATTTAAAAATGTGGTAAATTTAGTGTCTCTTAGAAGTTCGTCAGTATGTTGACAGGTTCGATTGGTGAATGTTGCTCTGATGAAACCCTTTAATGATATCTGCAGATTATAAATGTATACAATCAGGAGTACGAGAGTGGTGCAGCATTCTGGCCTGATGTCCATGGGCGCATAATAGTTGCTCTAATTGTGTCACAGCTGCTACTGATGGGATTATTAAGTACAAAGCAAGCTGCTCAGTCAACTCCCTTGCTCATTGCACTCCCAGTGTTGACCATATGGTTTCATCGATTCTGCAAAGGCCGTTTTGAACCTGCTTTTGTTAGATATCCATTGCAGGTTTGTCGATGTTCTTGTTTTTATTGGTTGCAGTGTTTTCTGAATAACTTCAAGTTTCCTGTTGGGTGGATTTTTTTCAGGAAGCAATGATGAAAGATACATTGGAACGTGCAAGGGAGCCAAACCTGAACTTGAAAGGCTTCTTACAAAATGCATACATGCACCCAGTTTTCAAGGGAGGAGATGATAGCGATAGTGATGTAGCATCAGGAGACGGGGATCAAGAGCCTGAACTAGTCCCAACAAAGCGCAACTCTCGAAGGAATACACCATTGCCCAGCAAACATAGTGGTTCGGTATCGTCCCTGCCTGAAGCTGTTCAGGAGCATGCACAGCTCTTATAGTGTGAATGTTTTGTTGAGGTTAATAGTAAACAATCTTAGTTGATTCTAGCAAAGAAAAAAATAAGGAAAAAGGGAAACGGATATCTCTTTAGAATTGGGTTATTTTCTTTCTGGACAAACATTGCTTCCTAGAAACCTTCTCAAAATTTTCAGAGATAGGGGTTGGCATTATGTCATTATTTATTGGTATTGTTGATTGGTAGATGGACGAGAGGTGATGATTTGTGGCGGACTTTGTCATGTACCTCGAACTGACCCATAGAAAATCAATTGAAGCTGTTCGTTTCATTCTCTTGGAGTTGAAGCCGGCTTTGGTGTGGTAAAGACTAATAGATTGTTTGAATTCAGAGAGTGTTTCATCTCATCTCATCTCATCATTACAATTTTTCTAAATTTCCATATAAAATACAATAAACAATTCAACTTTTTCAAATTATAATTCAACTTTTTCAAATTCCAAAACAAAATAATATTCTAACAATATTTTATTCAACTTTCAACTTTCATCTAAAACCATCTCATCTCATCTCACTATCAAAACCAGCCAGAGGACGTACATGACAGAGATGGTTGGATATCTCAATATACACTTCCCTTGGACAGAGATGGTTGGATATCTCAGTATACACTTCCCTTATAATTATGATATGCATGCAAGTGAGATGATCTAAAACACTATTTCACCCAATCGTTAATGTACTTTGTTGTGCGTGTGTCAGGATCTTTAAGGGGAGGAGAATGTGAAGGGAATTGTGGAGGTGGTATTTTCCTGAAGTGTTTCTGAGTTGCTGAAGTGAAGAAGTGACGAGAAGTGCATCCGTGGTCAACAATATTACTTGTCTGAAGGGATTAAATGCAGTGTTTGAATTAGTGAAGTTGTGCATTTTGAATGTCAACGATATTAACAAAAGGGAAAGTCGATGCGGTGCGCATCAGCTTTAAGTGGAACAGGGCATTTTGGAAGACGATGGAAATGAACCAAGAACCATTTGAATTAATTCTTGGAAAAGGTTTTCGAGGAAGCTTCAACCTCTAACACGAAATCAAGCTTCAACAATTATGAACAAAAACTAAGTATAGTGAGTTCTGTCCATTTATACAAGAGGTTAACAAAGGAGTAAAAACGACATTGTAATAAGGGTAAGAATATAATCATTAGTCTTCATTTCCTTCATCTCCCAAAACGCCTCGTTCCACTTAAAGCTAATACACACCGCATCGACCTTTCCTTCTGTTAATACTATTGACATACAAAACGCATAGCTTCACTAATTCAAACGCTGCTTTTAATCCCTTCATACAGGTAATATCGTTGGCCACGAATCCACTTCTCTTCACTTCTTCACTTCAGCAACTTAGAAACACTTCAGGAAAAACCACCTCTACAATTTAAAGGACCATGCCCACAAGATGTGGGTAAAGGTTGTGCAGCTTCCACAACAATTCCCAGGAACTGTCTTCAACAGGTACTCCCAACCATTTAACTAGCACCTCAGTTGCTGCTTGATTCCCCACTTTTTTCATCATTCTTTCAAAAATTAATTTAGGCTCGAGTTGTATCTGACATTGTGGATCAAGTGGAGGCAAAGTAGGCAAGGGGGTAATGTGTTGGCCTAGCTTCTTTTTTAAGGAAGAAACATGAAAAAATGGATATAGCCTTGAACAAATAGGCAAAAGCAACTTATATCCTATTGTTCCAATATTCTCAATCACTTGAAAAGTACCATAAAACCTTGGGGATAACTTCAGGTTATGTCTCATGGAGAGTGATTTCTATCTATAAGGCTGAAGCCTCAAGAATACCCAATCCCCTATCTCAAAACTCCTCTCAATCCTCTTTCTGTCAGCAAACAACTTCATCATTTGTTGAGCCTTCTGTAAATTCTCCCTTAACGTGATCAAAAGCTGCTCCCTCGATCTCAACTGCTGGTCTACAACATCATTAGCAGTTGTTCTTGGAATATAAGATAACAACTTTGGAGGCAAATAACCATAGAGAGCTTCAAAAGGAGATACTCCAATTTAAGAATGACAAGTAGTGTTGTAACACCATTCAATTATTGGAATCCACAAGCTCCATTCCTTTGGCTTGTCACTAGTTTAACACCTTAAATAACCCTCCACACACTTATTCAACACCTCAGTTTGTCCATCTGATTGGGGGTGATATGCAGAGCTGAAATAGTAAGGTCCTTGCATTTTGAATAATTCATTCCAAAGAGAACTTGTGAAAATTGGATCCCTATCCGAGACAATGGACTTAAGCATCTCATGCAATTTGAAGACCCTAGAAAAAAAGACTTGAGCTACTTTACTTGCTGGATAAGGGTGAGCTAAGGGAAAAAAATGAGTAAACTTGGTAAACCTATCCACCACTAAAAATATAACAGTGAATCCACCAGATGAAGGCAAACCATCAATAAAGTCCATGGAAATGTCCAACCATGGAGACTTTGGAATTAGCAAGGGTTGCATCAACCCAGCTGGGTGGAGATTCTCGTGTTTATTAGCTTGACAGACATCACACTCCCTTACAAGCTTTTTAATATCCCTGCGCATCCCTTTCTAAAAGAAATCCAGTTTTGCTCTTTGTACAGTTTTCTTCTACCCCACATGCCCAGCCTGAGGATTATTGTGTATATATTGTAGTATCTTCAACTGAAATGGAGAATTTGGGACCACAACCAGCTTCCCTTTCCTCAAAAAAAGATCTTGCTGCAAGGGATAGTGCTTTGGGGCCTGCAAACCTTGTTGGAGTTGAGAAAGAATGATGCTGATTGTAGGAGATAGCTGATTACTTTGCTTCAACTCCTCAATCCACAATGGAGTTGGAAAAGTGAACAAGGCCAAAACAACTGACTCTTCCTCAGATTTTCTTGAAAGAGCATCTGCAATCTTGTTATCCTTCCCCTTCTTGTAGTCAATTGTAAAATCATAGCCCAAAAGCTTTGACAATCATTTATGTTGGGTCTTAGTACCCACTCTTTGTTCCAACAAATACTTTAGAGCCTGCTGATCAATCTTGATCTTGAAAGGCTGCCCCAACAAGTAAGGCCTTCATTTTCTCACAGCTGACATAAGAGCCAAGACCTTTTTCTCATATGTGAATAACAACAGAGCTTTACCTTATAGCCATTTAGGCCCAGAAACCCTCTCAATACTTTCAAAGAAGATGGAATGGGTCATTCTAGCATTGATGTAATTTTAGAGGGGTCAGCCCGAACTCCACTGCTAGAAATGACATGTCCCCAGGCAATCAATATCCTCCATACCAAACTTACATTTAGACATCTTTGCATACAAAGTGTTTTTGCCTCAAAACTGCCAATATTGATCTTAGTTGGTCACATAAGTCTTTACTATATACCAGTATACCATAAAAAAAAAACCCAACGCCTATCTTTTAAAAAATGGTCTAAAAATGTCATTCGTTAATCCTTGAAAAGTGGTAGAGGCATTAGTAAGGCCAAAATGCATTACTAAGAACTCATAATGGCCCTCATGAGTTCTAAATGTAGTTTTCTCTATGTCGAAAGACTCTAGCCAGCTTTGAAAAGACTCTAGCTCCAAATAGTTCATGAAGCAATTCATTAATGATAGGTATTGGAAACTTGTCTTTGATGGTTTCTTGATTGAATGCAGGTAGTCAATACACATTCTCCAACTACCATCCAATTTTTTAACTAATAAAGCTGGGGAAGAAAAAAAGACTCTGACTTGGCCTCACTACTCCAGATTTCAGCAAGTCTTGCACAATATTCTCAATTTTAGATTTCTTGTAATGTGGATATCGATATGGCCTCACTGATACTAGTGCAGTAACTTCCTCCAAGAGAATCTGATGATCAAAAGTTCTTCTTGGAGGTAAGCCTACTGGTTCTTCAATTACATTTGCAATCTCCTTCACTTGACTCTTAGGCTATTGTGCATTATCTTCTTCCACCAACTATAGAAACCATCCTTGTTGTCTAACTAGAGAAGACTTCATACAACCCTCAATGTTTTGCACACTTAACTTAACAGATTTCTCCCCTTGTAAAGTTACATTGGATTGCCCCTGCCTAAAGCTCATGGACATTGTAGTGAAATTCCAATTGATGGCACACAAAGTTTTCAGCCATTGCACCCCCAAAACAACATCACAGCCCCCTAGTGTCAACACATGAAAGAAAACTGTAAATTTGAAGCCCTTAATTCTTATGATCTCCTCGCATCTCCCCTTACTTGAGACATATCTCCATTTGCCACCTTGACTTGTAAGTTGGATTCATTGTGGATCTTAAGCTTAGCTGCCTGCACCACTAGTGGATCCAGGAAGTTATGTGTGCTTCCCGAGTCCATTAATATCTCCACTGAACATGATCCAATCCTTCCAAGCAATCTCATAGCACTACTGGTTGGACATCTTGAGATGGCATGTATGGATATTTCTAAGCTCTCCTCCTCCCTCACTGCTTTTTCCTCTACTATGGAAATCTCCCCACTATCTTCATTCAACACTAACTCTTCTATCACAAAATCCTCCACTTGTAACAAATAAACCGTTGGATTCTTATACACATGTGCTGGATTCCACTTCTCATCACAGTGGTAGCACAAACTCTTCCTCTTTTTCTCATCCATTTGTACAAAAAAAACTCTTTTAACTGGGATAGTATTTTGAGTAATTCTACATACAACCGTGAAGTACGTAAACGCCGCGTAATCGTTTTGAAAAAGAGTTGGGTCCACTATTAAAAAATTAATTTTTTTCATGTGGGTCCCATATTCTATTCACTTTTTTCAAAACGATTACGCAGCGGTTACACAATTCACGGTTGCAAATATCTTTTCTCTAGTATTTTTCTGCACTCTTCCCCCTTTTATCACTGATTCAAGAATCCCTTTTTCTACACCCCCTTTCCATGACCTCCAAATTGCTAACAAGTACTCCTCTTGAATTCTTGCCAGCCCAAAGGCTGAATTAAGGTTAATGCTGAGCATTCGAATTGGCAATTGAATCACATCCCTCAAGCCACTTAAAAAACAACTCAACTTATGCCTCTTTGATAAACCCTACAATCTATTAGACAAAACTTCAAATTGAGCCTTGTAAAGAGCTACAGATGATGTATGTTCGAGCCTAATCAGAGATTCCATAGGTTTTCATACATTGTAGGACCAAATATAAGCTGCAATGCCTTCACAAAAGAATCACACCAAGTAAAAATACCACAATCTATGACATCTTGATACCACACTAATGCCTCACCCTCCATGTGATAAAAAGACATCAAGATTCTATTAATCAAGGGGGTTTGAATCATATCATATCATTACAATCTGGAATATGCTAGTAAGCCTTCCTCATATCATAATGACAAAGTGAGACAGTCTCTATTTTTTTTTTTATTTGTATTAGGTATCTAAGACCCAACTAATTTCGGAGTACAAAAGTTCAAGAGTTTCTCGCAAGTGTACATTGAATAATTTTTCGGATAATTCAAGGGAAATTTCTTCTAAACGAATAACCCTAAGAATGTAAATAGTTCACCACCCTTGAAGTTGAAACTGTAATACCCTGAATCTTCAAGTTTCTAAATTAGGAAAGTTAAGATTACACTAGGATTAGGGTTTCTAGTTTTAGAAAGTAAGTTTGGACTTAGTCCAACAAATGGGCCCAAGCCCATTAAAGAGACCGCCCATAGGAGTAAGCCTTCTAGGTTGGTACAAAAACCTAATACAAACACAACTCCTAATCCAAGCATGACTCCTAATCTAATGAAATTGCTAGTTTAACCATAACTTCTAATTTAACTCCTATTTTAATTACAACTTCTATTCTAGTCAAGACTCCTAAGAAAATCACGTCTCCTAGCCCTAGTCGAAAACCCTAGGATTGACCTAATCTAAGCCAAGAACCCTAGCCCTAGCCGAAAAACCTAGGATGACTATCATGCATGTTTTGGATTTCCATAGAGCAACACACTCGAAGTCTTATCTCACTTGGAGTTACATCCTACAAACTCTCTATATAGACCCTAAACTCAGCACACGCGCACGCGCACACGCACCATTCTCCCAATTGGCACTGCACACCCCTTTCTCTCTCTCTCTCTACAACTCAAGCCACACCCTACCCATTTCGCAAGCCACATATTTAGCCGCCACCACCAAGCACCTCCACGTCGTGCACCACCCTACTCCATAGGTAAGTTTCTCTTGTATTTTCTCACATTATCACATACACATTCATCTCATGGGTTCTCCACCCTTTACCCAAACACACAACATATGTCACAGAATTAAACCACCGTATACCCGAGTTTTCTAAAGAACGATATTTTAAATGAAAACCATATGTTTATAATATGTTTACTGCATAATGTGATTCTTATTGAGTATTTGACTCATTTTAATTGTTTTTAAATGTTATCCCACCTCAGGTGAGGAAAAGATAGAGGATGCTACGGGTGAGGATGTTATTCAGGAGGTTGATACTGACAATGAGACTTGAGGCATAGAGAGAGGATTTTGATTTTATCTTAGACAATTTTTACTTTTTCAATGCTTAGCACAAGTTAGACTATTATATTTTAAATAAATACTATTGAATAAGATGTTTAATTTGAGAGGTTTCTTTTTCTATAATATTTAGTGATGACTTTATTTATAGGATCTTTTATACTTGGTGCAAAGAATAAATGTTTTAATGTTAATAGCGTCCGATTCCTCTAGTTCAACGAGCTTTAGAGGAACAAGATGTTACAATTGGTATAAGAGCCCCAGTTTTAAGGATTTTGTACACTTTTTCAAAACAAGTGAGGAAAACTATTTTGAGATTTAAGAACATTTTTAAAACTATAAGAAAGCCAAGTAAATTTCTCTCCTCAAGCCAGACCCTACCCTTTGGTAAGTATGTTTGAAAGCTTAGGTCTTTTATTTAATTATTTGATTAAATTTAACATTTTTAACTTAAAACATATAGGATAGATGGCTCCCACTACTAGGCATAGTATGCGTACTCTTGAAAGCTCGAACGAGCGGGGCTGACAAGAGGAAAGCCCCGAGAGCCCCAAAAGTTTAGTTGCCGTAGCCACAAGGTTATTTTAGAACATGGTGGACGACCAAAATGATGGTGCCCCGAGCTCCATTGGAGCAGTTCACCCATCAACAACCACCATCTTTTGATGGCTACTCAGGAGCTTTGGATGCCGAATTTGGGCAAAAAGGTTGGAGAAGATTTTTAGTGAATTATTCTGCACTGATGAGCAAAAGGTAAAGTTTGCCACCCACACCTTAGTAGACAAGGCAAACAAATGGTGTATGGCTACTAGAGGACTCCTCCAACAAGATATATGGGGGTAGATGTTTAGTCGGATCTAATGCATGCTCCAAATGTGAGAAGCCAGGTCATACGTCCAGCAAGTTCCTTAGCTTGACAACCCCATGGCTTAAGCCACCGTTAGCAGACAAAAGGACTTTGTTCCTACTCGAGTATTTGCACTAACAATGGAGGATGATGATGCATTCAACAAAGTAGTGATAGGTACCATTCCCTTGTTCACTAGTAAGGCATTGGTACTATTTGATTTAGGTGCCACACACTTTTTCATTTCAAGCACATTTGCTAGTAAGTGTGATAGGATTCCTGAATCCCATAGTTGTATGTTGTTTGACACTACATCGGCGGGAGATCATAGTATATGCCGGGACATTATGAAGGATTAGAAGTGGTGGTTCAAAGACGATGACTCCCTGCCAATTTAATAGTCTTCGATATGTCGAGATTCGATATAATTCTATGAATGGACTTGTTGGCCAAATAAATGCCATAGGAAGGAGCTAGTATTAATCCTACCAAAAGGGGAGGAATTCTGCTTTAGAGCACAATGTCGAGATCCCTCTCTGATGTTGGTTTCTGCCCTACAGGCCTCTAGGATGTTATAGAAGGGTTGTTTAGGATGTTTGTCTAGTGTAGTCGCAGAGTGGAGTAGTGTGTCTAGGTTGGAAGATATTCCAATAGTGAAAGAGTTTCTAGATGTTTTCTTGGAGGAATTGTTAGGGCTGGCCCCAAATAGGGATATTGAATTTCCCATTGATCTACTACCTGGCACGGCCTCGATTCCCAATGCCCCCCCATAGGATGTCACCAATGGAGTTGAAGGAACTTAAGGAATAGTTGCAAGAGTTTTTAGAGAAGTGTACACTCATCCCAATGTTTCCCCTTTGGGTGCCCCGGTGCTGTTTGTGAAGAAGGATGTGTCGATGAGGCTTTACATAGACTATTGAGAGTTGAACTGAGTAACGGTTAAAAATAAGTACCTTCTACCTAGGACTGAGGACCTATTCGACTAGTTACAGGGAGCTCAAATATTCTCCAAGATTGACTTATGATCAGGATACCACCAATTGAAGATCAAGGCAAAGGATATACGTACGATTGCCTTCAGGACTCACTATGGACACTACAAGTTCCTGTAAAGCCATTTGGATTGACTAATGCCCCTACGACATTCATGGACTTGATGAACAGGGTGTTCTAACCCATAGATATCAATTCGTTATAGTATTCATAGACGACATCCTCATCTAATCTAAGGATACTAATGAACATGAGAAACACTTGAGTATTATATTAAAAACCCTAAGGGGAAAGAAGTTGTATGTCAAATTCAAGAAGTTTGAATCTTGGCTACAAGTGATTGTATTTCTTGGACACGTAGTATCGGGTGATTGTATCTTGGCCTCGACCCACCAATGTACAGGAAGTTAGGAGCTTTTTAGAACTTGTTGGATACTACAGAAGATTTGTAGAAGGCTTCTCGAGTATCGCAACACCAATGACTAAGTTGGCCCGTAATGAGGAGAAGCTCATTTGGATGGAAGAGTGTAAATAGTGCTTTCAAGACTCAAAGAAGATATTAGTGACGACACCAGTACTTACGATTCCTATGGGTATGGATGGTTTTGTCATCTACAGTGGCGTATGCCTCACATCACACCTGTTGAAGAGCTACAAACAAAATTACTTGCCCCATGACTTGGAGCTTGCAAAAAAAGTATTCGCATTAAAGATAGGGAGGCATTATCTGTATGGAGTACACTGTGAGATCTTCACAGATCATAAAAACTTCAAGTATTTCTTCATCCAAAAGGACTTAAATATGAGGCAAATGAGATGGTTGGAATCATTGAATGACTATGACTATAGCATTAATTACCACCAAGGCAAGGCAAATGTGGGAGCAGATGTTCTTAGCAAAAAGTAGGCTTCGGGCATTGATTAAATTGAATTATTACATATTTTATACATTTAAAACTAATATATTTTAATTATTTCATGACATTATTATTGGTTTTAGATTGATATATGGTTAAGAGGCATAAATCCAAGTTGTGATTTAAATTGGTTGATAGCATGGTTTATACTTAATTTTATAACTTGTGATTTAATTGGGCAATATTTCTTCACATGCACAACACATCTTTGATATATTTTTATTCTTCCTTTTAATTTTTTTTTTCTATTTTCTACTTTTTGAGATAGGCCAAAAATGCAAGCTGGGAAAAAAGAACACACGCTGGGCTATTAGGGAAAACGCACGCGGGAGAAAAAGAAAAGAAAGAAAGGGCCCAGGACGCAAGACATGCAAGATGCAAAAAAAAAAAGAAAAAAAAAAAAGCTTTCTTTTCGTGGCTCTAGCAAGCTTTTGGTTTTTGGAGGTCTTTTTCAGTTGGAATAGAAAGAGAATTTTTTTTTTTTTTTCATTTGGAGGCAAGACGAATGAAAGGGATGAATAGAGCAGCGCCGCGCATTGAAGAACCTCGAGGGGTCCAACGTCTACCACTGCCCAGCTGTCCTCCAGTGCCTACCACCTCCATCTCCAAGCATCTACCTTGCCATCTCCATTCCCTAACTTAGGGGTGTACATTTAAGCCGCTTACCCGACCTGACCCGTAAATTCCGAATTACCTGACCCGAAACGGAACGGGTGCGGAACGGAAGACACCCGTTTGATTTCCATATTAAGTCGGCTAAATCGGTTAATACCCGATAACCGAACGATGCCGTTTTTCTTCTATCAAAATTCAAAAACACGTCTTCTTCCACACGCTAGCCCTCTCCCACTCTACCCTCTCACAGACTCTTCTCGCACTCTGCCCTCTCACAGACTCTTCTCGCACTCTTCTCAGCCTCAGCTCGCACTCAGCTCCTTCTCGCACTCAGCTCCTCCTTCTCGCACTCAGCCTCAGCTCGCACTCAGCTCCTTCTCGCACTCAGCCTCTTGCAGTCTCAGCCCTTTCAGTTTTCACTCTCGGTGTCTCAATCTCTCTCTCGGACAGAAGGTATGAATGATTTGAACCCTAGGGTTCTTGAGTTTGGGTTTATTTTGGTTTTTGAACTTTTGGGTATTATGGGTTTCCAATTTATCTATTTTAGTTTTTGGTCTCCTTAGTTTGAATTAGTTCTTGATACGCACTTTGGATGTTGTTGAGTTTGTTGGTTACCCATAATAGAATTACCCATAATAGAATCAAACCCACAATGCATGAAAAAATCTCAAACCCAACCCTAAAAGAAGCTGTGTGGAGTCAGTTTCAGTTAGATGGCCAATTCAGCAAGCCAGAAAAGAAGTTGGACCTTCTTCTTGTGTATAGAATTGATCCTACAGAAGCCAATGCTAAAAGAGGTTCGTTCAACTTGGCTTCTTTCTGAATAGGAAGGAAGAAATTCTATCCAATGGATGGTCTCACTCTATTTTTCTTTCATGATTCTTTTCATCTCCTACTGGGGTGAGGTTTAAGATATCATGATTTTTTTTTATATAACCCAACAAAGGGACAACCTCGGGCTCTATGGTACAGTCGTTTTCTGTTTTTGTTGTTTCGTTTGTTGGTTCTGTTTAGGAGTTAGCTAGCTAGCTCCTCAGGCTCCAGCTTTTTGTCGAGTATAGATAGATAGATACCTGTAATTTTGGTTCTTTATCAACGGTTTACTCTTTTGTGACAAAGTCCTCTAATATAAATAAGGAACGAAATACCTTATCATCAGTATTCACGTGTTTAGTGGCACAAAAATGCTCAACTAAAGTGCTTACTGCCCCACTTTTGATACTCACTCGTTCCTATGCTTGATTTGTCTTAAAATATCTCAAAATTTTAAGATGAATGGCGATATTTTTTTCTCTCTTTTTCTATTCCCACACGTAAAACTCAAATCACATTACATCTAATACATATATAAAACAACACAAGTTATAAGTGTCATTCACGTCACACAGAACAACATCACAACACAAATACTGCTTTACAAAGACAGCCATTTGCTAGAGTTATTCAAGGATAGTAGTAGGATAGTGATGCGCCGTAAGTTTTTTTAATAATCACACCATAATCTTCTCCATTATGCAGTTATATTTCACTCCAGCTCCTCCAGGAAATCTTCATTGTCAACAAGGACCTAAAATACAAAACAAAAAGATCAGTAACATGTCGTTGACAATGAATGAAATATTGTAAATTGAATAATATATGAAATAAATGTGATCAACAGAATTCATGAATGAAGGTTAATCTTAAAAAAGAAAAAAGAAAAAAAGAGGTTAATCTAGATGATATAGGAAATGGGGTTGTGTGAATTCGAACCAAAAACACTCAAGTTCTTAAAATAACTCTATATAAGCTTTTACTACTACAAAGTTTCGAGCTACTAAACTACCTTTCATCTTGCGCTTATTTTAAAAGTAGGTTAATTCAGCCCATAGAAGCCAATTAAAATATCCCTTCAGTCCAACTTATGAGATGTTATTTCTTGAACTTGATATGAAGAAAGTTGCATTTCATTTATGGATGTTTAATCTCGCTAACCATGTATGAAGACTTCATTAAAAGCCTAGAGTCTTTTGTTGTCTGTATAACATAAAGAATTCAGCTCAAATTCATGCAATCGGAATAGATTCGGCAATTTCATTCCAAATTCCACTTGGATTAAATGTCCATTTCACTTTTGAAAAAATTATAGCTATACAAATCCAATTACTCAACCCAGCTTTTTCCTGCCAATTTGTAATTATATGTCCAATAGACAATACAAAAATCACTTCAAACTATTCCATAGTGGTCTCTTGCATTATTTTAAGAGTGACAAAATGTCACTTCTCAGAACCCATGAAACTATTCCAATCCTTAAGACATCAATCACTACTTCAAAAATCAAATAAAGCTAAAAAGATATCAAATTATTAGTTCTATACAAAACTTACAGTTTTCCAGCCATCCGGATCTAGGAAGAGGTAATCTTGGTACTTGGGAGGCTTGGCTCAATGTTGATGCTTCTGGTTTTTCTAGTGTTATTGGTTTAGTTAGAAATGAAATAAAGTTGTGATAGCAGAGCCCACACACTAATGATAGCAGAGCACTTATGGGTTCTGATTTTGAATGCCATTGTCTTTATGTCTGTGGTCTTGTTCTGCAATTTGTATCATATTCATTCTACAAATGTCTACTCGTTTAAAGTGCATTTTAATTTTATTTGTTGTAGTAAGGAAAATGTGGAGGTGCGAATATATCAGAATCCATATGCTTCATGTACATGGCTGGAAACCAAGAACCAAAAATCCAGAAGTTAAATTGTAGGATAAATGCTTGCCAAGCACTTGACCCAGAAAACAAAAATCTGTGTTCCAATGTTAAATAAAAATTAAAAAAAAAAAAAAAAAAAAAAAAATTCGGGTTACTTCCGAAAAAAATTCGGTTCGGTTAAAACGGGTATCATGACCGGGTAGGGTAATCGTGTTGTGCGATCGGGTCAGGTCGGGTCGGAACAGTGACTTCGGGTCGGGTCGGGTTGACCAGTCCTACCCTAACTATTTATTTAATTTTAGTTTGAAGTTTATGGTGTATTTTTTATATCTTTGGATTAGAAGTTTGGGCATTTTATTTGCTGTATATTTTTCTTGATGTTAGTTATTTTTCTTGCTTCTGTAAGCTTCCATTAAATAGGCATTACAATTGTTATGGATTGATTTTGAGAATTTATGATTTAAATACAAGGATGAACCTTAGAATTTTGATTTTAGGGCTTTTCAATTTTCAGCTCGTATTGCATTAATTATTTTTCAATCTAACTTAGTTCTTAGTTTAGTTTTGTTAATCTCTTAGTTCCATTAGACATTAGATTGATTAAGGATTAATTAGGGCTTAATTAATTTCAGTTTTGCTAATTAATTTTCTGTTAATTGAGATTTGTTAGCTTAGTTTGTTTCTTGATTGCTTAATTTCACTTTGTTAGATTTAGTTGTTAATTTTGAGTCTTGCAATTAGTTTGGCATTTTTGGTTGGTTAGTAGGTGGGTAATTTAGAGTTAATTTCTACTTTGCTCCCTTATTTGGTTCATGTTTGATTGGTTAGCTTGTTTTATAATTGGTGTTTAGTTAGTTTCGGCTTTAATGTTTAATGTCTTGTTAATTAAATTAGTTTAGTAAGTGGCCTCTTGATTAATTAATTTTAGCAAATTTAGTTTAGTATTTAATTTACTGTTTTGCATCTTAGTTCTCACTTTTCCTCGCTACACTAAAAAATCCAAAAATATGAATCTGGTCAATGACCAGTGCCCTTTTCATATCTGTTGCACTCATCCACTCATTGCACATATCACCACTTCTATTTTCTCTTTGTGAATACTCACTATTTTACACGAGTTTGAATTTAAAACAACTTTCCTCAAGGAGACGATTTAGAAATTTTATTCTTAATTATTACGCGACACCTTCATGCACTTGGGATAACCTTTGTGCTACTCATTTTTTAGTGAGTCAGGAATTGGCAACCATGTACATGCCCCAGAAGCATCCACTGCTCGATATGGAAGAAGTGTAAATAGAGATGGTTAGGGAGGTACATGCGCAATTAAGCAGTATAACCCTTGGTTCGACTGTGTTAGATCGGGTTAAGAGTGCCTAAATAGATGATGCAGACTTAAGGAGGATAGTTGAGGAGGTTAAGGAATGGAAGAAACCAGTGTTTAGGGTGATAGAGGATGGTGCCCTATTGTATGGTAATCGAATTTGTGCGCCCAACAAGAAGGAGATTCGGGAAGTAATTTTAAGAGAGGCACACCGACTCTTGTATACAGTTCACTCAGGAAGTACCAAGATGTATCGGGACATGCAACAACATTATTGGTGGAAGGTATGAAGAGGGACGTAGCTGCCTATGTAGCTCAATGCTTGACTTGTCAGTAGGTCCAAGCCAAGCACCAAAGGCCTTCAATGACACTACAACCTCTCACAATCCCAGTGTGGACTTGGGACGATATTTGGATGGATTTCGTGCTAGGATTTTCAAAAGAACCCATAAGAGAGGATTCGGCTTGGGTGATCATGGATAGACTGTCAAAGTCATTCCACTTAACTGCCATACAAATGAAGAATCCTATGGAGAAATTGGCAGAATTTTATGTCAAGGAAATCATCAGATTTCACGAGGTCCCATCCAAGATAATGTCAGACAGAGATGCTTGTTTCACCTCAGCATTTTGGAGAAGCATACAGGAGTTAAGAATGAATTTAACGTACAACACAACTTTTCACCCCAGATAGATGGTCAATTGAAAAGGACCATTCAGATTTCAGAGGACATGCTTTGAGCATGTGTATTAGATTTCAAAGGGTGTTGGGGCTAAATACTTGCCACTAATCGAATTCACATATAATAACAATTACCAAGAGAGCATAGAAGTAGTGCCATATGAGGTGTTGTACAGGCGCAAGTGCCAATCATCGCTATATTGGAGGTACCAGAGACGAGGATACTTGGCACAGAGCTGATTCAGAGCATGTGCGACAAGATAACGACGATCCAAAAGAGGTTGTCAGCAACGCAAGAAACACGTAAGAGGTATGCAAATCATAGACATAAGGAAACTCCAATTCTAATCGGGAGACGAAGTATTTCTTAGGATAGGTCTATGAAAGGAGTAATGGGATTTGGTAAGGATAAGTTAAGGTCGAGATATATTGGACCATTTGAGATATTCGAAAGAGTCGAAGCTATAGCTTATAGGTCAGTGTTACCACCACAATTGTCCACAATACACGACATATTTAAGGTGTATGTTGTGGAAGTACGTCCCCGGTCCGTCACACGTGTTGGAGTACGAACTGCTTGGAGTCCAAAAATGATTATGATGCAACAATCATTTGGAACATGAGGGAACATATATTGTGCAACCAAATGATTTTGATGGAATAATAATTTGGAATGTGAGGCCACCTGGGAGCGAGGACGAACATTTCGATAAAGGTATGAACAAATTTCGAGGACAGAAATTTTGTAAGGAGGAGAGATTGTAACACTCCGAACCTTCAAATTTATAAATTAAGAAAGTTATGACTACACTGGATTAGTGTTTCTTATTTTAGAAACTAAGTTTGGACTTAGCCCAACAAATGGGCCAAAGCCCATTAAGATTAAGGGAGGGCGATAAGGCCTAAGCACTATGCTCGCCCAAACCCATTATAGAGCCCACCGGAGTAAGCCTTCTAGGTTAGTACAAAAACCTAATACAAACACAACTCCTAATCCAAGCATGACTCCTAACCTAATGACAACTCCTAGTTTAAGTACAACTCCTAGTTTAATTACAACTCCAAATCTAATTAAGACTCCTAAGAAAATCACATCTCTTAGACCTAGTCGGTAACCCAAGGATGACTAGGCTATGTTTGGGCACTTAGATCTCATCTCATCTCAAAACTTTTCATAATCTCCTTCTCAAATATCATTCAAATACAAAATACTTTTCAATTTCAAATTTCAACTTTTACATCGAATTATTTAAAACTTTCCCAAACTTCAAAAAAAATAATACAACTTTTTCAAATTTCAAAACAAAAAAATATATTAAAAACTAATATTCAAATAATATTTTAACTTTATAATATTTTTATTCAACATTTTCTCTCTCATTTTCTAAAATCCAATAAAACATCTTAACTCAAACCATTATATAACTATTCACAAATCATTTCACTACTATTTACAAAATTATCATCTCATCCAATTCATTACCCAAGCATGCCCTCAGACACCATGCATGTTTTAGATTCTCCTAGGATAACATACTAGAAGTTGTATCCCACTTGTACTTGCATCCTACAAACTCTATATATAGACCCTAAACTCGACACACACTCACACACACACTTCATTCAATTCCCCTCATTGGTGTTGCACACACCTTGTCTCTCTCTCTCTCTCTCTCTCTCTACAATTCAAGTCACACCCTACCCACTTCACAAGTCACATATTCGGCCACCACGACCAAGCACCCCCACACTGTGCACCACCCTACTCCATAGGTTAGTTTCTCTTATATTTTCTCACACCATCACATACACATGCATGTCATGGGTTGGCCACCCTCTACTCGAGCACATACACACACATAGGTCACGAGTTGAGCACCAAATAACCAAGCACACGCACGCACATATGTCACGAAAATGACCCACCCTATACCCAAACATATCATCATCCACAACCACCACCACCATCACGACACCATGACCCTCAACCACACACTCGTTGTAGGTTCCAACCAAGCTTGTTAGAGAACCCCTAGAACAACCATAAGTCAAGAGGAATTAGGATTTTTGAACCCCAAACCTCTCGGCTTCTCCATTCCATGTTAGATCTCGGTTTGCCCTAGGTAAATAGCCACTCTACTAGAAGCACTAAAACCCTAAGCCTGTTAAAGTAAGAAGCAAATAAAGAGAGAGTCCCATGAACCCTAAACCTAGCATGTATTGCTTGGCTAAGTCCTAAACCAAACATGTTATGAAACCCTAAAACCAAGCATGGCCTAAAACCTAAACTTAGTATAATAGAATTCCTAAAATTGAACATGATAAAAGCCAAACCGAGCATGATGCAAGCCTATAACCGAGAATGTCATAATTTTATAACAACCCAAATATGTCATGAGCCCTTAACTCGAGCATATTGTGAGCCCTAGACACATGTATATCACAAGCACAAAGCCAAGTATGTTACATAGTTAAATGCCCTAATCCAAGTATAGTATGAGCATGAAACCGAGTATGTCATAGCATAGTATCAAGTAGGTATAGTGATAGGTAAGGAATAGAGAAAACCAAGATATCCATGTATGAAGCATAACATGCATAATGCTTAAGGATTTAGAAAGTTTACATGATTACTTAAATTGTTATTGGAATCGATTGAAAGGTTTGGAGAAACGAACAAATAGCTAATTAGTTTGCATAAGGATCGAGGAAATGACTATGATCATGTTCTTCTACACATTACTTTATAGTAAACCATTAAAGTCTCTTTTCCAAAAGTATATATGTTGTACATGCTTTTCAAAAGTATAAAATAATGATAATTTTAAAAGAGCGACTATAGAGATATAATGTTTTTTTACAATTTTGTTTTAAATTAAGAATATTTTATAAAAAAATACTCTTACAATTATGTTTCCATTAAAAAAAAGTTATAAAAAGAATGTGCCTTTTGCAATTTTTCCTTCTATACTTATTTCAAGAGTTATAAAAATAATTGTATTTCTGCCATTACTCTATTATTCTTATCACTAACTAGCCTATGACCTGAATCATGTGTGGATTTACATTATCTTAATCTATTCATAATTTAAGATAATGTTTAACTATAAAGGTTTTTCTAAGAAGGGTGGAAAGTTTAGAGTTGAAAGTATATGAGTGAATCTTGAAGTGGAGACTTTATCTTAATTTGATAATAAAAAAATGATAAATAGAATTTTTCTTAATTTGAATTTTAATTGTACCAATGGTTTTAACTAGCTAAAGGCAATGCTACAATTGTAATTCAAATTAAGAAAAAAATTTATTTATGATTTATTTATTATTATTCTTTCAACATCATTTGATGTGTGATCAAATGATTTGCGCATAATTTTCACTCGTTTAATATCATATCATAGATTGGAAAATAATAGTAAAATAAATGGTGGATAGCGTTATTCTTTACATAATTTAAGTATTAGTTATTGTTAGGGATGATGGTAAAAGTGCGGCGTGTGATCTTGAAATTGACAGTACATACATACATATATATATATACATACATATATATATATATATGTACATACATACATCTATGTATACATACATACATCTATGTATACATATATACATATATGTATGTATGTACATATATATATATATATACATATACTAGTAGTAGGTAACGTCCAATGGACGTTTGCCTAATATATCATAAATAATTTAACAAATTTAAATTATGTTAAAATTCTAATTATTTATATAATTTTACTTTTTAAAAAATTAGAGATGACTAATATTCACAAAATGTCAAAATAATATGATTTTTTAAATAAAATTAATTAGTCAATAATTTAATGCATGGAGCAGAAAACAAATTTTAACAAGCATCAATAACCAAAACGTTATAATAATATGAGTAATATGAAAATTAAAAGATTTTGGATATTCTAGCAATAGTTTTCATAGCAAAATATATTAATTGTAGAATTCAATCACACTTCTCGATGACTCAGGGAGCACTGAAAAAATACAGAGTCTTTTATTTTTATATTGCTCTCACATTTTTTCATCATTAAAGTAAGTCTCTTTTATTTTGGAAACTCTAAAAATATTATAATGGTAGAAAATCGAAATGATTTTAGTTAATTAAGAATATTATGAGATTTACATTATATTAAAAATCCTAATTATTTATATGGTTTTACTTTCTTAAAAATATTCAACAAAACTCTATCATTTATTTAATGATGAAAAATTAATATTTTATAAATTAAAGTTGAATATATATTTTAATTATTTATTTTAAGTTAGTTTATTTTTAATATTTTAACTTCAACTGTTGGATCAACTTTGAAGATTCAAGATGAAAGGTTAGGATTTAAATCCCAAACCCTTACTTTTTCTCTCACTTTTCCCTCTTCCCTCTCTCTCTCCTCCCTCCCACTCTCCAGCCGCACGCCTCCATCTCTCTCGATCTCTCTTCTCCTCGGCTGCTCCCAGCGCCGCAGGCCGCCATTATCGCGCCACCACCAAGCCCAGTCATCGGCAGCCCCAAACCCTAACTTTTTCTCACTTTTCCCTCTTCCCTCTCTCTCCTCCCTCCCTCCCTCCTTCTAGCCGCACGCTCTTCTCTCTCTCGATCTCTCTTCTCCTCGGCTCCTCTCATTGCCATCGACCGCCTTTACTGCGCCACCACCAAGCCCAGTCACCGGCGACCTTCCCCACGCCGATCTCCTCCCCACAGACCTCTCTCTCTCTCCCCCCCCCGGCAACAGGCCGAAGCTCATAACCCTCTCCCTCTCTTTTTTTTTTTTTTTGTCATTTTTGTACATCTTGTGTGGCGATTTTGTGGCTGCGATTTTGCTGAATTTTGCTGTGAGGAAGTAGAGAGGGATGTAAGGAGAAGAAGAAAAGGTAAAAAATAATAGCCTATTCTTATTTCTTTTTCTTTTTCTTTTCTTTTTTTTATTGCCATTTTTGTACATCTTGTGTGGTAATTGTGTGATGATTTTGTGGCGATTTTGTGGTGATTTTGTGGCTGCGATTTTGCTGGATTTTGCTATTTGTACATCTTGTGTGGTGATTTTGTGGCGATTTTGTGGCTGCTATTTTGCTGGAATTTGCTGTTTGTACATCTTGTGTGGTGATTTTGTGGCGATTTTGTGGTGATTTTGTGGCTGCGATTTTGCTGGAATTTGTTGGATTTTGCTGTGAAGAAGCAGACGGACGTAAGGAGAAGAAGAAAACGTAAAACGAAGTTTACTGTGAATTTGCTGGATTTTGCTGTGAAGAAGCAGACGGACGTAAGGAGAAGAAGAAAACGTAAAACGAAGTTTATTGTTCATACTGTTCATTAGCGATAGGCGCTTTTAAGTATAAGGATATATATATATATATATATATGCTATAAATGAATTTAAATAACTAGCTTTTATTATTGTTATTACTATAGAAAATCATAAAGATAGCCCTTTTTTATAATTTTATTTAAAATTTAATTCATTTTTATTAAATAATGATACTTTTATAAGAGTAATGACAAAGATACAATTCTTTTTAACAATTCTGTTTTAAATACAGTATTTTTTTATATATATAAAATATAGATTCTCTTCCAATTTTGTTTCTATTTGAAATAAAGTTGTAAAAAAAGAAAAGTGTCCCTATCATTTTTTTCTTCTGTAATTAGTTTAAAAATTCCTTTAAAACAAAAAGTTTACAAATTGTTTATAAAAATACCCACTCTTTAAATAGTTCTAAAATTAGTTGTCTCTATTGTTATCCTATTATCATCACTAGGGTGGTGCTAGGGCCACCAAGAGGCCTACCGAGAATTTGTACCGATTAATTTAATTTTTGTTTTTGTGGTTTCTTTTTCTTTTTTAAATATTTTTAAAATCCTTTTAAACATTTTAAACAAAAAATTCAAAAACTTATTTAAAAGAGCTCTTTTACGTACAAGCGGATTCACGGATCAATCTCATCATCAATGTTAATGTGGACTATTTTGTCAAATGTTCATTTTCAAACCCGCACTGTTTCATTAAAGTCTACCTTTCTACCTTAGCATTGGTGCTCATATTGGTACACAAATCCGTTTACAACTAGATTTTTTCTATTTAAAAACACTTATTTTTATTGATATTGTAAGGGGATTGTCCCCTACTCCACAAGCCCACTAGGCTTCGACCCGATACCCGACCACAAGGTCCAAACTTGCCCATGAAGTAAGTCGCCTATAAGGAAACGTAAACAATAATGGCTGATCGGATAGACAGGCCTGGCGTCGCTCGGCCACACTCCGCTCATACGGACTTGTACAGGACAGAACGGGAAAGACGAAGAACCTTTGATCTTCTTATATGGGAACATCGACGAACCACCGAAGACACCAGCATAGTAAAGCAAATCGGGAAACCACACCACATTAATGACACCACTACCCGAGCTACACACCACATCAATGACGTCGTCTTAGAGGCACGCGACATTTCAAGGACTCTGACAAAATGAACAGTAAAAAGACATAGACTCCATTGGCAGACACGATCTGTCCCCCCCAAGACTCCAGGTATAAATAGCAACTTTCAGGTACGAGAGACTCTCTCTGATCCCTAGACTCTCTCATTATTTATAAACTTCCAAAATACGATACTAACTTTGACATCGGAGACTCCACGGCCCCAAGGCCACCCTTTCCAAAGTGCTTTCTACTTCGTTATTGCAGGCCCAGTTCTAAGACCTGAGTTACTGGAACCTGGCCCAAAGGCGTACGAAACACGACGTTAACTGTGGCACCGTTTGTGGGATCTTTTTAGATCTCGTGTGTACTTCATATGCCTGCGACAACCCATTCCAGATAACTTGGAAGCTCACCAGCAACGCTGACGAACATGGAAGCAGACCAACGAGAAAGCCAAACTCCCAGGATTGGAGGATGAGACGCCCCGAGAGAGACGGGAACATACCCAGGAAGGGATGCCTCCAAGTGGCGAGGTGAACACAGTATGCCCTACGGTGGCTGACAGCACCTGCCACCGCCTCCCATATGTGCCCCAGCTGAAGGCAAAATTCGAGATGAACAGAGACTCAGAAAGGTGGAGCAAAAAGAGCCATTAGAATTTGTTCCCCTAAACTCGAATCAACTAGAAGCCATGGCAAGGATCGGCAGCAAAATGATGCCTTAGGAGTGGAGCGCCATGCAGCAACTCCTCCCCGAGCACCAGGACGTATTCGCTTGGAGCCACGAGGACATACCCGAGATATCCCCCAAAGTCATATAGCACAGCCTTAGTGTAGACCCAAAGGTCAAAGGAGTAAGGCAGAAACGCCGAAGTGTCAGTGCAGAAAAGAACGCGACCATAGCTAAGGAAGTGGACCGCCTGTTAGCCGCTAGATTCAACCAAGAAGCCCACTATCCAGTATGGTTGTCCAACGTGGTGCTCGTGATAAAGCCGAGCAGCAAATGGAGAATGCCCGTCGACTTCACGAGCACCACAGCATCCCCTAAGACAGTAAGACATTATGCTTAGGGGATGCTGGGGCACATATGGAATCATAGATTGAACCTAAGACCCCAACATCCCCTGTCTGCACCCCAGCATCCCCTATTGGGCCTTCGGCCCAGTACAGTTTTCTGGGTCCTAAATGGCCCAGAATCGGTTTTGGGCCACTTTGGGCCCATAATTTGTTTTTGGGCCACTTTGAGCCCATTATTTAGATTAAAAAATACATAAATTTTAAAAACAGGAAAATATATATATAGAATCATAGATTGAACTATTAAGTAGATATTAAGTTTCAACTATTAACTAATTAAGTAATAATCATCACTAAGACAGTAAGACACTATGCTAAAATAAATAGTTTACAATTACACAAATTAAGAGAACTAATAAACTATTACACTATTACAAACTCCTCTAAAAAAAATAAATATTACAAATTGTACAATTAACTATTGTAGCAACATTACAATTAATTGTAAATTAACACAATCATAATTTTTCAATTTGATCAATTTGATATTGGCGTGGAGCCGTAGCGGTGAGTTCACTAAGTGGTGAGTTGTGTCGAATGCTGTGAGACTGAAAATCAAGATCATAAAAGTTAATAAGTTATAAAACCTGAAATATTAATAAGTTAAAATAAAACAAATTAGAATTAAAAAGTTATAAAGATGAAACAAAAATTTAAATGCAAAAAACAATTAGGGGAGAAATTATGCAAACCATGGCAATGGTGGGTCCAATACAAAGTAATACTGCATCGGAGGTAGCCGTAGACGCCGTCTCATGTATCACTATAAGTATTAAATTTGAAATCAAATTAATGAATATCAATTAAATGAAAATAAATAAATTAAAATTAGAAATTAGAAAATGAAATTAAAATAAATACCAGATCCAGACTGATCATCACCCTCCTCCTCGACATCGGCCCCCTCATACTAAAGAACATCCGGAACATGAATTGGAGTTCCCTTGATCCAATTCTGCATGCAAATCAAAGCCTCCATAGTGGCAGGAGCTAATGAACTCCAAAATGAATCTAATACACGCCCTCTGGTACTAAAGGTCGACTCTGAGGCTACTGTGCTAACAGGGATGACCAAAAGTGTGCGGGCTATCTCTCCAAGGATGGGATACTTCATGGCATTTACCTTCCACCAACTTAATATATCGAAATCTCGTAAAAATGGTAGAATCTCTGCTGCTAAGTATCTGTCTATCTCTGACTTAGCCTCTACAGAACTCCGAAGGAATGGGGTCTACTCATACCTCTCACCCCACTCCAATCTACGCCTTTTCCCAATCTCGACTTCAGCAAACTGTGAGCTTGAGGCTGAGGGGGTAGGTGTAGGTGCCACAATATTACCACCTTGCAGGGTGGAAAACTCATCAAATAATCTAGTAAGGGTTTCTTGAACCCTTGCTGCAATAAGCTCCGCCCATACTTGCCCGTACGCAAGGCTCAATCCAAATATCATGCCATCCAACTTATACATCGGGTCAAAGATGACAGCTACATATAACAAAATATTAGCCCTAGTTAAATTTTCCCAATACTTGTCGTAGTTTGTCCTCATAATCAATGCCATCTCCCGCAGCCTAATGTGACCACCCGCGACCATGTCATCTAATTCTTATTTTACCCTACATATTTGCTGACATACAACATTGGATGTAGGGTACAAAGTTCCGAATAGCCTCGTGGTGACACCGTAAAAAGCCTCAAAAACTCTACAAAAAAGGTAGCTCGTCCATTATGATCATACGAGCTAGGTGTCTTCTGCACTCATCGGGATCATACTTAGTATACCCCCGCAAAGTTGCACCCCCACTAGTCTCATCCGTCATTTTTTGAAGTTCAATTTCTAGCCTAGATTGGCTTTTCTCTTGTAATGATATTAATATTGGATTTTTTTTGCATTGCTCTTCTAAGTGCACCTTTAATTGTGAGGTGCCATGTTTCCTATAGTGACATCCATAAATTTTTCCACAATGGTTACACTTGGCTTGGGGGTTACTTGAGTCACCATCCTCTAGTTTGGTGAAATGATTCCAAACTATTGAAACAGGTTTCTTGTTGAGCTTGGAGGCGGGGCAAGGTGCCGTAGGGCTAGGGGTAGGGGTATAAGTAGGAGGGATAGGTGTAGGTGTAGGTGTAGGGGTAGGGGTGCCCTCGGCCTGGAAAGGAGAGCTCGCACTAGAATCTGCTGGCATATCCATGAACTCAAGCAAACAAGAAATCTGAAATTATAGAAAATATAACAAATATATAATGAACATAAAAAAAAAGTAGAATAAAAAAAAATATCACTTGACATTCATATATATATATATATATATAACTACTACGAAAATACATCCTAAATATATGAATATATATAGTACAGCTTTCTATTTTAATCATGTCTTGCAATCAAATGCAACGGATCAACTTGAGATCAAAGGTCCTTCAGAGAAAAGAAGTAGCAGTATTAGTACTACCATCACTACTACTTTCGGCATGTTTAAAACGCAAAAATTAAATTTTGGAGCTTCACTTTACATATTAAAAATGATCAGTACTCGTTTTTCAAAGAATACTAGAAATTATTAAAACTAACAATTCTTTTATTTTAAAGGTTGAATTTGATAAAACTCATAGGGTGGTTGAGTAAATTTATTTATCTTTACTATAAATTATAAGCTACTTACCTACCAAAAATTTACTAACAATTCTTTTATTAATGATTCATTCTTTTTCTAGCTGTCTTTACTATTACATTAATTATTTTTATTTTTATATGTATTTGTACTAAATCTCCAAAGAAACTTTGGACTATTAATAAAAAAAAAGAATTGGTTATTTGCAGTATTAAATTATTGATTTGATCATTTGGCCGTGTAATTTAGAAAAAGTGGTAATTTTAGTTGTTCAAATTGAAGTTAAGCCTAAAAATTTCCTCCTTTGAATCTACTTTTGACAGTGTCTTTTTTTTTAATGTTTTTGTAGGTCACATTGACAAAGCAAGATGAGTGAAATAAGAGTGAGACTGAAAATCAAACAAAGATGTGGTCTCTATTTCCATACTACTTGATTGAAAGTTTGAGAAATCTAGAAATGCTTCATGCATTTAAATGTGATTCATTGGAAGTGATATTTGAACTTGAGGGATAATATGTAATTTAGGATTTCAGATTGGAGCCCTAAATTAATTTAGGGTTTAGAAAAATCCCTAAATCCGAAAGATTGGAGCCCTAAAGATTGAAACCCTAAATCCGAATTAATTAGGCACAAATAATATGGCACTCTTTAAAGTATAAATCAAACAAAAAAAAATAATTACAGAAAACAAAAAAAATTCACATGCACGGTTCAAACCACATGCACAATCTAAGCTCCACAGCACACAATTCACAAAAATCTCATCCTCCATCTCCGATAAACCTCATCCTTCCTCCAATCTCCATTAAAAATATAAATCACAAAAAAAATAAAATTTTGAATTTAGGGTTTTTTACCTTCGGATCTTCGGTGACGGAGATGAAGAGAGAGGGACCGGGTGCGAGTCGTGCGACGACGACGTTGAATGGGACGGCGATGCAGAGAGACGGACAGGGTGCGGCGCCGGAAACTCAGAGAGAGGGAGAGACTAAGAGTTTAAGGCTTTGAGCGAGGAAGACGAAGTGAGCGAGGGAGGGAATCGGGATGGGGGGCGGGGGGGTAGGTTTTTGTTGTTAAACTAGGCCGGAAACAACGTCGTTTCATGCCTTTTTTATATATATAAATATAATACATATATATATATATATATATATATATATATATATATATACGGGGCGGGGCGAGGGTCACCCCCATCCCACCCCCGCCCCCGGAGAGAGGCCCAGATGCGGGTGGGTGGCCCTGCCCCCTGCATCGGCCGGACGTGGTGATCCGCCCCGCCACATGGGGGCGGGGCTCCGCTGCCCACCCCTAAAATAAGGTACAAGTGCTTGTCTTTCTTCAAGGTTCTGCGAAAGGTACAAATATGGGATAGCAAGTGCGACCTGGAGTTCAAGGCTCTCAAGAAATATCTCACGAGCCCACCGCTCCTCAGCCAACCCAGGTGTGGGGAAACGCTGACCCTGTATCTGGCAGTCTCACCCCAAGCAGTCTCTTCGACATTAGTGCGCCAAGAGGACGGAGTCCAAAGGCCAGTCTACTGCATCAGCAGAGCATATCGTGGGGCTGAAGCCAAATACCCCCACATAGAGCAACTCGCTGGTGGTAACGAAACGAAAGCTGCATTTGTACTTCCAAGTTCACCCAGTAAAGGTCCTCCCAGAAACCCCTCAGAAGAAGATCCTGCAAAGGCCAAACACTTCGGGCTGACTCATGAATTGGGCAGTAGAGATGAGTGAGTTTGACATTGACTACGTACCGCGGAATACCATTAGGCAAGTTTTTGTGGATGGCTCATCTTGCTAGGCTGGAGGGGGAGTGGTGGAGTATATCATTACGCTTGAGGAAGAGGAGTACAATTACACTATCAAGTTGGCATTCAAAACCACGAACAACGAGGTGAAGTATGAAGCACTACTTTCAAGATTGGCTGTAGCCAAGTCTCTGGATGCCGCAGAAATTGAAGTGCGAGCCGACTCGATGGTCAATCAAGTATGAGGGGAGTTCACCGTGAAGAGCAAAAAACTAAAAAACAAATACTTGGCACTAGTAGAAGTTGAGCGCTCCCACTTCAGGTACTTGAAGATTCAGCAGGTGCCGAGGGCAGAAAACCAAAAAGCGAACAAACTGGTGCGTGCAGCGTCTGGACAAAAAGACTCCCACCTACCAGACCAGACGATCATCCGAACCGTCGAAATACCCGCCGTAAGGATATAGATAATGGAGATACAGCCCAGAGCCCCGGATTGGGTGAGGGACATCCTAAAGTACTTGGACGCCAATGAGATGCCCGAGAACAGGCAAAAGGCCAGAAAGATTACTGTTCCCGTGCCTTGCGAGACGCTGAGGAATACACCCGGAAATGCCGGAAGTGCCAAGAGTACACCAACATGCCCCACTACCTGTCGGCCGAATTGACGTCGGTCACCTCACCTTGGACCTTCGCCTAGTGGGGAATTGACTTGGTCGACCCTCTCCCCCTTGGCAAGGGAGGAGTAAAATTCGTGGTAGTAGCTGTGGATTATTTCACCAAGTAGGTCGAGGTCGAGACCCTCACAACCATCACAGCGAACAACATAACGCGATTCTTATGGAAGACTGTGATTTGCAGATTTGACATCCCACGCACTATCATATCGGAGACAGTTTGATTTTGTGCACTACCGTACTGGTGCCGAGAGCTGGGGATTGAGTTCTGGTACTCATCTCCGGGCCACCCCAATCTAATGTGCAGGTGAAGGTGACCAACAAGACATTAATGAGAATGCTCAAGAAGAGACTCAACAATAGGAAAGGCCCCTATGTAGTCACTGCCACAAATCACCCAGGCTCCTATAGGCTCCGAGACTCTCAAGGAAATGAGTTGCCGCATCCCTGGAACGCCGAACACCTACGAAAATTTTATTGCTAAAGCTAGCTTAATTATTGTAAATTTATGTTTTCGTGCATACACTACGAATCCTATTGGAAGAGGTGTTGTGTGTCAATGTCACATTTCAGGGATATAACAAAATCTCCATTAGCGTAATCTCCATCAACAGAATCTCCATCAATAAAATTTTCATCGATTGCTTACCTCCCCGCGGAACACCAAAGGGACGAGTCATGCTGGAGGCAGCTTTGTCCCTCCCAAGGAGGAGTGCGGGTTGGCCATCGGCCACTTGAAGAAAAAACTTAAATTCCTCGTGAGAGCCAACAGGCAGGAATGGGTCCAGTTACAGACTTCCGGAACAATGTACCTCTCGCAGGGCCAAAGGGACAGGGTGAGATAAAGGCCACCTTGTCCCTCCCGCGATGGAGAGCGGGTCCAGCCCCAAGGCTACCCGAAAAACATGAGCGGGTCCAGTAACAGACTATTCGAACAACCTACTTCCATGTGGATCAAGGAGATAGGTGGAGCCAGAGGTTGCCTTGTCTCCCTCATGGCAAAGAGTGGGACCAACCCCACGGCAACCCGAATAACTTACACCGACCTCCGCTACAAAGAAGTATGGGAACAACGCCAACTTGACCCAAACTTACTCTTCCCTGCAGTGTCAACGGGCGGGAGCGGGTCCAGTAGCAGATTGCCCAAACAACCTACCTCCTGTAGGGAGCAAAAGACAGGTTGAGCCAAAGGCCACCTTGTCCTTCCTGCGAAGGAGCGAGTCCAGCCCCGAGGTTGCCCGAATACTTACCCCAACCCCCATCACGGTGAAGATAAGGACCAACTGCATCGCTATCCTAATTACTTCCTCAGGGGGCAAAGGGACAGTTTGGTTTAAGGCGTTCCTACCCCTCCCCAACGTAGTACAAGTAGTCCTCAGCTACTCAAAGATGAAGACTTACTTTCCTCGTAAGCATCAACAAGCGGGAGCGGGTCTAGATACAGACTACCCAAACAACCTACCTCCCTACAAACCAAAGAGACGGGTCGAGCTAGAAGCCGCCTGTCTCCATGTGGCAGAGAGTAGGACCTACCCCACGACTACCCGAATAACTTACCCCGACCTCTGCTACGATGAAATATGGGATCAGCGCTAGCCTGACCCAAACTTACCCTTACCTACTGTGTCAAAGGGCGGGAGCAGGTCCAATTCCAAACTGTCTGAACAACCTACCTCCCTGCGGACCAAGGAGACGGGTCGAGCTAGAGGCCGCCTTGTTTCCCCACGACGGAGAGAGACACCAGCCCCACGGCTACCCGAATGACCTACCCTTGCCCCCAACGCAGTGAAGAGCATCTCGATCTATTTATATACAACTCCACAGCCACGGAGCTTCTTGGAGGGGCATATAGGCAGGTTAGCAAAACGCTCCTCAGCCTCTCCCCCCAAAGAAGTAACAGAAGTCTCTTTGACACCGCTTAACTCTTAAAGGGGGATTTCCATCTCCTCCAAGCCGACGGCCGCGAGTGAGGGCCAACATACGCTAATGACACTTATCTCTTCTTTCAGTTACATGCAGAATGAAGCACATCAATTCAAAATGGAAGAACTGAAAGACTAGGCGAGGTAAAGCACATCCAAGAAACAGACAGCAAGAAGGAGGACATCGGTGTAAAGAGGAAGTGGAGAGACATCAGCCTCAGCAAACAATATCACTAAAGGCCCCAATGGGACAACTACCTACCAAAAGTGAATGAAGACAACACAAGCAGTAGAGCGGTCGGCCAACGGGGTCGTCAGGAATAGGTTAGGCACTGGCGGGGTGGACTGTAAAGCTCTGTATGATGGCAATCCCCCTGCCTAATGCCAAGCCCATAATTTCCTGTGACAAAGCCCCTCAAGCTAGCCATAAAAAATTAAAAAAAAAACAAGAAGAAAGAGAAGAAGGGAACATCGGAGAAGAATGGGCAAAGACAAGTAGCCTGGCATAACAAAGTATAAGGTAGTTTCATTAATGATCAAAAGTCACAACGTGAAGCGACAAGTTACAACATGAAGCTGCAGGCTTACAAGGAACAAGTTACAAGGAAAAAGTTACAAAGAACAAGACAAGTTACAATGTGAAGTGGCAAATTATAGCGACATACAACATAAGTCAACTAGATACGACAGAAAGTTGAAAAAGTGCAAACAAACCGAAGCATGTTCAGATCATATTCGAGTAGAAGTGGTGAACAGGGATCTCTATAATTACGACATGCCAGTAGAAGTGACAGGCAGAGATCTCCATCATTATGACATGTCGATAACACCTGAAGTTACCTCAAAGAAAATCAACAGGGATGTAATAAGACAACTAATTGAGTCATACCGTGACAGCAGCCGCAAAGATGCCTCCAGCAGCCGCCGGCCTACCAAGGAGGGGCGCGAGGAACTATTGAAGGAGGTGAAGACAGAAGGGCGAGATGATGATAGGAGAGTAATCTTGGGGCTTGAAAAGAGGCGTTGCAAGCAAGAGTGTGTGAAAATGAAGGCTAAAAGCAAGGTTGAGCTTTGGAAGATGAGCTTTGAAACCAAAACCTCGAACAACAGAGAAGAGCAAAACCCTTCAGAGGAGTCGGTCGGGATACAGTAGAGGAGAATCAACCATTAGCGGGCAGGATTATGCCTTGCAGAGCTATCCCTAAGGGCACTTCGGATTAGATCCCTCCCGAAGAGAGCATTCTGTTACACGGACACTTCATCCAGAGGAAGCTCCCACACACTCAAAGCCTTCAGATCGCATCGAGGATTCCAGAGGATATGGGTCTTCATCCTTTCCAAGCCGTCATTGTAACTGAAGTGCCAGGCATCTACGTGGAAACCACGGACATACAAAAGCTCCTCTCACAGACCCTAGATGGTATTCAAAGCGCATCTTGCCTCGGCTTGATCGGTCTCCAAATCCCTCCTTTGTTTCCTTTCATCTTCCAAGGCCTTTCTCTTGTTCGTCAAAGACTGAGAATCCTTCTCGAACTACTTCATCAACCACTTGTACGACTGATCGTCGGAGTCTTACCGCTTGCGCAACTTTAAGTTTTCGGCCTGTAGCTGCTCAAGCTCTAGCTGACAGTCATCGAGAGACTTTTGTAGCCCCTCCCTCACCTCGGAGGCAAGTGCCACCTCGAGACGAAGAAGGCCACCTCATCCAAGGACTCCGACAAGTCAACGAGGGCCTACTCAACCTCTTCTTTCTTCGCCCGCTCCTCTACTGCATAGCGTAAAGCTAGTTGTGCGAGTGAACAAAGTGCTCTATTCTCGCTCGCCACCTCCTCCCGACCGTCCATGATTAATGCCACCAGACGCTCCATGCCCTGCCGCAGAAGTCTAGGTCAAAATCAAAGAAGTAAACAAACAAGAGGCATAGAGAGCTTACAAACAAAGATCTTACCCCAGCGAAAAGCCTCCTGAGCCTGCTATCCACCTTGCGGATATGGTCAACACGGCTCTCTAAAGTCGTCGACTGAAAGTCTGCCGGGACCTCATCAACAGCCTCCTCATCCGCACCAAGAGCCACAGGCGTCATGGCTACCTCAGCCAGAGGAATGCCCGCCATCGCCTCCTCGACCCAAGCAACGACCCCTGCCACTTCATCACCAGCTGAGGCAACCTCGACCTCGGGAGAGTGTAGTATAAGGGACTCCAGGATGGAAACCTGCTCAGGGGATTCCTCGTCCTCGACAAAAAGCTCCACGGGCAAGGGCGAAGGAACCCACACGAAGACCGTGCCAAGGGGCGAGGGGCCTACTGAAGGCCTCCTCACAACCAAAGGGCCAGGGGGTTGCAGGAACGATTTCAGCAGCAGACCCGAGGACCGGCGGCTCATGTTGAACATCCACTGCAACTCCTCGAGCTAACAGCACGTCACGAGGAAGTTTAACAATCGTCATCACTTTTTTAAATGATGACGGCTCGGGTCGAATAGCGAGTACCTCCGCAGAAAGGCCTCCGGGAGGAACGGGAAGGTCGTTAAAGTTAGCTCTGATGGGGGAAATTCTTCAGGGCTTTTTCCCTTTCCCCTCCACCGGCTGGCTGGGAGAGCGGCTGCGGATCTGGGACGTGACCTCCCTTAGCGGGAAGGCTACGTTGGAGATCAAGTTGGCCCAGGGGGCCAGAAATCGACAAAGGCTATCCTAGGCTAGCAGAACCTCCGAAAGAACGTCATCCGGATGGACCTTCGCCCAAGCACGGACGACCTTGATCCTGAGTGTATTGTTCGGGGTCACTGTAGGACGACGACCGTTGTCATCACCCACAGCCCCCCATATGGCACAAACAGGGAATGCACGTCAATTGGCCGGGCCAACAGGAAACTCCCACCCCTTTCCGGACAAAAAGAAGAATAGGTGGCTCCACCCCGGCAATATACTGAGACTCCAACCGAACCAATGCCTGGACTTGTCTAAAGCCGTAAGTGTGACGGCCTCGCCTCAGAAGATTATGGGTGAGGAAGAACTCACGCGCCGTGAGATCCGGGTAGTCAGCCCCGGCCTCCTCCAACGCGCGACAACAGATGACGCAACTCGACACAAGGATCCTCCATGCACTATGAAGGAGCTGAGCAGGCGCCAACTTGAAAAAATCCAGCACTTCTCACACTAGACGCCAGAAGGGCAACCTAAGGCCCCAAGAGAACATGGCGGGGTACACCGCCACTTTGGAGGCATAACCCTCAGAATCTACCACCCCTTCGGTAGGAGGGGCACCTCAAGTTTCACAATCTGAGGAACCCTGTAGGTCTCCCTCAACGACTCCAACTCAACGGAAGTCACTTCCGAACGCCACGAGAAACCAGCAAACTCCTCTGGAGCGGTGTCACCCTATCTGTCGGTGGCACGGGCAGTGTTAGAAGATCTAGCCAATTTAGAATGACGCGAGAATTTCTTAGGGGCCATTAGCAACAAGGAAGAAAGAAGATAAATCAGAAGAGAGAATGAAAAAAAGTAACCCATTACTGAGAAGGAATGGGACCTTATATAGGCAAGCTTGATGGTTGATATATCGAGGCAATAGGAACCCACGCGTCCCACGGAGTACTCGAATCTCCCGATCGTCGTGATTCCAGCAAAGCGTATCCAGTGATGCGACATGGGAAATAAGTAACTACCTGATGCGAGTAATGACGACAAAGGGACTGAAGGGGCGCCATTTAATGCGGAATAGAACCGTCAAAGTACAGTCATGCAAGTTGAAGGCGAACCGTTGCTAGGTATTGTGTAAAGACGAAAAGGCCACTCGGATATAGCTGGGGAGCATAAGTGCAACACGTGAGCGTAAAGAAATCCGCAACCCCCATCGCATGAAAGAAAATGCCGCATAGTCACAGTTGCAAAAGTTGATTAACCAAGGAAGGAAAGATAGAATTCCCCTTGGACCCGTCCGAGAGAGGAATTGGCGAGGTAACTGTAAGGGGATTTCCTCCCACTCTACAAGCCCACTGGGCTTCGACTCGATACCCGGCCCCAGAGTCCAAACTTGCCCATGAAGTAAGTCGCCTATAAAGAAAAATAAACAATGAGGTCTGATGGGATGGACAGGCCCGACATCGCTCGGCCACACTCCGTTCATGGGGACTTGTGCAAAGCAGAACGAAAAAGACAGAGAGCCTTTGATCTTCTAATATGGGAACATCGACGGACCACCAAAGACACCAGTAGAGTAAAGCAAATCAGGAAACCATGCCGCATTAATGGCACCACTACTCGAGCTACACGCCACATTAATGACGTCATCGTAGAGGCACGCCGCATTAAAGGATTTTGACAAAATGAACAATAAAAGGACACAAACTTTATGGTGGCAGACACAATCTATCCCTTAGAGTCTCGGTATAAATAACAACTTCCAAGTATAAGAAACTTTATCTAATACTTAAATTCTCTCATTATTTACAAACTTCCAAAATACGATACTAACTTTGACATTGAAGACTCCCCAACCCTAAGGCCACCATTTCCAATCTATTTTTTACTTCGTTTTCGCAGACCCAATTCTAAATACTTGAGTTACTAGAATGTAGCGTAAAAGCGTATAAAATATAGCGTTAACAGATATGACAAGATTGAATTTATTAAAAAAAATTATAATAAAATGAAAGTAATGATTAACGCATAAACTCCAAAATAAAAATTTTCGATTTTATAATTTAAATAATATGAATAATATATTCTATCAACGAATTTGAGAATATCTCTCTTTCTAATTAAAATAGGAGCAAGATCGAAAAAAGAGCGAGGATTTGGCTGTTTCCCATCCATGGCTTGATCTAAAAAATAATTGATCGTTTTCTGACGATAATCGTCGTATCCGAAAGGACATATGAACATCACGTACGGATTCGTCGAACAAATCACATGGGAGAGGATTTGGCTGTTTTTGCTTTTCCTTCGTGAAATACTCGTGCCAACTGACAAAGCATTTATGCAATTCACATGGTACAGGCCCGTTTGCTCAAAACATTTCAGTTCTACTAAGCGACAATTTTTTTTTTTATAAAATAATGTTACGTATAGTTGTAAAATATATAAATATTATACAGTCATTTTAAAAAAGAATAAAATTTATTATTAAAAAATTAATTTTTTCTCGTTAAATCATGTACATATTCATATCTACAAATATCATTTCTCTTTTTATAAGAATAGTTCTACGCAGCTGTCTCCTAATTTTTTTCTGGAAAATGCTAGGAACCGCTAGAGCTCCCGCTCCATTTTTATTTTTTTATTAAAAAAATATTATTTAATAATATTATTTTTCTTTTTCTTTTTTAAAAATATTAAAAAAACATGTAAAAAGAAAAACTTAAAATATCCCAGCGGTGGGTGAAGACCCTCCCACCCATTTTTTCTACAAAGTATATCTGTGCTTACGTACGTGCTGGCTGGTTTGGTTTCACTATAAAACATAAAATTCTTACTTTATTTTATCTCATTATTACATATTTTTTAAATTTTTATATAAAATATAATAAATAATTAAATTTTTCAAATTTTAATTTAATACTTTTAAATTTTAAAATAATAATAATATTAAAATATAATTAAACTTTAAAATAAAACACAAAATTCATATTTCATCCCAAACCTGCCTAACATTCCGAATCCCAATGCCTCACAACCCTCCAAAAGGTTCCCAACCTTCTTAAACACAATCCAAACCCAAAGATCTCTGTTTGGTTCGCTTCGGAGATTCTGCACTGTTTCAGTACCCTCATTGAGTCGAAACCGCTCGCTTCCTCATGGGCTACCAGCGCTCTAAAGTCCCCTAGAAGAGAAGAGCTCCTGCTCTCATCTTGCACTCACCAAAAATCTCATCGTTAAATATCTCGCCGGAACCATAAATTGGGACAATCACGTTTGGTTGGTGAGAAACTGTGTAGTAAAAAAATGGAAACTTGACCGAAAAAAACCATCGATTTTAATGATGTATTGGTTTACACAAAAAAAAAAGAACAGAAAAACCTTGAGGCCGGTCCGGTCGGAATAACTTTCGTTTTCACACCCACCAGTGAAAAATAAACACGTCTGCAGCTTGTAGAAATTACAAGAAGCACAAATTTAAAATTAGAGTTTTGCTACACAACCTCCACCACACTCCACACTCCATACTTTTTTAAATTTTTTTAATTTTTTAATTTTTTTTTAATTTTTTTAATTTATCCTTTTTAAATTATTTCAAATTTACTATTTATTATTCATATAATAAATATTTGATAAAATAAAAAAATAATAAAAATTAAAAAAAATGTGGAGTGTGGAGGTTGGGAGGTTGAGAAGATTTATTGTTAAAATTATCTATTTTGCCTCTTTCTCTTCGCTCTTTCCTTTCTCACCCAAACCTTCTTCTCTCCCGAAACCCTCTTCCCTTACTCTCTCCCAATACTCTAACTTTATGCTGGTAAAATACACAATAATATAATAAAAAATTATAATAAAATTAAGAGTAATAGTATTGAGAAGTCACTATAGCAGTACATACTTTACACTCATTGCGTGGCTGCTTCTAGTTGATTGTTTCCAACATTCATTTGGAGAGATATGTGGTCTACATAATGCCACATTATGTTTACAAAATGGATGCTACCAATAGTAACTTCTATCTATATTTATTCTAAAATTAACATTCACACGAAATCAATTTAGACTAAGGTACAAAAATCTCACTCCTTAAAGAGTTTCAAGTTCTCTGCAGTATACAAAGTCTCAAATTAACCAATGTAGCAGAACTTATTTTGACTAATTGTTGTATAGTTCGAAGTAATTCTGCACAAATGATTAAGCTCAAACCTCTACAAAAAGAAATACCTCTCTTTTACTTGGAATCTCTCGAACACAAAAACTTTCAGATGAAATAGTATGAATTTTTTATGCACCACGTCTGACTGAACCAAAGCATATATTTATAGGCTAGTAAAACTTGTTGATAATTACACTGTGAAATGGCTCATGAAGTAACCGAAGAATTAAACTCTGCATAAGTTAACGCACAAAATAATGATTTGAAACGGCTAAGCCTTAAAACAAAACCGTAAAAAATCATAATCAATCAAACATTGAAAATACTGCGATGATGAGTTTCTCAAGCTGGAGCTATTTTTCCGTCAGTCAAAAGAAGGATAACGTATATACACGAGTTAAAGTCATGGCTGGAAAACTAGCACCTTGATAGCCATAAATGCTATGCATGCCTACTAAATGAAAATCAAATTAATTACAAACAGCTTTCAAGATAATTACAAAATATATTAATATAAGAAAATCTGCAACGGCATGCAATTAAAAAACCTATATTAATGCTTTAACCCACACGTTGCAATTTAAAAGATAATCGTTACAAAATAATTTTTTATTAAAATGTAACAACAATCCCCCACTCATATTAATAAAAATATAAAGAAAGATTCCCAAGTTAAGATGGATCGTTATGTTACTTGAAGTTATGCTCAGCATTGAACTTTCATTTAGTGAAATAATAATCTTTACTCTAGAATCAGTAATAGTCTTAGACTTAAACTATGATTGTTTAAGGAAAATAAAAAATTATCACTCACACATAATAACTCAAGTGTTGACATGAGTTTTATTAGCCAGCATATTATTGGCATGTGCTAATCCCGATTTCATGAGTATATTTGAGAATAAACTCAAATCTCATAGAGAGCAGCTCCACTCCCACACTCATATAAGTGAAATCTGTCAAGGTTGCTCTTGTAATTCGTACACCCTACTCATAAGAGTTACAGCATTTCATTAAGAGTTTTTCTAAAAACCTCATCATCCACAACATTACAGGATAAATGCCCTCACATCATAAGAATGAGAAATAAAATAAATAGTGCATTTTTTACGACCATCATATGATTCGTTTTGTCCATTGAACTCAATTCTCGAGATCTCTAGTCTCCAGGTTGGATAACCTCATACATGACTCTTGAATTATGGATTTTAATCTCATTCCTCTCGATGTATTCTAGATCATTTCTCTTGCCAAAACTTTATTTAGTGGATCCACATTAATAACACTGTCAGTAAACAAAAATCTCACAGTACTGAATTTTTCTTCTAAAGATCTAGATTTACTTTTATAATAACGGTTACTCAGTTTTTGAGATCTCTAGTCTCCAGGTTGGGTAACCTCATACATGACTCTTGAATTATGGGTTTTAATATCATTTCTCTCGATATATTCTAGATCATTTCTCTTGTTAAAACTTTATTTAGTGGATCCACATTAATAACACCGTCAGTAAACAAAAATCTCACAGTATTGAATTTTTCTTCTAAACATCTGGATTTATTTTATAATTACGGTTTTGTATTCTACCAACTGTAATAGTACTATCATAATAAATTAATAAAAATAAAACTGATTTTTTCACAAAGAAATAAATCTCTTAACATACGGCAGGCAAAGTATGCAATAAAACACCTTAAAACGGCTTGATCTTAAAAACTGTACGTTAAAAAACTTTTGGTAATGGCACTAAATCCAAGATTAATACCATATAGAAGCGAACGGCAACAGATTAAAAAATACATTTGAGGTAGATCGTATAGCTGCATGCCGCTTGGAAGTTGGAACAGTTTTCGTGCATCTAAATGCACTAGACATACACAAAACGTTCACCAAACCCCAATAAATCAGCCACTTGTGACTTTACTCCCAAAACTCAAAGAAAATAAATCTGAACAAAAAGTTGGGGCAAAATCTTTTTTTAAAAAAATAATTATTTTCTAAAAACTTGACCCCCACTAATTTTTAGATTTTTTTAAAAAAATTCTTTTCATAAAAAAATACACCTTACTCAAAAAAACACTTTATTCCAATATGAAAAAAAAAATGAACTGCTATTTTTTAATTCCATATCTAAGAATGACATAAGCATGTATGTCAAAACATTTAAATAATAATGTACATAAAAAGAAACATTCTATGATTTATTCTCAATATTCAATTTAAACGTCACATCACAAGCATAGTCATTGCCTACAAAAACTCCATTTTTTGTAAGTATATATTGATAAGATTTCATAGTTTATTTGAAACCCGCTTTGTTGAGTAAAAAACTTGACATCAAATTCTTCATCATAGACAGAGTATAGAGTACATCTTTGAGTATTAATATACCTCTAGATGTGAATTTCAGCTCAACCTCACTACTCTAAAAAACTTTAGTTTTACTTGAATCACCAAACATAATAGTCTCTTCTTCAAAGGAAGTTAAATTTTTGAACCAATCATTATCATAGCAGACATGCCTATTGGTACCAGAATCTGCCCACCACCCTTCAACAAATTGAACCATGTTAATATCTGTGATCATTGTTACAAATACTCCTCAGTTACGTTAAGTTAATGATTATTTTCTCGCTTCTGGAACTTACAAATTCGATAAAAGTGCCTAATTTTGCTACAGACAAAACAAGTTTGATTTTGTGAATGGGTCATTGGTTCTTATCATTTTGGCTTTGAAAGCCCTATTGTGAGGCCTACTAATTTTTTTGAAATATTTTTTTTGCGGCTTCAAATAACTACTTTTTGTATTTTGACAATTGGGCAATTTACCATTTTCAGAAATTAAATTTACCTTTGTCATGGAATCCTCATTACCATTTTGAAACACCAAATCACCTTGGCCTCTAGCTTCCTCCTCTACGTGAATACGTGTGATTAAGCTCTCTAAGGATGTTTCCTTCTGTTTATGGTGCATCGACTTTTGAAACTCCCTCTACGAAGGTGGTAGTTTGTCGATGATGCCACAAACAATTAGATTGTCTCCAATCTTGATGCCTTCGGATCTAACTTCAGCTACAACCATTTAAAAATCTTGCACTTGCTTCGCAACGGATTTGCCATCTACCATTTGATATCGAAGAAGTGACCTACTGCATATTTCTTTGCACTAGCTTCTTCCATATCATATTTGCTCTGTAAAGCTTTCCAGATTTTCTTTGTAGAGGTGTAAGTATTATTGTAATAATTATAAAATTGATCCGCAAGACAATTTAAAAGATAACATCGACAATTATACTCATCTTTGGTATATTTTTTAATCTTTTCTTCGTGAGCTTTCACTTGTGCTTCAGTCATGTTCTCAGTAGTGATCTTGCTCGGATTCTTTGATGTGAGAACACAAGAGACGTTGAGAAGGCTTAGATAGAAGAGAACATTGCACTTCCATCTCTTGAAATAAGTTCATTTGAAACGAAAGGGCTTGTTGAGATCTCCAATGCTTTCTGTGAATTTTTCAGTTGTAGGCTCCATGTCTGAATCTCCTTAAAATTGTTGGTAAAATACACAATAATATAATAATAAATTACAATAAAATTAACATTCACACGAAATCAATTTGGACTGAGGCACGGAAATCTCGATTTCTTTAAGGAGATTTAAGCCCTCTGCAGTATACAAAGTTTCAAATTAACCAATGCAGTAGAACTCCTCTTGACTTGACTCAATATAATAATCTATTTGATCATTGTATAACTCGAACCAACTTTACACAAGGGGTTAAGCTCAAATCTCCATAAAAAGAAACACCTCTCTTTTACTTGGAATCCCTCGAACACATAAAAACTATCAGACGAAATAGTTTGAATTTTTTATGCACCACGTCTGACTGGACCAAAGCACCTATTTATAGTCTAGTAAAACTTGCTGATAATTACACTGTGAAACGACTCATGAAGTAACCGAAGAAGGAAAATTATACTCTGCGCGCATAAGTTAACGCACAAAATAATGATTTGAAACGGCTAAGCCTTAAAAAAAACCGTAAAAAATCATAATCAATCAAGCGTTGAAAATACTGCGATGATGAGTTTCTCAAGTTGGAGCTATTTTTCCGTCGGTCAAAAGAAGGATAACGTATATACACGAGTTAAAGTCATGGCTGGAAAACTAGCACCTCAATAGCCATAAATGCAATGCATGCCTACTGAATGAAAACGTACAATACTAAATCAATCAAATTAATTACAAACAACTTTCAAGATAATTACAAAATATATTAACATAAGAAAATCTGCAACGACATGCAATTAAAAAACCTATATTAATGCTTTAACCCAAACGTTGCAATTTAAAAGATAATCATTACAAAATAAATTTTTATTAAAATGTAACAACACTTTGTCTGCTTCTTGGAGCTCTGCAGCTTCAGTTTCGATTTCAGTTTCGGTTTGTGTTTTTTGCTCAGCTTTGTTTCTGAGAATGAGAAGGTTGCACCAGAGCTAGACTCCGAGGAGCTCGAGGCTGAATTGTAGAGCATAGAGCTGTGAATGCTCCGCTTCTCCATCCAATCGTCGATCCGACGAAGATTCAGCACCTCCTTTTCCTCTTCTCTCACCCAAGTGCCACACTTAGCAGAGCTAGAAATGGTTTTCAGTGGGCTGGAAATCCCCTACAATCATCCTAAAATCAACATAAACATCACATAAAAAAAAAAAAGATCTAGAAATGCTTTGTTTCTTGAACACGCATTTTTTTTCTTTTAAAGAGAAAGAGAAAGAGAAAGAGAAATGAAATCTAAATTAAATATTGCAAACACATTACATGACATGATCATGATCAGTGTGTGCATGCATATATGCTTGAAAACTACGTACGTACATCATGAGTTGCAGAATCAAGCCAAAATTAAGCATTTATTTTAGATAATTTTTGTAGTTATAATTTATAAACAGATTATTACATATCATGTTATTGCCACATATGGCCTGTAGTAGTACTGCAACTCTGCAAGATTCAAATCATGCATGTGGGATCTACGTACGAAAACATAAACTGTAATACCCCGTCCTCGAGGGTCCGGAGAGTTAACTCATGTTACCTGATAATTAACTCCAACATTGCTAATATACTTCCAAAAGCTCCAAATCAAACGGAAACACTTCAAATTTAAATAACCACACATACCCGTATATAAAATCCTCAATAGAGTAATCCCAAAAATTCGCAACTTCTCAACATGTCACTTAAACTCATGTTTCAACCACATAATTATCAAAATCACCAATACTCATCAAAAGCTTTCTATTCTTAATCCACTATTCTAAAGTCATCTCACCCAATTCTTCGTAGTCCTGATCCTCAGCTGAAATATCTAAAAATCATTTGAAAATATTGGAGATAAGAGGGGGTGAGTTATCAACAACTCAGTAAGCAGAGAACATATGCTAGTATGTAAACATGAGCATTTTCACAGAGTCAAAATGCAGAAACAAAACATTTCAATTTTCAATACACATATCTCAAAAATACATTTTATCAGAAATCCATAGCGATATTTCAAACATTTCATATTCAGAAAACAACTTTTCATATCCAAAGACTCATTTGGCATAACATGACTAAACATCTTCATCTTATCATATCAGAACAGAACAGAGGCCATATTTAACCCCCGTGGTAGGGTTGTGCATTCTGCGGAAAACCAAGCAGAACGTAAATCACAATGAATAACAAAGCGATTGCACTCAGAACAGAAATCCACTATTATATCCCGTGGTAGGGCCAGAGGTCACTATTGTATCCCGTGACAGGGCCAGAGGTCACTATTCTATCCCGTGACAGGGCCAGAGGTCACTATTCTATCCCGTGACAGGGCCACATATTAGAGCAAAACAGAATCAAAATCACCATATTAGAATCAGAAACAGAGTCAGAACAGAATCAGAAAGTCATGCCAAAGGTTTTTCATAAGCCACATTATATCAAAACAGAGTATTGGAATTCAAATCATTCTCACATACTGAAAACAAAAGTCGGTGCATCTTTCTAAATCAATGCACAATTTTTCGTATCCTCAATATCGTTCTTTTTCAGAATTCAGAGACAGCATGACAAAATCTAGCTCATGTCTACACAATGCATGTCAGAAAATATTTTTCTTGTTCGTACCGATTTCTTGAGTAATGCAAATAAACAACCGAGGTTGGTTTTTCCCAAGTTCTCATTTCATTACAAAATATGCAAAGTTTTCAAAAAGTCAATCTCAGTCTCAATAATCGTATAAAGCCTAGCATAGGAACCCCGCTTACCTGGACTTCTTAGCTTTTTCAGAATTTTCCTCAAAATGTCGAATAATAATTAATTGTCACCTATAAAAATAACCACGTAATTCTCATAAATTTCCAATCGAACACATATTTCAATATTTAAGCCTAAGATGCTAAAATAACCTATTTCAATTCTTCAAAAAAAAAAAACTAACTTCACGTAATCCTAAAATATCGGCACATTTTCTAAATTCATCAATATCCACTTAATTATAAATTCAGAATATTTCTAAAATTGCATAATAATATTAGTAATAGATACAATTATGTCGTAAAATACATATCTGGTTTACAAGTTCATTAAAACAAAACTGATTAAAGTAGGAGGGCAAATATTTCATTTAATAAAAATAGACTAATTAGTATCTCTTTAAAGAGTTTAAAATAGAAATCCTACACCACTATGTACTTCTAAAAATATTAATACTTATAATATCTTTCAAATATTTATTCAATTTGTATTTAAAACAAAACTCATACAAAGTGAATTTAACATATAAAAACTATGACATGATCAACTTGTAAATATTTTGTTTAAAGCACCAGTACATTGGTTTAGCTTATAAGCCCTAACATCTGTGCCCAAAATAGATTATAACCCACGCAAAAACAAAACTCAAGCTTTCAGATTCAATGAGCATAATAATAACTCATGTATTCCAAAGAAGGCAAATTGGTAAAACATCTAATATTATTAGAGTAACCAAGATAAACAACCATATGCATAATTCCATCTTAAGAAACTACCACAAGATAAGAAAATCAGGAGATGAGCAATGACAAAGACCTACCCAAGGGAAACCGAGAGGCAACAAGCAGTAGCAGAACACGCACTCACGGCAAGCACCAAAATCACCAAGGTACAAGTGAAGCTCACAGCTTTTATGGCAAAACAGGGCACGAAAAAAATGAAAACACAACATAGCAGTGAATGACCAAACCAAAAAGGGAAGCTATGGGAATAAATCACAAGCATGAGCCACAAAATTAGTAGGAAAAATTAAGAGAAAGAACAGCAATGGAGGCTCACGGACAGACCTACAAATGAAGAGAAAAACAGAAGAAGAAAATCAATAAATACTAAGACGAAGAGATCTGCACAGTTTTACAGCATAAGAGAAACCGAAAATTAAAGAGATGGAAATGGAACCATTACGAGATGGAAATAGAGGAATGAGGGGTGACGTTCGCTGACTTGCAGAGGAAGAACCGAAAATGAAAATGGAGAGGAAGAAGAGACGCAGCAGACGGCAACCCACTGAAGAAAAGAAAAGAAAACATAAGAAAGGAACAAAATAAAATGGAGGAGAAGAAAAGAAGCAGCAGCTGAACATATTGCAGAAGGGGATGAAAACTGGAATGGACATGAGGTGAAGAAGCCACGACGCGCAAGAGAAAGAAGGAGAAGAAAATAAGAGATGAAGCCCTAAGGGCTGGACGCAAAACAACGCCGTTTGGGGGGGGTGGGGATTTAGTGGGCTGGGTTGAAAGCTCACGGGTTGGGCTGGGGACCAAAAAGGGTTGGGCTCAAAAGAGAAAAAAATAATAATAAAAAAAATACTCTCAAACAAGCCCAGTCCGAAAATAGAAGGGTCCGACAAAAAAAAAAGGCACAATAAAAATAATTTAAGAGCCAAATAAAAACACTACAACTTAAAATTAATAAAATAAAATAATTAAAGTCCAGCAATAAAATTATTCATTAAGGCAAAAAGTAAATTTAAATGCAAACAATAATTAATATCAAGCAAGCACATCAAAATAAATTTCACAACTTAAAAATATAATATAAATGCAACCATAAATCCGATAAATTTAAAACAAGAGAATTGATATTTAAGTTAATTAAAAAAATTCTTCACAAAAATAAATACGCTAAAATGCGGGGTATTACATAAACTTATTAGAAGATCATTGAGTAATTTTCTAGTTTCTTGAACACGCATGTTTCTTTGAAATGAGCTTCTTTGGCATTGGACTCGTCGATGGAACGGTAAACTACGTTGAGGAGAGAGGAAGAGAAAGATGGGGTTCTTCTCCTTTGTGGGAATAACATGTCTTCTCGTATAGATCTCTCCCTTCTATACATCAATTTTGTAGTGTTGTAGATGAAAACACAACTTTTATAAGTGAAAACAGAGAAAAGAAGAAGAACAGAGGAGGTAACAAGGAAGCTTGGTTGCAGGTAGGAGAGGGATTTTTATTTTGGGCAAAGAAGCTCGATTGCAGATGGGGGAGGGACTTTTTTGGGGCGTCATTCATCGGAGTGCAAATGGGGAGGGACTTTTTTTTAAGGGTGTCATCTGTTGAGTGTAGGGGTGTAACCGGTCTGGTCCGGTCCGGTTTTGGACAAAATTTAGGACCGAACCGGTATGTACCGATTTTGCATTTTTCAAAACCGATTACGCACCGGTTACCCTCCTAAACCGGTACTTCATGTTTTACCGGTTTCCGATCCGATTTTTCGATTTTTTTTAAAATGTAAATTTGACAGTTTGTCATTAAAAATTTGTTTATAAAAAAAACTGTTTTATACTTTTATTAAAAAAATATGTTTTAACTTTTACTAAAAAACCTGCTTTACTAAAAACTACATAAATAAAAAAAATCTGCTTTACTACAAAAAACCTGATTAATTAAAATCTGCTTTACTAAAAATTGTTTTCCAAAAAACTGTTTTACTAAGAAAAATCTGCTACAAGCTTATAAATATAACTAGTACAAAAATTGGAAAAAAAGCTCATAAATATAACTGCTACAAGCTTATAAATATAACTACTACAAGCTTAGTACTTACACATATTTTTTAAAGCAGTCACAAGAAACTCAAGAATGGACATCAACAAGCCTATGAGCCTATGGAATAAAATAAGTTCAAAAGTCTAAATTAGAAATCCAAAAGTCCAACAAATTACAAGTCCAAACACTTAAATCCTCAACCCCAATTGATAAACATTAAACAGGACACACTACATAGATGTTATTCAAGTAGAAAAATTACAAAACCCTATCAATGTAATTTCAGTTACCCAATCACAAAACACAATTTCACAAACCCAATCACAAAACCCAATCAAAGTAAAATTTGGATTCAAAAAACCCTAATATCACAAATATCATTTATCATAATTTCAAACTAATTTCATAAACCCAATCACAAAACCCTAATATCACAAACTAAATAATAAATACAATCACAAAAAATCTTAAATTTCAGATTCAAAAACCCTAATATCGCAAAACAGAAAACCCAATCACAAAAATCCTAATATCACAAAACTCAATCACAAAAACCCTATCAATGTAATTTCAGTTACCCAATCACAAAACATAATTTTACAAACCCAATCAAAGTAAAATTCGGATTCAAAAAACCCTAATATCACAAATATCATCTATCATAATTTCAAAGTAATTTCACAAACTCAATCACAAAACCCAAATATCACAAACACAATAATAAACACAATCACAAAAAATCCTAAATTTCGGATTCAAAAACCCTAATATCACAAAACTAATATCACAGACTCCGAGACGTGAGAGTTGAGAGTTGAGAGACGAGAGACAAGAGACGAGAGAGTGAGCGGACGAGAGTGTGAGAGGCGAGCCACGAGACCAAATTATTAGTGTCTGAGACTGAGAGACGAGACTGAGTGAGAGACGAGAGACGCCGAGGGCCTGACGTAGAGTCAGAGACGAGAGAGTGAGCGGACGAGAGAGTGAGAGGCGAGCCGCAAGACCAAATACTGAGAGTCTGAGACTGAGAGATGAGACTGAGTGAGAGACGAAAGATGCTGAGGGCTCGAGGCAGAGTCAGAGACTAGAGAGTGAGCTGACGAGAGAGTGAGAGGCGCGAGACCAAATACTGAGAGTCTAAGACTGAGAGTTTGAGAAGTGAGAGGCAGAGGCTATCCACTTACAAGAAAGACGATTTTAGGGTTTAGTTGTGGGGAAAACAGCGCCGTTTGGCGTATTTATAAAATATTTGATTATTTTCATTTTTCAATTTGTGTTTTTTTTTAAATGATAATTAAAATTTATATATATTTGTAATACATTTAATAGACTTAGTACTATAGTGATTTAGTATAACAATATATATATATATATATATTTGTAATACATTTAATGTATTATAGTCTAATATATTATATATTAGACTATATAATATATATTTGTAATATATTTAATATACTATAGTCTAATAGTATTAATATTAGCCTATTACTATTACTATAGTTATATTAATATATTAGTATTAGTTATAGTGATTTAGTATAACTATATTAGTATAAGTATAACCATAGTCTATATTAAACTATTAGTATTAGTTAAATAGTTATAGACTTATATATTACTTATTAGAATAGCTATATAATATATTAGACTAGTCTAATAGTATTAATATTAGCCTATTAGTATAGTTATATTAATATATTAGTATTAGTTATAGTGATTTAGTATAACTATATTAGCATAAGTATGACTATAGTCTATATTAAACTATTAGTATTAGTTAAATAGTTATAGTCTTATATATTAGTATAGCTATATTATATATAATATATTAGACTAGTCTAATAGTATTAATATTATCCTACTAGTATAGTTATATTAATATATTAGTATTAGTTATAGTGATTTAGTAAAATGATATTAGTATAAGTGTATAACTATAGTCTACATTAGACTATTAGTATTAGTTAAATAGTTATAGACTTATATATTAGTATAGTTATATTATATATAATATATAGGACAATATAGTAGTATTAATATTAGACTATTAGTATAGTTATATATTAGTATTAGTTAAATAGTTATACACTTATATATTAGTATAGATATATTATATATAATATATTAGACTATACAATAGCATTAATATTAGACTATTAGTATAATTATATATGAGTATTAGTTATAGTGATTTAGTATAAGTATAACTAGAGTCTATATTAAACTTTTAGTATTAGTTAAATAGTTATATACTTATATATTAGTATAGCTATATTATATATAATATATTAGACTATACAATAGTATTAATATTAGACTATACAATAGTATTAATATTAGACTATTAGTATAGTTATATATTAGTATTAGTTATAGTGATTTAGTATAACTATATTAGTATAAGTATAACTATAGTCTATATTAAACTATTAGTATTAGTTAAATAGTTATATACTTATATATTAGTATAGTTATTTATTATTATTAGTTATAAACTTATATATTAATATAGCTATATAAATTATTAGACTATAATAATATAATAGTATTAATATTAGACTATTAGTATAGCTATATATTAGTATTAGTTATAAACTATATATTAGTATAGCTATATAATATATAATCAATTAAATTTTCATTTTTAAGATTTAAATTTTATTTTATAATAAAATTATCTCATATATAATTATATTAATAGCATATGATCAAACAAATTACAAATGTTCATATTTAAGATGAACATTTTATATTATAATTTATAAATTATAATATTTCATATATGATATATAATTATATATATTATATATAGAATTTTCACATATAATTATACATTATATATAAAACTTATATATATATATATAAAATATTTTGTATAATTTTAATTTTGTATAAAACTTATATATAAAATATTAATTTATATATATATTTTTTAGCAACCGTTCCGGTTTTATCCGGGAAATCTTAAAACCGAAACCGGACCAATTCCGGCCGGTTTGTGCATTACAAGAACAGGTCCCGGACCGGATCGGTTTTTGGTCCAACCGGTCCGGTCCGGACCGATTTTTCAGTTTAAATTTACACCTCTAGTTGAGTGCAGATGGGAGAGGGAGAGGGAGCCAAAGAAGGAAGAAGGAGAGGGAGAGAAACAAATTGGTGATCATGCGGGTGCAAGAGGAAATTTTGTGGGAGGCCTACATGGCTCTTCATGATTGGCCGGTGCTAAATTAATTTTCGCACCCGACAGGTTGGGAGCCGCACTCAAAAAAACAAATGGACACTTGATTGAAGACCCAGCACCATCTATTTGAAACGAGGAGGATGTCAATCAGGGGAGGAAGAATGAGGATTTTTGGATAGGAGGAAGAAGGTTTTTCGTCTATGGATTGATCCGTGACATGCTCTCCAGACCGCATTGAGTTTGCCACGTAAGGTGTGCGTTGTAGGATACAAAAACCGGCTACGAATTACTCTTTTTATAAAATTAAATATTTTTATGGGGTAACTATTAGGGGTGAATGGTAACAAACGGAACCGGTCGGCTGGCAGTCCAAAACCTTAAGAACCGATGTCAGTCAGTTCGGTTCCTAATTGAACATTTCCAAACTGATGAATTGATCGATATAATATATATATTTTTTATTTTATCCTTATATAAAACGACGTCATTTAAGTTAAATGAGTTAAACGACTCGTTTTATAACTGAGTCTTAGAAAAAAACAAAAAAGGAAACGACGTCGTTTGGTTTAACAAACTAAACGATGTCTTTTTATAACTATAGATAAAAAATAAAATAAGAAACGACATCATTTTAATACACAATGGCGTCGTTTTGGGTTAGGATTTAACTTGAGTCTTCCCCTCCCCTCTTCTTCATTTCATTTCCTCTCAAGTCTCACGCCGTCTCTCTCTCCTCTCTCATACAGCTGATCCCTTCATTGGCCCATCTTCTCTCCCTCTCTCTCTCACTTCGCAATCACACGCCTGTCTCACTCCACCGGCCTCCATTCAGTCTGGCCATCCCATCTCTCTCATCGTGCTACCCGTCTCTCTCTCATTGCACCTCCTATCTCTCTCTCTCACATCACGCCTCCTATCTCTCTCTCTCTGATCGCGCCTCCTTCACAGCGCTCTCTTAGGAGATGTTTGGATTCAGAGATGAGTTGAGATAGTTTGTGAATAATAGAATAAAAGTTGAATTATTTATTATATTTTGTGTGAGAATTTGAGAAAGTTGTTTTAGGATTTGAAAAAGTTGAATTATTTATTATATTTTATGTAAAAATTTAAAAAAGTTGTAATGATAAATTGAAATGGATTGAAGTGGATTTTAAATCCAAATCTCTCCTCAATCTCTCATCACACCCCCTCAAAACCGACGGTAAACTGCCAAACTGACCAAAAACAGAACCGATCTTGTTGATTTTCTCCCCTTAATCTGTCAGTTCGGCCAGTTTTATACAAATAAAAAATCAATTGGTTCGATTTTCATCCCCAGTAATTATGAGCGTCTATAATATCAAAATGATAGACAAGTACATATGAGTATCAAAATATTTAATTTACTTAAACCAAATTAATTATCGAATCATAATTTAAATCTTTAATCAAAATAGTTATTTTAAAGGAAACAAAAGAGTTTAAAATTAAAGAGGGTTCCACCCATTTTTCTTTTTTGTTTGATTCTCGATTTTACACATCATTTTATTTAATTAGATATTTTATACATTAAGCTTAATAATTGAGAGATACTCTGACCTACAAGTATGTGAGAGTGTATTAAGGTAAAATCTAAATAATTAAATCAATCTATTCCTATCAATTTAGATTTTTGAAACAAGAGTCGAGTTTAAATTATAATTCTGCATTTTATATTATTTAATTAAATATTTCATATTTTGAAATTTCAAAATAGAGGAGCATGTTACACTTACAAAAAAATTACACAAAAATAATCTCACAAATTGATGTGACTCTATGTGAGTCATCAGATCTGTAATATAATAAAAATAACTTTAAAATATGATAGATCATATAAAAATATATCAATTTATAAAATTATTTTTATATAATTATTTTTATATAATTACTTTGTGAGTAGAATATTTCCCAACAAAATATCCTTAATAGTAAAAATAAAAACGCTGATGGAAGACCACAACAGGTCACAGCATGCGCCATTTATTTTGTCTTACATGGACACGGAAAAGCGTTTTCTTCAAGGCCATTGAAATGCACACATTTTTTTTTAATGCAATTTCTTGTCCACCCCAGCATTATCTACATGATTCAATACATATATATGTATGTATAAAAATATATATAACAGCAGGATGTACTCTGTAGCACCTCGTGAGCCTCGTTAATTGACTACCGATCATATAAAACACAAAACACTTTTAGTTAATATCCACCTCGGTCTATAATATCCACCTCGATCTATAATGATGATCTGCAGCAGCAAGATGAGCGTATCACCAGGCGTGCAATCATCCTCAGAATCGCCTCTACCTTCGTCTCGCCCGCCAACATCTCTGCCGCTGCGCACAATCCCCGGCAGCCATGGCTGGCCACTGCTAGGCCCCATCTCCGACCGCCTCGATTACTTCTGGTTCCAAGGCCCCGAAACTTTCTTCAGGAAGCGAATTGAGAAGTACAAGAGCACGGTTTTCCGCACCAACGTCCCTCCCTCCTTCCCCTTCTTCACCAACGTGAATCCTAACGTTGTAGCTGTCCTCGACACCAAGTCTTTCTCGCACCTCTTCGACATGGATCTTGTGGAGAAGCGGAACATCCTCGTTGGTGATTTCATGCCCAGTGTCAAGTTTACTGGGGATGTTAGGGTTTGCGCTTACCTTGATACTTCTGAGCCACAACACTCACATGTATGTTTGTTTACTTTTGTCTCTTCCAGTACTTTGAACTTTTTCTCTCCTTCCTTCAACTTTTGGAAAATGATTAATGCAAATCCTAAGAGAATCAAATCCATTAAAAAACTCATATAATTCCTTAAAAAAAATATTATTTTTTAATGATAAAGTTAACTTTTTGTACTCAGTATTACTCACTTTAAAATTCAAACTAATATAGATGAATCCCTTTAAAACTAGATATGAGAATCGGTCTGCGACGAACTCGTTTACATAAAATCTTTTCATAAAAAAATTGTGTGAAAATATCACAAGTAATATTAAAAGAATAAATCTTCGCAATTTCCGCACTCTAATTTTTTTTTATTAAATATTTATTATATGAATAATAAATAAAAAATTTAAAATAATTTAAAAAAAATAAATTCAAAATTTTTTTAAAAAAAATATTAAAAAATTTAAAAATTTAAAAATTTAAAAAAATTGAAAAGTAGAATATGGTGGAAGTTGGTTAGTAAAATTAATATTAAACAGTTCTCTTGCACATTTATTATAAGAGAATCGATCTATTATTAAAAACTTTATTTTATTTTTATATAAATATTATTTTAATAATTAAATTATGGGTTCACTTACTTTTCCGAACGACGAATCACCGACAATGTGTCTACTGTTTTTATTTTTTATTTATTTAATGGTTTAAGAAATATTTTTTTAAGAGAAATAATTTGTACAAATTTTAAATAGATAAGTTTCACACAAGTTCCTGTAAAAAGTAGATCCTGCCTTAAAAAAATATAAAAAAAATTATTATTTATTAGTGAAACTTATTCTTTTACTGAGAATTATCTCTTATGTATAAATATTTTTTTTGAATGATATTGTAAATTTTTTTAAATATTTAATAATATTAAAAAAATATATTAAAAAAAAGAAAATGCTAGATGTCGGTTCTAGTGTTTTTTTTATAAGTGACTCTATAGCCACCACTCTCAATTCTGTTGAGAGCCACAGTTGTAAAATGTAATTTGTTTTATTTTATTTTTTTATACATGTATTTTTTTAATATTATAAAATATTTTTTTAAAAAATTAGAATATTATTAAAAAATATTTATTTAATAATTAAGTAAAAAAAATTTTAAAATAATTTTAAAAAAATATAACGAGAACTAGAGCGGTGAGAATAGTATTATTATTTTTTATATGCGTTTCTTTTAGTTTTTTTATATAGATATTTTTAATAATTTTAAATATTTAAAAAAAATAAAATAAAAATTATAATATTATTAAAAAATATTTAAAAGTGTAAAAAAAATTTATTTAAAAAATAAATTAAAAAAATACATGGAGAAAAGCACGCCCATCCAGCGGAGCGATGACCCTAAAAAAAAAGTTTTTTTAAGTAAAAAAACTTTTTTTTTAAATAAAAGAAAAATTAAACACGTGTCGACTTAAAAAAACTTTTTTTTTAAATAAAAGAAAAATTAAACACGTGTCGGTAGGCCTGAAATGACCCTTCTTGGTTCTTTCTATCATAAGTGCATATCAAAGCTTGAGGACAGTACGTACTGTCAAAACAAATTAAGATGGGTACCACTGGGACCATAATAATTCAAATTTTAGGTGGTCCACCAACCAGGAAAAAAGTTGCTTTTTACAGCTATATTGTAACACGTACAGCATGACAGTCACATCATTATTATCTAATTAATTCATAAAAATAATTTAACATATATATATATATACACATACATAAAATATTGACGTGACAGTAATTTATAATTAGTGAATAAATTATTATTAGAAAAATAGATAAAATCAAACGTACGATTATTAAACAACATTTTGGCCCCAGTACGTAATTTCCAATTTTTTTATTTTTTTTTAAGCATCTACATATATATTTTTATGGTTTTGCAGTGTGTAATTCTACGTATAATTGGGAAGTATATAACCGCCGCGTAATTTCTTTAAAAAAGAGTTGGATTTTATTTTTTTCAGAGAGATTACGTAACGGTTGCATAATTTACGATGAAAAATATATTTTCATATATTATTCTTTTGGCTGATTCATATGTCGTATAAGCCATTACAGTATGAACTGATATTCTTTTGGCTGATTCCATGACTATATATAATGGCTCTTGCTAGCTCTAATAATCGTTTAGGAAAGTAATCAATTTAGCATGACATGTGATAGTTTCCCCAATTAAAACTCCCAAGTTCTCCTTTTTGACTGAATGTTTTAATAGATTTTTAGGATCATGTATTACAAACTGCATGATCAAGGATTCCATAAAATCAATATATATATATATGTACTATGAATTATGAATTTTAGGTGATTTATTTATTATAAACTAACATAATATATAGATAAAAAGCATTTTAAGAAATCAAGAACACTAGTAGGACCAATATATAATATGCATGTTACAACATTTTATATGACCAAAAATTACATGATGAACATGATCGTACATAACCTATATAGCCAGTTGCAAAAATATTCAAGAATCAATCAATTATGTATTTGAAACTTAACGAATTAATCAAGAATATTCGTGCTTTCATCATCATAACGTATTAATTTATATACAGCACATCATGATGACTACTAGAAAACAGTTCGCATGAGCCATGCAAGACACATCAGACCCAAAAAATCCCATCTAAAACATATAGAATCTAAAGATTAATTTCATGTTCGATCTTGAGAAATCATACATGACAATTTTCTTAGCCCAAGCTTGAATAGCTAGGAAAGCACAAGAACTAGAAGAATTGTGAAAATGTACTAATTCACAGTGCAAAAATACCACAAAATAGCAATTATAGTCTGTCACCCATTTTAGCACTCCTTTTATATATATATATATATATAGCCTGGTGATCGGTTAATTTGTAGTTCAATTGATATACCCTCTCTTTGCAGTAACAAAAGAGAGGGTTGGGTACTCATGGATAGGGGTGTAAATTTAAACCGGAAAACCGGTCCGGACCAGACTGAACCGGACCGGTTGGTCTGCTTTTGAACCGGTCCGGTCCGGAAGCGGTTCCTATTTTATGAAAACCGGCCGGTTCCGGTCCGGTTCCGGTTCTGTAGTTTTCTGGACCAGACCAGACCGGTTGGAAAAAAAAATATAAAAATTAATTTTATATATTATACAAAATATTTATATATATAATATTTAATTATATGTTAAATTTTTATATATAATATATATAATTATATATCATATATGAAAAATTTTCATATTATAATTTATAAATAATAACATAAAATGTTAATCTTAAATATGAATATTTTTAATTTATTTGATCATATGTTATTAATATAATTATATATAAGATAATGTTGTTATAATTTATAAAATAAAAGTTTAATCTTAAAGATGAAAATTTAATTGATCATATGCTTGAAGCATAATATATATATATTAAAATATTAATAACATTTTATAATAAGAATTAACAATTTATTATATGTTTTTTACATTTAAAAAAAATGGAAAACCGGACCGGAAACCGGTAAAACGGTAAAACCGGAGGTACCGGTTTAGGAGGGTAATCGGGGCGTAATCGGTTTTGAAAAATACAAAACCGGTACATACCGGTTCGGTCCTAAATTTTTGTCCAAAACCGGACCGGACCGGTTACACCCCTACTCATGGGTTCTAACTTCATAGATATATCCTCTCTTTGTAGAAATAAAATAAAAAAGGGCAAGAAAAGTCGTGAATATATAATCACTGCCTTAGGGGATGTTTGGAAATAATTTCCATTTCATCTCAATGCATCTTATTTCCTTCTCAAACATCAATTAAACATAAATACTTTCAAACTAATCATTATAATTTTTTTAAACTAATCATTAGAACTTTTCCAAATTTTCTAACAAAAAATAAAAAATAATTCAAAATTTTCAAATTCTAAAATAAAAATTATATTAAAAAAATTATATTTTAATAATATTTTAACTTTATATTATTTTTTATTCAACTTTTTTTTTCTCTTTTTCCAAAATCCAATAAATACAATTCAAACAATTTAACTACTATTTACAAATCATTTTACTATTATTCACAAAAATTTTATCTCATCTTATTCTCCAAGCATCTAGTAAGTCATCGTCATTAATTTCGTTTTTCAAAGGAAATTAATTTAATGAAAATATTTAGTAAGCTATCGAATCTAGGTTACAATGACCATTCTCATGAATTTGCCTAAAATGGATATCTATATTATTTTTTAATCATGAATTTCTTAGGCCCCTTTTGAATTGAGAGTTAAGATGAGTTGAGATGAAAGTTGAATAAAATATTGTTAGAATATTGTAATGATGATATGAGATGAGCTGATATCACTTCTCAATCCAAACGAGGGCTTAATATTCTACAAAACTTTCATGTGATCACCCAATATTATTGAGACATTGATCATTTAATATCTTGACTTATAAATCAAAGTAATTAACACTTAATATATGAGTTCATTTAACTTAATAATAGTAAAGATCACCCATTATTGTTATAGGGAATTTGAATAATATTATGTTTAACTGACAATATTTTTATAACATTTGAATCACTATGGTCAAATTCATGAATACATTCCAAATGATCAAAGTAAATGATCATTGTTAATATGTTATAGTCTTATTAGGTAAAGTATCGAACTTTATCGGTACCGACTACGACCTTGCAGATCATGACCACCACTAATTTTTTCATGCATGCTGCATGCAGCTTAAGAACTTTGCCATGGACATCCTAAAACAAGGCTCAAAAACCTGGGTCAGTGAAGTGTTAGCAAGCCTAGAGACGATGTGGGATAGCATCGAGTCGACGATCTCCAAGTCAGGCAGTGCCAGCTACCTAATCCCTCTCCAACAGTTCGTCTTTAAGTTCCTCATGAAATCCCTCGTCGGAGCTGATCCCTCTGTTTCCCAAGAAATTGCTGACTCCGGTTACATCATGCTCGACCGCTGGCTCGCGGTCCAGCTCCTCCCCACTGTGAAGATTGGCGTCCTTCAGCCTCTAGAGGAGATCTTCTTGCATTCTTGGGCGTACCCATTCCTCCTTGTTAGCGGGGACTACAACAAGTTATGTGACTTTGTGAAAAAAGAAGGTATTGTTTATAAACTACTACTCCTTAATATTTCACACAAAAAAATAAAAAAACAAAAACACCTTGTAATTTACATTAAATAGATAAAATTTTATTCCGACATGGAATGGCATGATAATCAATTCATTCACTTTTTTATTTGTGTCTTCATATAGGTAAGGAAGTACTAAGAAGAGGGGAGACCGAGTTTGGACTGAGTACAGAAGATAGCCTTCACAATTTGCTGTTCATTCTGGGCTTCAATGCCTTTGGTGGGTTCTCAGTTTTTCTACCGGGTTTAGTGAGTAGAATAGTGAGTGACAAGACTGGCTTACAAGAAAAGATAAGAAAAGAGGTGAAAGAAAAAGGTGGGTCGACTCTGAGTTTCGACTCGGTAAAAGAGATGCCACTCGTTATGTCAGTCGTGTATGAGACCCTACGACTCAGCCCGCCTGTGCCGACTCAATACGGCCGAGCCAGAAAAGATTTCCAACTGAGTTCACACGACTCGGTATACAACATCAAAAAGGGTGAGCTACTCTGTGGGTATCAGCCATTGGTGATGCGAGACGGAAAGATTTTCGATGAACCGGAGAGTTTTAAACCGGACCGGTTCACGAATGAGAAAGGATCCGAGTTACTGAATTACTTGTATTGGTCCAACGGGCCGCAAACCGGGTCACCGAGCGCGTCAAATAAACAGTGTGCGGCGAAGGACTACGTGGTCCTCACAGCGGCTCTGTTTGTTGCTTACATATTTAATAGGTATGATTCGATTGTTGGAGACTCAAGCTCGATCACAGCCGTTGAAAAGGCAAAGTGAGGTTATGATTGATTCTGATAAGCTGTTTGTGGGCATTTAAATTTTGTCTTTATAATTAGAAGAAGCAAGCAGACATATTTATTTTAGAAAAGTGTAGAAAGATATTTTATAAAAATAAATCTACACATTGACATGTGTGATACGTGAGAAGTATTAATTAATATAAAAAAAGTAAATCATGAACAAATTCAAGCTCTCTTGAATTCAAATATAAAAATAAACCGATGATAAGTTCGAACTCTTTCATATAAAAATTAAATGAACAAAGCTTGCCCATCTGCTATGTGCTCAAACTCGACTCGTTTAACATCATATGATATATATAGCTTGAAGCTTGTACTTGATAACTGACCATTTAACATCTTGAAACATGCTAGCAAACTCAATCCCACCCTGAAAAATCTTTTACTAATGGCGAGTTAATTTTGTTAATTATCCTTAATCTAAGCGTTTTCTTAAATGATATTTAGACAAAAGTGATCACAAGCCATAACGCAAATCCGTTATAGAAAACCGGCGAATAATAAAGCATTCGGATGTAGCAAACAGTATATAAAACCCTTGCTAGAAGTTCCAATTTCCATATTTGATATCTGTACAACAAGAAGGCATCGATCTGATCAGCATGCCAATAATTCAATCATGCATGATATTTGCTGGATTTTAAGCTACATGCAGTGACAGTATGCATATTCGGTAAAGAAAGGGATAACCATTTGACACCTATTTTGACATTTAATCACAAATTCTTGGTTTGCTTTGAAATAAGAATGAACAATATAGCAGTCTCTACTCTGTGAGTCTTACAAATGAAACATTTAACTAAACTTGGGGGGTGAGAGAAAAAGAGAGAGAGAGAGAGAAAAAGAGAACTCTGTGCATGTTTGTGCTATTGGCAAATTGCAGAAGCCTCGTGACAAGTTTCTATATTTGACTACAAATAATAATAAATAGTTTAGATAGCTTAAGATGATGAACAGAATCATGAAAACAATGTGACGCCTAGTGAAAATTTATCACAACCAGCATAGAGATTCACCTTCTAGAACAACAGCCTTAGATTGTTCCTTATGTGGCGAATATCGAGCTTCTATGAAGTCTGGACATTTCCCTGATTTTGAGTACGAGAGTTGGCAATCCCTTCTTTCCATCCTCTCTGACGTGCTCTCAGCTCCCACATCGCTGTCAGTTTCTTTTGAGCCACTAATGTTGCTTCAGCTTTCTCCCTTGCTTCCTCACATGTTTCCATACCTGAACTGCACTTATCCGCTTCCTTTTGATACTGGGATGTAATCTTCTTTGCCTCAAGAAGAGCCATGTCAGCACGCTGCTGATTTTCCAAAGCCTCAGCTTCCCGAAGCTTCAGTTCCTCTGTCAATAGCTCCGCAAAATTTTTTTCAGTGTCTTCAGTCACTTCTGGATCATGCTTTGCACAATCTGCATTCCAGATCCAACAAAGAAAAAAAATAGTATTACCAAAAGAACTGAGATTTGATCCCATCAAATCCTCATTATCAGCCTCTATTTGCTAACTGATTTCCCACAACCAATCTCAAGTTAATTGAACGCATGAGAATGAGAACATACAAGGTATACACCAATTATCAGCTACATCACATCACATGTAAACGTTAGGTGATATGTTTTCCAAAATGGGATGCCAGTGTAAGGCTGTAAGCCAAGTAAGAAAATAACAAATCGTGCAGGAATATCAATGGCTTTAAGTATTTTCACATATGCATTATGATGTCTACCCGACATGTCTCTCCAATAGAAAAAGAATGTGGAAATCCCTTGGTTCCAATGTAAAAGTAGAATTAAGGGAAAAAAAATTAACACCTCCAAATTTCCACTTCTGTGCTTTTTTGCCATTTTAATTTGCACCTCAAACTATCACTATTTGGGAATTTACACCCTTGGTTAAGATTAATGAATATCGTGATCAAGGGTGCAAATTGCCAAAATGTGGCAGTTTGGATTGCAACTTGATGCTTAGTAGTTTGAAGTTCAAATTGAAAAAAAGGTGGTAGATTGAGCGTGCCAAATGCACTTTCACCATAGTTATAACCACAAAAGACTATAAGAGGACAATACCAAAAATCATACATATGAAAACTAGAAAAACAAATTGGGAAAACAAAAGGTGGGACATTACCGGGAATCATAGTTCATTGAATGAAAATATTCTCCTATGCTACACTTCACAATCTTCTTTAAGTGACTAGACCCAATTATCTCAGGAAAAAAAAGATGCAAGAACAAAATGTATTCAAACGAAACGTCTTAAAAAAAAAAAAATACAGGAAAGTTTATTTTCTGTGTCCCTTGATACCAATCTGAATTAACTGTAAAGTGTAGAAGTGAATATTAGAGAGGATTGTTTGCTTTCAGTAAGTAATAAGGGAATATTTGTATCTCAGTTTTCAAAACAGAGCATTATTGCACATGCATGCTAGCTAGTGATATCAGGAAAAAGCTTTATTAGAACAGATCCTTAATAAATACCCCTTCTGCGTTTGAAGGTGTAAATTTGAAACGGCATATTAAAAGAACAGAAACTAAATTAAACCAGGTAAGAATGTACAAGCCAGCTGCCAGAATAGTGATCCATCATGAACAAGAAACTGCATGCTGTGTAACTGGAAGGAGGAGATAAAATGTTCTCCATTTCTACCATGCAAATGCTTATGAGAATATACTATTAAGAATAAAATTTGCATTTGGGATTCATGAAACATAAACAATTCGTGAAACAAAAACTAACCTGCAAAAGAACCATTGTTCAATCCTGCAATAAGTACATACAAAGAACCCGAATTAAGTGCACACTTCATTATCAGAATTATCAGAAGGTAGGAGCAGCATATCAAACATTATATAATCCACGAAGCAAGTAACTGACAATTTGCAGACAGACTAGGTGTATGGGAATAAGAAATCTGGGTGCGTCTATTGTTCACACAGTCAGATTGCGGGAATTCCCCTCATATCCAGAATCTAAAACCAGTCAGAATTTTTTTTTTTTATAAGTTAAAACCAGTTAAATTCAAGCCTAGTTCTTCATATATATAGAATATTTGGCTTTTGCAAGATTTGAAATGTAGGAAGGAAAATGCAACACATTTACAAATTACATGCATACAGTGGTGTTGTTGGACATTGACTGCAAGGAGAATGGATTGGGATTGAGGATTTTTCAAAGCATAGTTGGAACGTTTTAGATTGGAATCCTCAATATGAGGATATCAAGGGAAAATCAATATATTCTAGCATAAGCAAGGATATCAATGCGTATCTGAATTTGCTCGGTTTTTACTGGCTTTTTGGGTCAGTGTTTTCGAAGTATCTGTATTAAAAGGGGCTAAAATCGCATTTATCAATACGCAAAAACTAAAAAGATTTGATACGCAAAAAGAGAACTACTTGAAAAGTTCAAATCCGGGGCTTATGACACCCAGCTAATGCAGAAACTTTAATTTTCATATCAGAGAAGTCAAATACGATTTCTCAACACAATTTAACATAGATCTGGAACGAATTGGACACAAAGGAAGACTTGGGTCACAAAGTGAATAGGCTAGGAAAGCAACATCAAAGCCTTAGCAACTAAAGAGAGAAGACTCAGTGCTCCACAACTCAAAATTAAACAAACCCGGATAAGCAAACACTAAGAAACTACGAGATTTCTAAAGAAATTAACAAATATCTATATCTCAAACTATAGTTTCCGTAAATCTACAAATTGCCAATTATTCATCAAGAATTTTAGAGAGAGAGAGGGAGAATCATTGAATTAAACGGTGTAAGCAATCGTATTATTCCTTCAATGCACGGGATCTACACGAACCTTACTTTTGGGTTTTTTTCCCTCTAGCAGATCGAACAAGAAAAGCAAAGAGATCTAAGGAAGGAAAGAGACATTTTAGAAGGTAGGGATTAAAAAAAAAAAGCGTACCTTCGGGGATGGAGAGGAGAGGCTGAGATGAACAGTCGCACTGGCAAGGAGGGCAGGAATTTGAGGGGTGGCTGACGGCGGCTAATCCCTCCATGAAATGCCAGTAGAGGGGTGGCCCGAGAATGTATCCCGCTATGCACAGCCCCACCACCGCCAACCCCACCTTCAACACCGTTGGATTATTCATACCCATATTCGTAGAGAGAGAGAGAGAGAGAGAGAGAGAGAAGCAGTTGTCGGCAGCAGCGTAACTCAGCTGGTCTTCGTCTTCGTGGTCTTCGTCTTCATCTTCTCCTTCGCACTTAACTATCACGACTATTTAGTATTTACTTTTTAAATAAAAAATAATTATATGAGATATCCTGCAGCTACCAAAAAGTGGTTCGGTCTCGAACAGTGTATTTTATTTATTTATTTATATTTAATTCTTGTTAAATTAAAGAAATTTTTCTACAGTTCTACTCATTATTTATACACTATATATTTGATAAGAAAAAAATAAAAAAATAATATATAGTGTGTAGTGTAGAGATGATTAGTATAATTTTTCCTTATATTAAGGTGGGAAAATGGGCTGTCTATGGTGTACAATTATGTAATCTTGGGTGTGAATACTATAAGAAAAGAAAAAGAATAATTATACTTCCCTACACCACACACTAAATTAAACTTATATATATTGATGTGTAAATATATATATTTAAATAAAAAGATAAGAATAATAAATCATATGTTAGTGTGTGGTATGTAAATAATAGATAGGATTTCTCTAAAAAAAAGTATTTGAGAATTTTTTAGAGAAAGAAATAGAAAAAAATACAAGTGTATTTTCTTTTAGAATCTCATATATACATATATATATATATATATATATATATATTTGAAGAATATAGAACAAGATTGGTTTTTGGAAGAGAATAATAGAACAAGATTGGTTTTCCATTAAGCGGCACAATGAACGATTATTTGCAAGCGGTAGAATACCACCGCTTTTTTTTTTATAAAAGAAACTTTGTTAAAAGATACCAATGAAAGATCGCCATTAGAGGTTTTGGTACGAAAAGAAATTGGTTGCATACTTATCATTCACCTATACATTTGGTATAACTACACAAAGCCCAAAAAATAGAAAATGAACTAAACATGAATTTTGCTGATCACACTAAACTAGTAGTAGTCTAGATACTCTAAATGGGGGTCAATACTACTACCCTCGAGGTTTGGTTTTTTTTTTTTTTTTTTTTCTTTTTTCTTTCTTTCTTTCTTTTTTTGAAGTTCTTAATGGAAAAATTGATCATTTAAAATCTCGTTTGGATACAGAAACACTCTCAACTTATCTCATCTCATTATTATAATTTTCCTAAATTACCATACAAAATATAATAGACAATTCAACATTTTCAAATTTCAAAATAATAATAATGTTAAAAAATAATATTTTAACAATATTTTATTTAACTCATCTAAAACCATTTCATCTCATCTCATTATCTAAACCAATGCTAGTCTTAGTATCACATTATGTCTAAAATGTTACTTTTAAAGATATTTTGTTATGTTATTATTTCTTTTGAAGTAACGAAGTTGGACATTATATTTTACGCATACGAGGTGATAAGAGGGAGATCGAGAGAGAGAAACCAACTAAGAATTCTGAAATACCTCATATTATTAATGAATAATATTTACAGAGTATTTATACTGGAATAGAAAATAAGTAAAGAACACTATAGCTTACAGTGCACGTGAGTGTAGGTAAGTAAGAATTAAAATTAATACAATATATACTAATAGTGTAACGCCCTGTTCCTGGAAGTCCGGAGAGTTAACTCTTGTAACATAAATCCAACTTCCGTAACATATTTAAATACTCCAATATTCCAAAAAAAAAAAAAAATACAAATCCATTTATTCAAACAAAAAATATATGTTCATCTACCAGGACACCAAATAAATACCTCAATGAGATAATTTAAAACTCCACTAAATATCTAGAAATATCTAGGACTCCAAATATCAAATAACATAAAATCATAAACCTATTAAATAAGACTCTCTAATAAACATGTACCCTCAGACACTTATTCCACTTCCTCACACCTTACTAAAACTTCCTACTCTTATTCTCCAGTTGAACCATCAAAATTATCTGAAAAATATTAGGAGATAAGGGATGAGTTATCAACAACTCAGTAAGTAGAAAACACATACTAGTATGTAAATAAAATGTTTACCTTTAGAATGTAGAAACAAAAACATTTACTTTCAAAATGCAAATATCAAAACATGTTACAAAAATATCAGAGCAAAATTTTCAGAAAAACATTCTTATTCAAAAATCATTTGGCATATCAAAATCTGAGACCTCATCTTCATCAATCAGAGCATCACATCGGGACATATACCATGTTTAACCCCCATGGTAGGGTTATAAACCACCATTATAACTCGTGGAAGGGTCGTATCCACTATTATAACTCGTGGTTGGGCCGTATACCATGTTTAACCCCCCGTGGTAGGGTTATAAACCACCATTATAACCCGTGGAAGGGCCGTATCCACTATTCTAACTTGTGATTGGGCCGTATCCACTATTATAATCCGTGGTTGGGTCGTATCCACTATTATCACTCGTGGTTGGACCTTATCAGAACATAACAGAACAATCAGAATCAGACTTTAATCAAAATACAGAATCAGAATCTCATGCCAAGGTTTTCAGATGCCAAATCATATAAAAAACCAAATACTGAATAGTTTCAGATAATTTCACATGTTCGAAATAAACAGAATAAAAAAATCTTCATTTATTCACAACAAAAACTTTTAGATTTTCATATTCGCTCTTTTTGCATGATTAGAAACAGAATGCACAAAATTAGCTCATGTCTATACCAGTCATGACAAAAAATACTTTCTCTTATACAGCTTTCATGCATATGTAGAACACATATATGAGGTTGTTTTCTGATTTCTTTTCAAAACAAACATGCATATTTTCAAAACCAACCTCATTTTATTTTATTTTATGTAAAGTCTAGTATAGGAATTCCGCTTACCTGAACTTCTTAGCTTTTTTTAGAATTTTCCTCAAAAATTTCGAACAATAATTAATCGTCACTTATAAAATAATCACGTAATTCTCGTAAATTTTCAATTAATCACATATTTTGATATTCAATCCTAAACTTCTAAAATAACCTATTAAATTCCTCAAAACCTAAAATTCATAACCTCAAATTATGAATCATCTCTTTCTAAAATCATCAACATTGATTTAATAACTTTGACCAAAACATTTAAAAATCAGACCTATTTATTAATGAAAACCAACTGTAAAGTTTAATACTGGATAATATAATTATCCCAAAATATTTTAAAATAAACCATAACTATTTTTCAAATAGACTAAACCATATCTAAAGTGGAATAATAACATTACACCAATATTGTTTACTCTAAAAATAAAACTTTAGTTAATAACATGTTAAAATACTTAAGTGATTTTCTGTAATCATAATTAAAATGTTCAAAATAAAATTACACACTTACTGTAAAAATAATATGCTACCATTAGTACAATTTAAAAATCCTATGTATTCTCTGTACAATATCTTATACTTCCCACAAAGACCACGTAAAACAGATTTAATAAAAACAAAAATCCCAACTACAATCATCCAATAAAAGGGAAATATTGTAGTTTCATACCAAAATAAATGTAACATTATATTTACGTAGCCACTTAGAGCACTCACAATGGCTTTTGTATTATACAGAAAATGTAAATAATTTGAAGAAATGTTCCAAAAAGAAGCTCCATCTGATTATGTAAAATGAATTGTAAAATACATTTAGCTACAGTACCCCGCTACATGTAGCGGGTACTGTTCATCCTGTAAAATTTTTTTTATTGTTGATATTTCATTTACTCCCTCATTTTTATTTACTTTGACTTTTATCATATAAGCAAATTCTTTTTATTGTTCATCATTTAAAACACATATATTTCATTTTCTTCTAAAAAATATCTTGGAATTATTTTTAAACCAATTTTTTCATATTTGATTTGATTTTTTAATTTTTATTTGGCTTATATATTTTTGTTTTACGTGTATAGGACTGAATTATTTTACATTGTATATAAAAATAAATTGCAAATATAAAAAAAATATATGGATATTGTAAATTTATTGGTAGAAATGAAATATTTAAAAAGAATAAAAAAATAATATTTAAATGATATAGAGAAAAAATAGATAAGCTGATGGATGACATATTGTAAAAGTCAGTATGTAAAATAGAAAAAATAAGTTTTGGTGATGTATTTTAAATGATAAGATAAAGAATCCATTGTGAGTGCTCTTAGTATACGAAAAACATGCTACGTAGTGCAACCGTTGCAGAGGCAAGGGCGCGAGATGCTCACCGAGAAAGGGGAATTGCGTGCGGTGCGGAGAGGAAGGTGGTTGTCCTAGCAGCACAACTGGGGGCAGCGACAGAACACTATTTAGAGAGAGAGACCAACTAATGAGAGAGAGAGACGGTGAGGAGAGTGGGTGAGTTCGGCGGAGGCTCACCGAGAGCAGAGCGACGGATCTGGATGGAGTGCAGCGCTCGGCTAGGTTCCCTGTGCGGCGGCGATGTCGAGGAGGAGGTTGGCGGCGTAGGGTGGCAGGTTGATTGTACACGATGGGGAAAGCAACTTCCTTTGTTTCGGAGGTCAAAAATAGAGTATGCCGTGGGTGTTCTTCCTTCAACGGTTGGGCGACGGTGGTTGGCTTTCCGTGGTGGTGAGGACGGCTGGAGGGTGGTGCGCTGTTTGCACAGAGGAGTTGTTGTCCACAACTTCGTGTGGCAGGGTAGTGCCGTCACTGAAAGAAAAAAAACAGTGTTGCGTTACGGGCTTGGCCAGTGGTTGGGGGTGTTACACGGCTACGCTGAGGGGAAGGTCTCACAATGAGGAGAAGAAGTGGCTACGGAGGGGAAGAGGTTGGACAGTGTGCAGGCGATGGTGGCCAGACGTGGTACAATGGTTGTCGCGGTTGCTGAACTCCACGTAAGAGTGGAACATTCTCACAGTAATGGCTTGTTGCTGTGGCTGAGACCGTGAAAGAGGTGGTGGCGCATGGTGAGGCTTTGGGCCCTGGGTGATGGTCGTTTATGGTGGAGGGATGGGCGTTGGACTAGGAGAGGCTGAGTGATTCCTGCGGCTGGTTTTTCCAAAGGTATGAGATAAAAGTGTAAATTTATATGAGTGCTACAAAAACCCTAGAGAAGTGAGGGAGTAATGTGCATGTTGTGGAGAAAAACTGATTCAAGTGTAACCATAGTTGAGGGAAAGTGGCATGCACGGAGAGGAAAACAAACGAATGTGAAACGGGTAGTACGTAAAAAAATAAGGTAATACGGGCTTGGGCTTTTTCCGCGAATTATAGGCCCTGGCTCAAACTCAAATAAAAAAAATCCAACTTGTTTTAAAAAATTTATCTCCACCCATAAAATAATATTAAAAAAAAAAAATTTCCCTGACTTTTTCATATACTTATCGTGAAAATATATATATAAAAAAAAAACTTGGCGCTAGGCTCGGGTGTTACAAATAGCCCTCCTCAAGCTGGAAGGTGAAGATTAATAACAACCAGCTTGTACAAAAGACTACAAAATTTATAAGAACCTAAAGGTTTAGTAAAGAAATTTGCTAACTGATGTTCAGAAGAAATATGAAGAGTTACAAGATCTTTATTTTGAACCATATCTCTAACTAGATGGTAGTCTATTTCAATGTGCTTAGTCCTTTCATGAAATACTGGATTAGCAGCAATGTGAAGTGCTGCTTGGCTGAATAAATAATTGGTGCTGATGGAAAATGGATCCCAAAGTCAAGGAAAATAGATAGTAGCCACTTGATTTCACAGCAGGTAGAGGCCATAGAGCGATACTCAGCCTCTGCAGAGGATCGTGAAACAATGACTTGCTTTTTGGGTTTCCAGGAGATTAAAGAATCTCCAAGAAAGATACAAAAACTAGTAATTGAGCGTCTGGAATCTGAACAGGTGGCCCAATCAGAGTCACAAAAGCCTTTCAGCTGCAAGGGAGAGTTGTTGGGGAAGAATAAACTTTGTCCTGCAGTAGTCTTGATATATCTCACAACTTGAACGGCTGGATCATAATGTGATTGCCGAGGCTGGTCCATGAATTGACTCAAGGTTGCAACAGAAAAAGATAAGTCAGGTCTAGTAAGAGTTAAATAAAGGAGACGACCAATTAATCGTCTATAAGAAGCTGGATTATCAAGGTAAAGACCGCCAAAATTAGTTCTAGAAAGTCTGAGATTTTGATCCATTGGACTGCCAACAGGCTTGGCAGCTAACAAACCAGCATCAGAAACAATGTCAAGTGCATACTTTCTCTGACAAAGAGAGATGCCCTTAATGGATCGTGCAACTTCCAGGCCCAAAAACTATTTCAAAGGACCAAGATCTTTTAATTTGAAATGCAAATTGAGAAAGTGCTTAAGGGCAATAACAGATGGTGAATGATTATAAGCAATGATAATATCGTCAACATATACCAACAAAACCATAAAAGATGCACCAGAACGTTTGGTAAACAAAGAATAATCAGATTTAGATTAAATGAAACCATAAGCAATCAGGGTGGAGGAGAATTTAGAGAACCATTGTCTAGAGGCTTGCTTCAAGCCATATAAATATTTGAGCAATTTACAAACTCGAGTATCTCCAGATTTAGAAAAACCCGAAGGAAGCTTCATATACACTTCTTCATCCAAATGGCCATGAAGGAATGCATTATGGACATCCAATTGATGCAATTCCCAGTTATTAATAGCAGCTAAGGCAAGAAAACAACGAACAATTATTAGTTTTGCAACAGGTGAAAAAGTATCAAAATAATCAATACCTTCGAGTTGGGTGTATCCCTTTGCAACCAACCGAGCCTTGTACATTTCTAAAGTACCATCAGATTTCAACTTACACTTATAAACCCATTTACAACCAATTGGTTGCTTCCCAGGGGGTAATTTAGTTAGGATCCAGGTTTTATTTTCTTTGAGAGCAGTAATCTCAGCTACAATTGCATCCCTTCAATGAGGGTATGATATGGCTTAATGGAAGAATTGGGGCTCATAATGAGAATCAATAGAAGCACAAAAAAGTTGATAGGAGGGTGAAAATTTCGAATATGACAAATAAGAAGAAATAGGATAAAGAATACCTAATAAAGAAGAACCATCAACTAGAGGAGATGGAATAGTCGTTGCATTTGAGAGTAAAGAACAATGGTAATGCTGCAAATAATCAGATGTCTTTCTATTTCGGGTAGATCTTCTGAGAGGGACTGGTGGTATGGTAGTAGGGGGATAATCAAGAGAGGGGGAAGGGGAAAATGGAATAGGAAAGGAATGAGGGGATCTAGGAGGTAAGGAAGATGGAAGTGAAACATCGGAAAGAGGAATAGGTAAAACATGATCTAAGGAAGGAAAAATATTTTGTGTCAAGAGTCAGGTGATGATATGGAGAATTTGATTTAAAAGGAAAAATATGTTCATGAAATATGACGTCTCGAGAGACAAGAATTTTATGAGTGTGAAGGTTATAAAGTTTGTATCCTTTGATGCCCAGTAGGATATCCAAGAAAGACACAAACTTGAGCTCTAGCAGAGAATTTATGGGATAGAGAAGTACCAAGGGAAGAAGCATAACAAAGGCAACCAAAAGTTTTAAGGTGAGTATATTGAGGTTTAATAGAAAATAGTACTTCATATGATGATCTGTTTTTTAAAACAGGTTTAGGTATTCTATTAATAAGATAGAAGGATGCAATCACTCCAAAAAAGTAAAGAAATATTTGATTGAAAACGAAGAGATCTAGCAACATTAAGAATATGTTGATGTTTTCTTTCAACAATAGCATTTTGTTGAGGAGTGTATACACAACTATGTTGATGTATAACCCCCTTACTAGAAAAAAAAATGTTTCATATCAAATTCGAAACCATTATCAGTACGGACAGATTTGATTCTACAATTAAATTGGGTCTCCACAAAAGTAAAAAAGGATTATAAATATGATCGTGTTTCAAATTTAGATTTTAACAAATAGATCCAAGTATAGCGACTGTAATCATCTATAATAGTAAGAAAAAATCCTAAACCATCATGTGAAGTGACTAAGAAAGGTCCCCAGGTATCACAATGAATGAGTTCAAAAAGAGAACTAGTAGTAGAAGAACTCAAAGGAAAAGAAAGTCGTTTTTGTTTAGCAAGTGGACAGACATCACAATGAGTATTATTTGCATTTGTAGAACAAGGTATATCTGAAGCTAGGGCATGCAATCTAGAATTAGAAATATGTCCCAAAAGACAATGCCAAAGATAAGAATTGTTTTTAACTGCATTACAATGAGAAAGTATATTTGGATTATAAGAAACATAACTGCTGGAAATATGCAGTAAATGACTAAAACCTTGAGAAATTTTAGCAACTCCAATTGTCTTCCAATGGAAGATGTCATGAATGTAGCAAAAATCATGTAAGAAAATAAGAAAAAAAGATAATTGAGAAGTTAGTTTGCTAACAAAGACAAGATTAAACGTAAATGTAGGAACATAAAGAACATCAGCTAAGACTAAAGATTCAGAGAGTTTAACCGTGCTTTGTGTGTGACTCGAATGTAAGAACCATTAGGTAATTTTACAGAGATGTTAACAGGAATTGGTGGTGATGTAAAAAATGAAAGAGAACTAATCATACGATCACTTGCCCCAGAATCAAGAATCCAAGATTGCGGACCAATAACAGAGAAAGTGGAAGATATACCTGAGAGGGGTTGTGCAGAGGTCGATGGTGCAGTGAAGCTAGTGACAATAGAAGGTATTGTACCTACTTGATTCACAGATGAAATATGAGTTTGAGGTTGAAGAAAATTAATGAGTTGTTGACATTGCTCGGGAGAAAAAGGAAAAGGTGGAACAATAATCAAATCAGGAACAAATTGGTTAGCAATAGCCGGATTGGCAGTGGCCTGATTAGGGTTTCGAGACTTTGCTCTATATCCTGGTGGATAACCACGGATCTTATTGCATTTGTCAATGGTATGACCTGAGAGGCCACAATGAGTACAGAAAGGGCGATCCTTACAAGGAGCCGATGGCTTACCAGTCCTGGATCCAACAACAGAGCCCTTCATCTGACTAGAATCGCGATTAAGTAACATAGCAACAACCATAATAAAGAATCATAAGAAATTTCTTGCTGCTTTTTCCTCTTGAAGGATAAGCGAGAACGCTTTGTTAATTGGAGGAAAAGGATCAGAGAGAAAGATTTGACTACGAAGATGCTCATAAGACTCATTGAGTCCCATTAAAAATTGCAGGACATAGTCCTTTTGTTGATATTCGACAATCTTTTTGATAGCTTCACAAGAACAGAGGGAAATAGGGCGAAAATGAACCATTTCTTCCCAAAAACTTTTCAACCGTGTAAAATAAGAACTTACAGATGCATCGGCTTGAAGCAAGTAGGCAATAGCCTTCTGGATCTAGAAGATGCGAGGTCGATTGCTCTGTGCAAAACGTTCCTTTAAGTTATTCCACATCTCTTCCGCAGAATCGATGTAAAGAACGGAGGATGCGATTTCTTTGGACAAAGCATTAAGCAACCAAGAAAGAACAACATTATTGCATTTAATCCAAGCGTGATACAGAGGATCGCTCTCAGAAGGTTTGGGCAAAACACCATCGACAAAACAAAGTTTATTTTTGGCAATAAGTGCCATGGACATGGATTGGTTCCATGTCTTATATTTTTCCAGATTTAGAAGAAACTGACTTGGTTTGAACTTCAGGTTGTAATGAAGATGGCTAAGAATACTTCGTATTATTTCAATAGTTTCAAACTAAAGCTTAAATTAGAGACATTATCTGACTTATATGGAGATCAATTCAAACACATCTTGTACGTGATGTGTCATAACTGATCTGACCCAAAGAAAATCATGAGAAAACAATAATAGAATTAGACGACCAAAGTCTCAACCCATTGCAGTCCTTCTACACCATAAAAGAAAAAGAAATGCCAAAGTGGCTGACTTGTATATGGTGGTTTTGGGAATCCCATGCTTTCCCTTTCAAAATAGCCCCTTAAAAAAATGGCCAGAATCATAGCACCAACCAACCACTACAGAAAGCCTCCCCTAGCCCTGATCCACGCCCATCATGAGTTGGTGGATGCCGCAACTTTAACAAGCTCACGACCAACGTAGTCAAGTGAACAAGCAAGATGGTTGTCCCTGACACAAAAATGGGCGACTCATTGAAGGTAAAACTACCAGCATCATCATCATCATCACCACTATCACTGGGTTGGTCTTTTGGTGTAGCTTCAAAGACTGTCTCAAATAATCCAAAGAGCTTGAGCATGACACTAAAAAATCTGAACAACTATGTTGTCATTCTCTGGTTATTCCACCATGCTCGAACCGATAGGCCAGCTCTTAGGTATTCATATAATGTGTTTATGTTGTTTGTGAGAAAGAGAGCAATTGGTACACATAGGGCTGGCTCCTGGACCTATATACAATGTACAAACATGATTTTGAGCTTTTAAGAGTGAAAATTGGAGGGATCTAGCTTATGAATCTTACCTTGGGCAAAAAGTGGGAGTCGACAATAATACAATAGGCTGGAAGAGCAACATAGCATAGCTCAAAGACTGGGTGTAGGCCTGAACTGAGTATCAACAGATAGGCTAAGCTTTGCCTCCATCGGAGCTTTGCAAAGAGGGAGGCAAATATGGGACAGCCTCTACTGAATAGAATTTCAAGTAAGCCGGTAACCCACCTCTTTTGTTGGGTCATTGTGGCAGGGCCACCTGAGGGGGCACACCCACGAAAGGCAGGTGGGTCTGGGGTACAATAGCAAGACCTCCAACCCCTTTTATGAATCAGTAGCCCTGTTTGGATGTCCTCTGTTGCAGATCCATACAACCAACCCATCTGAAATGGGACAATGAAAAACATGGAAGTGCAAAAAAATAAATAGAAAAAACATATATGCAAACTCATTTCTTGAAATGAGCTTTCAATTTTAGACTTTTTATGGTTTGCTAACTGACCTTTGTACCCCAACTAGTGCCATTCTCGTACCCACAACCAGATACTTGGTAGCTGGCTGCCTCAATATAGCTTTGAAGACTGTTTGGTGGACGCGTTTTCCCTTTCAAAGCATCAGCAACCGATTTGATCAACTCCTTCGAACTCCCGAACTTCGAACATATATCCAAAGCCAAATTTGCTGTGAAAATGAGAAATGAAAACTATTTTTTCACACAAAAACGAAAAACCTCATTAAGTAAGGAGTTAAAGTTCTAGTCGAATTGAAACTTCGAGAATGCATTTTTTAATTATTTTTTGAGTTCAAAACAGTTAAAGTAATTACTTCACATACCATTAATTGAGCCAACATCATCTAAAGACAAACCATAGATAATCTTTCTTCTGTGAAAACAACCTGTTCCTACATACATTGGTCCTTGAATTCCTGCTGTTCCACGTCCTAAATGTTGTTGGGAAATATTCTGAAATGCTTTGTAAACTAGAGAATATGTAAAATAACAAGAACAAATTTGAAAGAGAGAACCCGGTGTTGAGGCACGTTGTGGTAGACGCTTTCCTTAGAGTAGATTCCGCCGCCTCCAATATTAAACATGCCCTAGGCTTCTTGACAGTCTACTCCCAAGATACAACAACGTTGGTTCCCGTTAATCTCCTCGTCGGTGCACACAAAAGGAGATTCTCGAACCCGATATAAAATAGCCAAAGCCCAAAGAAAGAAAGACAAAGAGAAGAAGGAGGTGTTTCTCTAAGTTTTGTAGAGAATTTTGAGTTAATGAATTTGTAGGTGGGGTTCCCTATTTATAGAGAATGAAAGGTCACATGTGAAAAGTCACAACTTATTAAATGAAAGGGTACATGTGAAAAGTCACATTACATAAATGAAATGGAATTTGTGAAAAGTCACAACTTAAATGAATGAACACTTTTGAGAAGTCACAACTTCTCAAATATTAGAGAATACATTGAAAAGGTTTCTAATTCACCAAAGGACACAACCCTTTGTTTGGTTGGGAAGCGGTTAAGGCTCATATCCCTAAGAGGCATATATTGGTTCAAGTACCAAGACACAAAATCTAGATAACCGAACCGATACATTGAACAATGGTAATGGTTCACATTATTTTTCACTTTACATCAAATATTTTAATAATTTATAAGATGAAAAACTAACAATCCCCCACCTGATTAAAATATTTTTAAAGAACAGAATAGAATACAATTTTATTTCTTTGGACTAAGTACTATGCATCAATAGAGGTAGCTTGCGGCTTTGAACGTCTGCCTAGTGTTAGCGTGTTTCCATCTGAAAGATCCATGGTGAACCAAGTCTTGAACCATAATCTTTAACTCAGGCTTCTTCACACCACACACATAGTAAGGCATATATCAAGTTCCTTTCAAGGTGGTGCATAAAGGCCGTGCACCGTATCTTAGATTCATGAGCGCTCTAGGAAATAGCCCAATTGCCATAGACTGCGGCCCCACAGTCACACTCACATAGGTGAGTCCTCCAAGGGTACCTGCAATTCAATACCTCGCCTTAGTTTTGGACTCATTCAAAGCATTTCGCTTTTCCTTTGCCATTGCATTTGTAGCACTCACACCCTAGGGATGAACCTATAATAATATTTGAATAGTGCTATCCAGTCACTCAAATAGTTTGTTCTTCCCATTGAACCTTCTTCTTGGGATCTCCAGTCAGGAAGGTTGGGTTGCCACTATTGGTGACCTAATTAATGGACTTCAGTCCCATCCCCTTGATGTACGTATAACCTTCGACTTTGCCAGTCCTTTCGTCAAAGGATCTGCAAGGTTATCTTCTGACTTTACATATTCCAAAGTCAGGTATCCATTCTTTATCAGGTATCTTATCGTAGAATGCCTGATACTTAAATGTCTCATCTTATGATTAAAGTGTTTATTATTACAAATACTTATCACAGCCTGATTGTCACAAAGAACAGAAATGGCTGGCATTGGTTTTTTAACTAGTGGAATTTCTGAAAATAAATTCTTAAGCCACTCTACCTCATGTCCGGTAGTATCTAAGGCTATTAATTCAGCTTCCATAGTAGATCGTGAAATCACAGTTTGCTTAGAAGATCTCCAAGCCACAACTGCTCCACCGAGAGTGAAAATATATCCACTCGTTCCCTTACGATCTACTGTGTCAGTTATCCAACTAGCATCACTGTATGCTTCTAATATAGTGGGATACCCAGAATAATGGATACCATATGTCATGGTTCCTTTCAAATATTTAAGAATTCTTTCCAATGCCTTCCAATGAGAATTATCAGGCCTACTAGTATATTTGCTAAGTCTACTCACAGCATATGAAATATCAGGTCTAGTAGAATTAGCAATATACAGTAACGTACCAATAATCTGAGAATATCTCAGTTGTGACACAGGATCTCCAAGATTCTTACTTAAATGCAAACAAGGATCAAGAGGAGTACTAACATGTTTGCATTCGAATCTCTCAAATTTTTTAAGAATCTTTTCAATATAATGAGATTGATTTATGTTAATACCATCACGAGATCTCATTAATTTAATACCAAGAATTACCTTTGCCTCTCCCATGTCTTTCATGTCAAAATTCTTAGATAAAAAATTTTTAACATCAAGAACAATATCTATATTGGTACCAAAGATGAGAATATCATCAACGTAAAGACATAGCATTACGCATGCACCATCAACTATTTTAGTGTATAAACACTTATCAGATTCATTTATCTTAAAATCATAAGATAAAATTATTTCATCAAACTTTTGGTGCCATTGTTTAGGAGCTTGCTTTAAACCATAGAGAGATTTAATAAGTTTACAAACTTTTCTTTCCTGTCCTGAAACCACAAATCCCTCTGGTTGATCCATGTATGTCTCTTCTTCTAGATCACCATTTAGAAATGCGGTCTTTACGTCCATTTGGTGGACTTCAAGTTTATGGATTGCTGCTAGAGCAATTAGAACACGAATTGTGGTTATTCTAGTAACAGGAGAATATGTATCAAAATAATCGATACCCTCTCTTTGTGTAAAGCCCTTTGCAACCAGCCTAACTTTAAATTTATCAATAGTACTATCAGTTCTCAATTTTTTTTTAAAAATCCACTTACATCCAATGGTTTTACATCCAGGTGGAAGATCACATAAATTCCAAGTACCATTAATCTTAAGAGATTCTATCTCATTATTTACTGCTTCTTTCCAGAAAGTAGAATCAATAGAAAGCGTGGCTTCCTTGAAAGTCAATGGGTCTTCCTCCATAGAATAAGTATAAAAGTCATGTCCAAAATTCTTTTCCTTTCTAACTTGTTTTCCTCTTCCAAGTTCATTTTCTAATCCAGATACACTATCAGGATTATTTATAATGGTAGGTTGACTACTGGTGGCAGGAAAACTTACTGTAGGTAAAGATATTTCTAATTTATTTTTGAAAGGAAATAGATCTTCAAAGAATGTTGCATCTCTAGACTCCATGAAGGTGTTGGGATCAATACCTTGGACTTCTGATTTGATTATCAAAAACCTATATGCAGAACTATGTCTAGCATACCCAATGAATACTGCATCTACTGTGTTGGGACCTAATTTCCTTTTCTTAATTTTTGGAACATTAACCTTTGCAAGACAACCCCAAACTCTAAAGAAATTAATATTGGGTATTCTACCATTCCAGAGTTCATACGGTGTCTTGTCAGATCCCTTAAATGGTACCCTATTCAAGATAAAACAAGATGTAAGTATTGCTTCCCCCCACCATTGCTCACGTAGGCCAGAACTAGAGAGCATGCATTTGACCATATCCATCAAGGTTCTATTTTTTCTTTCAGAAACACCATTGGATTGAGGAGAATATAGAGCAGTTTCCTCATGTATAATACCATTCTCCTCACAGTATTGAGCCAATTGATTAGAGGAGTATTCACCTCCTCTATCAGACCTGATAATTTTAATTTTTCCCTCCAATTGGTTTTCAACTTCAGTTTTATAGATGACAAATTTACTAAATGATTCATCTTTTGTTTTCATCAAATAAACATAACAAAATTTGGACATATCATCTATAAAAGTAATGAAGTATTTATTACCACCTTTAGAGGAGATACCATTTAAATAACAACCATCACTATGAATTAATTCAAGTAGCGATGAGTTTCTTATAATAGATTTAAATGGTTTTCTAGGTTGTTTTGATTGAACACAAATTAAACATTTTTCATCCAAATCAACAGGAATTTTAGGAATAATCTTTAAATCCATCATTCTTTTGACATTATGATAATTAACATGACCTAATCTAGCATGCCATATTGAAGATGAACATGTAGAAAATACAAATTTATTATTAGAATCAAATTTGTCTATTACATTATTTTGAATATTTATTACAAACAAACCACCACTCACATAGCCTTTCCCCACAAATGACCCATATTTAGTTACAATAACTTTATTGGATTGAAATAATAATGTGTAGCCTGCCCCATTGAGTAAAGATCCACTAATTAGGTTTCTCCTCGCCTCTGGTACGTAAAATACTTCTTCTAAAGGAAGAGTATTTCCAGATGTTAATTTGAGTACAATTTTTCTTACTCCAAATACTTGTGCAGAGGTGGAGTTACCCATCGTCACTTTCATGCCGCTTGTATCTTGATATGTTGAAAAAATTTTGCGGTTAGAAGTGACATGTACATAGGCTCCTGTGTCTACTATCCAATCAGTAGCACTACAAGCCAAATAAACTTGTGGACTTATGGTTACATACCGTTCATTGGTTCCAACAGAGTCGGTCCCGGAAAGCACCATATGAGCCTGTGGGTTAGGCAATCTTGGTTGTTCATTGCCTTGATATTTCCTCTTCTTATAACGACAATTTTTAGCCAAATGACCCGGTTTGTTACAATTAAAACAAATAAGTCTTTTATCATCTTTGTTAATATAGGATTTTGGTTTCAAATTATTCCCATAATTAGTTTTACCCTTATTGAATTTGGACTTCTGATGTAGTGGGTTCTTATGAGTTTTATGGCCTTCTACAATATTTGCTTTAGACTGAAAATCAGAAACCAATGGTGGGATGAGATCATTTTCCAAGTGTTGTTCTTGGATCCTAATGGCAGAGATCAAAGTTTCCATGGTCATATCTTCAGTCTTATGTTTAAGAGATAGGCCAAAAGTCTTCCATGAAGGAGGCAACTTGTCTATTGTACAAGCAACTTGGAGACGCTCGGTAATACCCATTCCCCGTTGGCCCAATTCATGGTAAAGAATAGTTAACTCATGGGCTTGCTCTACCACAGATTTGGAATCATCCATCTTGAAAACAAGAAATTGGCTTGCGGTGTACTTATCCATTTCGGCATCTTGTACACCATAATTCTTATCAAGAGCATTCCAAATATCTTTGGCAGATTTAATGTGTAGATAAACATCAAAAGTGTGTCACTTAAATGATTTAAAATCCTACATCTACACAAATTATCTTTTTCTGCATATGTTTGCAATTCAATTGTACGTGCGGGCTCATGTAAATCATCAGAAGGAGGATCATTCTCAATAACAAAATATAATCCAAGCATTGTAAGAAAGATTTTCATCTTTTCTTGCCAACGCTTAAAATTGATTCCTCCAAATTTCTTGGGTGCAATAGATTCGTTTGAAGTCATAGTGGCAACCAATCAATTAAAATACACCTCTAGTTTAAAAGTACAGTTCTACTCTAAGATTGTTGGGAAATATTCTGAAATGCTTTGTAAACTAGAGAATATGTAAAATAACAAGAACAAATTTGAAAGAGAGAACCCGGTGTTGAGGCACGTTGTGATAGACACTTTCTTTAGAGTAGATTCTGCCGCCTCCAATATTAAACATGCACTAGGCTTCTTGACAGTCTACTCCCAAGATACAACAACGTTGGTTCCCGTTAATCTCCTCGTCGGTGCACACAAAAGGAGATCCTCGAACCCGATATAAAATAGCCAAAGCCCAAAGAAAGAAAGACAAAGAGAGAAGGATGTGTTTCTCTAAGTTTTGTAGAGAATTTTGAGTTAATGAATTTGTGGGTGGAGTTCCCTATTTATAGAGAATGAAAGGTCACATGTGAAAAGTCACAACTTATTAAATGAAAGGGTACATGTGAAAAGTCACATCACATAAATGAAATGGTATTTGTGAAAAGTCACAACTTAAATGAATGAGCACTTTTGAGAAGTCACAACTTCTCAAATATTAGAGAATACATTGAAAAGGTTTCTAATTCACCAAAGGACACAACCCTTTGTTTGGTTGGGAAGCGGTTAAGGCTCATATCACTAAGAGGCATATATTGGTTCAAGTACCAAGACACAAAATCTAGATAACCGAACCGATACATTGAACAATAGTAATGGTTCACATTATTTTTCACTTTACATCAAATATTTTAATAATTTATAAGATGAAAAACTAACAAATGCTATGTACATAAGAAAAATACAATGATTTTTCTTGTAAAACAACATGAATATCTGTATATGGATGATGAGATATATATTATAAGAATGAGCACAAAAAAGAAAAAAAAAAGATTGAAATTTGACCCACTTGGAGTGCAACCACCATTTGATTGCCATAAGGATCATCCTTTAATCCATCATAGAATTCTTGCGGGAATTGAGCAAATGCTATTTTTGATTCACTCTTGGAATCCAAGAACATGCACATTGCATGAAGAACAGCTTTTGGATTGTTCACAAACATGTCGCAGTCTACGTTGAGCATGTAGGGAGCATTCGTCATCAATCCAGACACTCGTCTATATATATAGAAGCAATGAATAATTAATTAGAAAAACATTGGTAATTACATGTTTAATTTCTTCATGTAGAGAATGAATCAATTCCATATATATGAATTATCAACTCCTTTTAATAACTAAATAAATTAATTAATCTTACTAGAACGTTCATGGCTCCCGCTTTATAATGATTTGGATGATTATGCCGCTTCTCCCTTGATATAAGTAAATGAGGCAACCCATCTGGGAGACTTTCCTTGTTCTCCCACATAACCTGCAATTAAGATTATCAAAATACATATAGATAACAGTCTTGGTGATTCTACACAAGTCATAGTTCGGAGTCATGTATTTGAATTGAGACCGTAATAGTAGTATAATTAGGGGTTTTTTTCTTAAGTTCATCCGAAATTACACGTACACTGTAACGCTCCGTCCCCGAGGGTCCGGAGAGTTAACTCATATAACCTGATAATCAACTCTAACAAAGCTAGAGTACTTCCAAATTCAAGAATATATATTTTCCAAACTTCAAATCAAACGTAAATACTTCAAATTAATAAACCATATAAACTCATTTATCCAATTTTCAATCCAACAACCCAAATAAAAATCAACTCTTCTTCATGTCTCAAATAACAAACTAGAAATAAGGTAACATTGACATAAGTCTCCATAAACCGTCTAAATCCATTGAAGCAAACTTAAGAAAAATATAAATAACTTCCAACATCAACACTAATACCACGAGATACCCAACAACGATTCACTGCTAATCTTCTCCATAAATTCTAATACTGATCCTCAGCTGAACCATCAATATCATCTGAAATATTATGAAGATTAAAGGGGTGAGTTATCAACAACTCAGCAAGCAGAGAGCATATACTAGCATGTAAACATGAGCATTTATAACATTTGATAAGCAGAACAAAACATTTTCTTCAGATTATAGACACAACCTGTTTTACTTCTGAGAAGCATTAACAAAACTTGGTACAAAAACATTAGAGCGAAATTTTCAAAAAAATAAACTTATTCCCAAAAAGAAAATCTATTGGCATTTCCAAACTGAAACATTATAATCATATCATAGCTTAGCATCACATTGGGACAATACCATGTTTAGCCCCCGTGGTAGGGTTATAAACCACCATTATACCCGTGGCTGGGCCATATTCCATGTTTCACCCCGTGGTAGAGTTATAAACCACCATTATACCCGTGGCTGGGCCGTATACCATGTTTCACCCCCGTGGTAGGGTTATAAACCACCATTATACCCGTGGTTGGGCCTTAACAGAAACAGAACGGAACATTATCGGAACAAATCACATTCAGAAACAGAATCAGAACTTCATGCCAAAGTTTTCAGATGACACATCATATCAAAACAAAATACTGAAAAGCTTCAGATCATTTCACATGTTCAAAATAAACAGACACCAAAACATCTTCATTTATTCATAGCAAAAACTTTTAAACTTTCATATTCGCTCTTTTTGTATAGTTCAGAAACAGAATGCACAAAACTAGCTCATGTCTACACCAGTCATGACAGAAAATACTTTCTCTTATAGAATTTATGCATATGCAGAACCAACATCGGAGGTCGTTTTTAGATTTCTTTTAAAAAACAAACATACTTACTTTCAAAGTCAACCTCATTTAATTTCTTTTATGCAAAACTAGTATATAAACCCCGCTTACCTGACTTCTTCATATTATCAACACCTTGAGTCGGAACTCTAGTAGTCACACCACCTAAACAAAACATATATCCAACATTTAATAACCAATCTAGTAAGCTACTATTTATTGAGTAATAAATCAAAACAGTCCCTTCACAACTCAATAACTATCATAACAATTAAACCTGAATAACTCTCTCTTCAAACCATTCGCATTTAAAACCCAAAACAACCACCTTTTATTAATGCCGAACCAACCATAATCACTTCCAAAACCAACAACAACAACTCCAATGATTAAAACATAATCCAAACCAAACTTCACCTCCATCCTTCAACTAAATATTTTCAATGCAAGCATCAATATTTTAGTCATTCAACAATTCAAGACTTGCATAAAAATATCCAATACAACTAGCTCAAAACACCCATAAATTTACACCAAATAGTCTCAAATAATAATCCAAAACAGTCTCACAAAGCCATCCAAACAATTATACTCCTCAACTTCAAGAATTCCATCACACTCAACCACCATCAAATCAGTAACTCTATTACATTTCACAGTCCAAACCTAACATTCAAAAACTACCAAAAGCTTCGGGGAACTTACCCCAAAAGAATCACAAAACTTCAAACCACTTCGAATGGGTACAACCCACTGCAATCCACCCAAAAAAAAAAAATTCACAGCAATCTCTAGTGAAAGAGAAAGTGACCTGCACAAGGAAGGCTTGAGAAGTTGAGTGTGTGCGACGGCAAGCAAAACAAAGTGGTTTGTGTGCATGTAAGCAAAACCAAGCAAACCCAAATAGAAGAGAGGCCGCGCGAGTAAAACCAGAAGAAAAGGAAGAAGGAAGAATAAAAATAAAAAGAAAGAGAGACCGGATTGAAGGAAGAAGTTACCAACGATTGTTCAAGATGCCGAACAAATCTGCAGTGGAGTCGAAAGCTCCAACACCCGGGGTTGAACGCACGGTGAAAGGAGAGAAAAGTTGAGAGGAACCGAAGGACAAACTTTGCTCAAAGGTGATGGTTTGCTTCTTGATCGCGAGAAGAGGTAGAAAATAACTGCAAAGTTTGTGGGTGCATGGGTTGAGTAAGATGCGGAATTGCAGTGCAGTGGGGAAGAAACCGTGAAGACGAAAAACAGTGCAGTAGAAAAGGGGAATTAAACATTCACCCAAATGACGCCGCTCGGGTCTCACATTACGCGCTTGTGGGCTGGGCTTCATGCAACCGGGCTGACTTCAAGGAGATTGGGCTTAGAGCCCGAGTATTACATACACACATATAGATATATGTCCCATGCAGCGAAATGAAAACGTGAGTTAATTACGTACCTTGATAACAGTTGGATGGTTATTGCGATCGACATTCGAGAATTCTACAAAATCATCTGTAAAATCACAAGGTGGCACAGATTTTTGGACCACCACCTCAATTTTGTGGCAAAGCTGCTCATACTCTTCCTACACAGTACGAGAGATGAAGACAGAATGGCTCTTAGATATATCGATTTTGAGATGAATTGATCTAACTCTGGCATGCAGGAAATGAATTATTATTACTATTACCTTCATCCTTTTCCATTCATGTTGGAACTCCTTTGTCCTATCACTGAACGTTATAATGGGATCATTGGAAAAGTATCTAAAAGGAGCTCTAACTTGAATATCATACTTCCTACAAAAAGGCACCCAAAGTTGGGCAAACTTTGAGGCCTCGACAAGGGAATGGTAGGTAAGAGGAGAACAGCCATCATCCGATACATAGCAAGCAAGCTTCTGAGCTGGGTAATCTACTGCCAAAAAGGAGAGCACTGTGTTTACAAGGATGATGGGAGGTTCTAGCACAGGGTCTGCAGTCGTCACAAACATGTCCACTGAGGGAAGGTCAGGTACCCTATGTTCAATAAAAGCAAGAATAATCATTACAACATTAAGTTAGAAAATTAAATGAACTTTTATTATCAATCACTCACTCACTCATATATATTATTCCAACAATTTATGTAGAAAATAAATCATCGCAGAATTACGTACCCTTGCAAGAGATGGTCCGGGTACGTTTTGAATATCACTGGACTCCAATTGAGGTTGAGGACTAGAACCCAAGTGAGAGTGAACCATGACTCGCATAGGAAGGCAAGGAGCCAAGTGAGTCCTCCATGGTTTTTGAAGTGGAGAAAACGATAAGTTAGGAGAGAAAGGAGTAGGAATAAGATTATGATATTCAAGGTTCTTTGCAGAGTGTTTCTAAGAGGGATTCTGTCATGTAAAGGGTGACAGACGGGGCTCGTCATGGATCAGTAGATAGCAAGGCAATTTTAGAGGGAAAATGCCCGCTGCTTTTATTCAAGCTGGTGTTCAAACCTCCATGATTGTGTCAACTATTTTATAGAGAACTATCCAGCTGTACGTGACTTTGTAGGTTGCCTTGATCATGGCCATTTTGTTAGACCCCCACGTCGAGTTGCCTCTAGAGATGCCACACATGCCTTAGCCATGGTGGGAACATGCACTTTGGCTAGCCCACAACCATGCCTTGGCTTATGGGGTGACACGCACGGGGCGCCCAGCATGCATGCATGCCTTGGCCCGCGCGATGGCACTCACGGGGTGCCCAGCATGCGGGCTAGCGAGGCTAGTGGGTGTCTGCCCAGGCATTCAGCCAAGCGCCGCACACCCATGCATGCGGCAATGCGCGCAGCCATGCATGCAACAGCGTGCCGCGCGCCCATGCGCATTCCAGTGCGCAGGCCCATGCGCACGCTGATGGGCCGCATGGCCCTGCACGCGCCCATGTGCCGCAAGGCCATGCGCACGCCCATGCGCCGCACGGCTAGCCAAGCCAGCGCGCGCGTGCACGCCCATGCCCACCATCCTGCCGCACGCCAGCGAGGTTAGTGGCATGCCTCATGGCATGCCATCCAGCGCACGGCCCCAACTCATGCCTTGCAGAGCAGGTCAGTGGCATGCCCACCAGGCATGCCATGCAGCGCATGGCTCCAGCCCATGCCATGCAGCCAACGCCTAGGCCACCCGCCTGGGCCATGCAGCGCAACACCATGGCTCACCATCAGCAAGCCATGCCGCACCACCTAACCATGGACAGCCCGAAGACCACCATGCACCAACCTAGCCCATCATGGGCCATGCATGCCACGGCTAGACTTGGTCCATGACCACTATCATGACATTCACTTTATTTATTTAATTTAATTAATTAATTTATTTTCAAGGGATCTATTGGGGTTTCCAAATTGTTTTGCTTATAAATAGAACCTTATGCATTTGCCTTAGAATCTTTTGGCAAAACTCTTAGAGAGATGACTATTGTTTGAGAGATCATAAACGGTGCCTTTGCACTTGGACTTTTTACGTGAAATTCATGAATCCCAAAGAGAGGATTACACCTTGCAATTCATTGAATAAGTGTAGTTCATTTATCTTGTTTCTTTGCAACTTGGTCAAATTCGTGAATCGAAGTTGTGTTCTTCAATATATGAGGTTTATTCAATTCTTGTGCAATTTGTGAATCAAGTATTGGAACATTACTGTTTATGCTTTTGCTCACTCAAGTTCATAAGTAATTTGCTTTCGTTCTTGAGTGTTCTCCATTGTTCTTGGAGTTCTTCTTATGTTTTTGCTCTTCCAATCCATCCAACCCATAAATGTCGACCACTATAGTGTTTCTCACTTTCCATAAATTGTTTGCCTCTTCACAATTTGCCCTAGCCGAAACACCATATCCTTGCCAAGTCCAACACCAATTCAGCAACCACTTGCCTTATTTGGACTTGCCTTAGCCATCCACCATACTTACCATATCTAGTGTTCCTACATGTGAGGAACCCTAGTTGACCATCTTATTCCTTGTGACCGTCCAACCCTAGCTGCCAAAATCCATCTTCCAATCCCTAGACCCTAACTCCCAAGTGGCGCCAACCCTAGTCCCACACTAGTGCCGTGCGCCACTTACCACCATTTTAGCCATACACTTCCTTGACCTTTTCTACCATTCCATACACCATCTTAGCCTAATCACCTAACCTCACCATACCCAAGTGGTCACATTGACCACCATTTCTCGAGAACCAAGCAAGAGAGGAACAAGGATTCGGTCATCAAAGGGCTACCCTTGGCGTGGAGAACATAGTGTTTAGGGACTTGACCGAGGTCCCTAACACATTTGTTGATGTGGCTGTGAGGTGGATATTAAATGTTTTGATTGAATAAGGAATTTTTTTTAAGTGCCAATTGATCTTACCATTATTAGGCTTCAGTGTGTCTAAGTTCAACCAATTCATTTACTTTGCCTCAAATGTTTGTTTGCTGGCACAAACATTTTGCTCAGGGATTCAATTAATTGCCTTAAAGTTCATGCAGCTCTTCTAACACTAGTTGTCTGACTATTTGTTCCTTTTGTTTTTTGTAACTTTGCATTAACAACCTAATTAATAGCTTGTTTATACTCTTTAAAAGTCTGACTATTGGCTTATAAAGATCCAGTCATCATTCCCTTGCCAGCGGAAGCATTAAATTCATTATTAATTTTGTTAAATTCAATACTGTAGCTCAAGTAAAAACTTTTATTAGTCTAATGGATTTAGATCCCGTATAGTACTTTCCATTCGAACTCTTACGTCTAGAGTTTCTTCCAAACTCTTAGTTCTAGAATAAAAGAGAGATATAAACATAAAATCTGACCGATTCATTTACTGTGCCGTTTGTTTGATGGTGTAAAGGATAATACTCAAGCAATGTTAATCACGTTTGCTCTTCTAGATCAGTTAATAATCAAGGATAAAGATCAGTTGGAAAAGGATAAATCCAAACTAGAGTCAATAATAAAGTAGTGGTCAAGTAAGGCTAAACAAAAATCCGAAAATCCGACTCCGCTCCGACTTCAACATATCGGAGTTGGAGTTGGATTTTTTTTTTCATTTTTCAATCAGAGTCAGAGGGTCGCTGGATGACACCGATCCGATCCAATTTCGACTTCATGTTTTGACTCTGATTTCACCCTCTAACTCTGACTCCGATATTGTACATATATGTTATAAAAATATGTATTTATCTATATATTGATGTTAAATTCAATAATATATTAGTATGAGCTAATTATTATAAAATAATATACTTGTACTATATTATAAATAGACTAATAATAGTTTAGTATATGTAAACATCAAAGTATTAATACTATATATAATCAATAATATAAATAAGTTATAAGTTAGACACGTGTATTGAAATAAGTTTAGTATAATAAATTAATAACATATAATACTAATTTACTAAATCATAATAACATATAATTAGACACTCGAAAGTCTAGTATACAATTAAGTTATAAATAAGTTAGACACTACTATATTATAATAACATGTAATACTATTATATAATAGAAACTAGAAATATGCCTAGCATAAATATAAGTTAAAAATACGATAGACACTAGTATAATATCATGTAATGCTATAGTATAATAATATTTAATTAAACACTATAGTAAAATTCTATAATAGCAATAAGTTAGAAACTTAGATACTAGTATGGAATGGTATAATGATTTAATAACATGTAATACTATAGTATAATAACATATAATTAGACACTAGGTCACTAGCAATTGTTAATAATCAATACTAACAATTACATTTAGTGATAAAAAAAAAATTATAAAAACCATAAATTAAAAACAATCATGGCTAAAATAAGGAATAAAATTAGTTTTGGGTTTGGTTTAGGGTTTAGAAAATAAAAGAGCCCAAAATAGGGTCTAGGGAAAAAAAAGAGGGTTAAGAAGCCCAAAACCCTGGCAGCCTAGCTCAAACGGTCAAAACCGTCGAAACAACGTCGTTTATAGGGGTAAAACGGTGCCATTTTACGTGGTTAGGAACTTGGAGTTTTATCCCCCCTCCCTCCTTGACCATATCTCAGAGCATTAGTAGTCGACTCAATAAAGTTTGGCCAAAATTTAACTAGAGAATTCACTTTTATAAATTTAGCTAGCCATTTTTCAACAACACCAAATAATAGACTCTCCAAAGCTATCACTATTCTATTAAAATATTGATTTTGACATTTTTATTTATTTTTATTTATTTTAATTCTAATTGTAATTTAAATATTTATTCGTTATTACAAAAGCACACATTAATTTTCTAACGTTGATATTAGATTTTAAAAGAAAAATTTGGCATCAACTAATAATAATATTGTAGAACTAGAACTTGAAGCACTCTAGCAAGATGATGCCACGTCATTCAAATGATGACTGATGGAGACTGGCCGTCTTTTGTAGTTGAGTTTGGGATTTGGGCGCTTCGTGCTTTTGAGACGGAGAGGAATTTTCTGGAGTTATGAGCTCACACGAAACGAATAGCACGCAGGAGAGGTAATTTTTTATGCCAAAATAATATTTGGCCAGCAACTTGGACTCAATAGATTTAGCTAGTGACAATGATCAAAGTTAAAAATACGGTATCTTTGTTGAGTCCACTATAGTGGATTTTTATGCAATCTAGTTAAACTTTGGCCAAATATAACTTTGTTGAGTCCACTACTAGTGCTCTCATTTATGATTCCTCACTCTCTCAATCTAAGACATACATTTTCTCTTCTCCCATCGATGTCACTACCCCTGCTACTGCCACTTTTCATCGTCCACCACCCAGCCCATGGTTGGGCCTCCACCCACCTCGTCATTGGCCTCTCTCTCTAACCTTAAGTCCCTCACCCTCTGCTCGAGTTGCCTTCACCTAGCCCATCGCTCTTCATTTAAATTAACTGAGAATGCTGGTAGAGCGGTTAGAATATGCTAGTGCAATTGGTAGTTTAATGTATGCAATGCATTGCACTAAGCTAGATATTTCCTTTGCAGTATGTAAACTTTCTAGATATACGGATAATCCTAGTACGAAGCATTGGAAAGCAATTGGTAGAGTCCTTGGGTACCTTAAAAGAACTAGTTCGTTAGGACTGTATTATACCAATTTTCCTGTTGTACTAGAAGGATATTGTGATGCTAGTTGGATTACTAGTGTAAGTGATAATAAGGTTACGTCTGGTTGAGTTTTCACCCTTGGTAGTAGAGTTGTTTTATGGGCTTCTAAGAAATATACATGTATTTCACATTCTACAATGTAATTTTGAATTTGTAGCCCTAGCGGCAGCGGGCAAAGAGGCAGAATGATTGAGAAATTTGTTATTTGTCATAAAGTTGTGGCCACAATCGATGTCAACCATTTTTTTGCATTGTGATAGTGAAACTACTATGTCTAGGGCTTATGGAAAGGTATATAATGGAAAAGTATGTTGTATGTGAGAAGGAGAGCAACTGGTACATATAGGGCTGGTTCTTGGACCTATATATATATGTACAAACATTAATTATGAGCGTACGTTTAAAAGGAACATATATATATCTCTAGGAACTAGATTTTGAATATTTTATTGTACTCATGAGCTTCACCATGCAAATCCTAATTACTATCTTTTCCAAAAGGACAAAAACTAAGTTATGAGATCCATAAAAGCCGTATAGGTTAAAAATAATGTCATGCAAGGTTTATGTTGTGGCTAAATATTGTATGCTGTAGGGTTGCATAGTGTCTTTTTAACATTTGAATGTTCATGTAAGAGTTCAAATTGGAGGGTTTTGGAAAATAAATTATACCTTCGGCAAGAAATGGGAGTCGACAATAATACAATAGGCTGGAAGGGCTGCATAACATAGCTCAAAGACTGGGCGTAGGCCCCATGTGAGGATCCATACATAGATCAAGCACTGCCTCCATTGTAGCTTTGCAAAGAGAAAGGAAAATATGGGACAACCTCTGCTTAATAGAATTTCAAGCAAACCGGTAGCCCCCCTCTTTTGTTGGGTCATTGTAGCGGGGCCGCCTGAGGGAGCACAACCTAGAAAGGTAGGTGGGGTTGGCGTACAATAGGCTGACCTCCAACCCTTTTTATGAATCCTTAGTCCGGTTAGTACGTCCTCTGTTGTTGATCCATAGATCCAGCCTAACTGAAATGGACAATCACAAACATGAACAGAGTGGACAAAAGCTGGGATTGAGATACATATCTTCCACATTAGTGATGAGCATAAAAGAGTATAAGGCCTGATTTGGTTTTAAAAACCTATCAAATCATCTCATCTCATCTCATCTCAACATCCAAACACCATTCAAACACAAACATATTTCAATTTCAAATTTTGAACTTTTTAACTAATCATTACCTAATCATTACAACTTTTTCAAATTTTTAAACAAAACACAAAAAACAATACAACTCTTTCAAATTTCAAAATAAAAATTATATTAAAAAATTATATTTTAACCCTCATGTAACTTTATAATTTTTTATTCAACTTTTTCTCTCCTTTTCCAAAATCTCATTAAAATGTAACTCTATAATTTTTTATTCAATTTTTTCTCTCTTTTTCCAAAATCTTATTAAAGTCTCAACTCAAACTATTTAACTACTATTTACAAATTTTCTCACTATTATTCATAGATTTATCATCTTTTTTGTGTAACCAAATGAGGAGGCCTAAGTGTTTTGGGTTTTCTAATTAAAATGGATCTCACAGGAAGTGGTGAATTTATATATCCGCTCGTAAGTAGCAGAATTACTATAGGATTAGTAGTATTATGACATATATACAAGAAGGATAGAGTTATATTTTTCTATTAAGTCATTTTAGGGCGGGTAGTCTTCATCATTATAAGTAATCTTATAGTTAGTGATCTCTTGTTGCCAATGTACATACATTAATTGTAAGTTGAAGTCTGGCTGTGTAGCTGCAAGGTTGCTGTGAAGTCTTATGCAAGTGTGTTGATTGCGTTGATGAGTTTGTATAAGTAGGGGAGGAAAAACGGTGCGTTGAGATAAGTAGTGTTATGCATTTTATGGGTTGTAACAGAATTAATGGTAGAGAAGTGTAAATAGTGCGTTTTGTAGTTAAGTGGAACGGTGCCTTTGATGGAGGTGTAATGTAGTGTGTGAAGTGTAGTGTAACGTCGTCATTCTTTTCTTATATTAGATGGGGGTAGGGATGAGAATCTTGATGAGGGGGTGCTGGTGTATGGGAGAAGTATGTATCATGATGAAAGGGGGTCATTACCTAGAGGGGTTAGATTAGACTTTCCACACTTTGATGGGTCTAATCCTACTGGGTTGATTTTTAAAGCCATCCAATACTTTGAGTTTCATCAGAGACTTCAATGAATTAGAGGCTCTTGATGGCCTCATATCATATGGAGAGTGAAGCCCTTGAGTGGTATCAAGATGTTGTTGATTGTGGTATTTTTACAAGTTGGGATTCCTTTGTGAAGGCCCTTCAAGTGAGATTTGGCCCTACGGCCTATGATGACCCTATGAAGGCTTTAACTCGTTTAAAGCAAGTGTCATTTGTGGCTGTTTAAAATGCACAATTTGAAGCCTTGTTAAATAGGCTAAAGGGGTTGTCTAAAAAACACAAGTTGAGTTGCTTTATGAGTGGCCTTAAGGATGAGATTCGATTGCCTGTTCGAATGCTCAGTCCTGTGAATTTAAATGCTGCATTTGGCATTGTTAAGATCCAAGAGGAATACTTAATGGCCTCTTAGCAAGGCCAAAGGCAGGAAGGCCAGCCAATTGCTTTTTATAGCAAGGCCTTAAAAGGAAAAGTTCTTGTGTTGTCCACGTATGAGAAAGAGCTTTTGGCTTTTGTTTCAAATATCCATAAATAAAGGCCTTATCTGATGGGGCAGGTTTTTAAAGTTCAAACTAATCAACAAGCATTGAAGTATTTGTTGGAGCAGAGAGTAGGGATTGAGACTCAACAAAAATGGTTATCAAAGTTGACTGGTTGTGATTTCCCTATTGAGTACAAGAGGGGTAAGGACAATAAGGTTGCAGATGCACTTTCAAGGAAGTCTAAAGAGGAGATGGCAACTGTAGCTTTCATTACTTTCCAATCCCTATATGAATTGAAGAATTGAAACAGTCTTACAAACACTCTCTTTTCATAAGTGACATTTATTCTAAGCTCTAGCAAAGTTTAGAAGGGCTAAAGCATTACAACATTCAATAGGGACTCTCCATATCCACTGAAGTCCACAAGCTGGTCATGTGGGGTATCAGAAGACTGTCCAAAGAGCTAAGCTAGATTTTTTTGGGAAGGCACGATGAGGTACATTGGGAGGTTGGTTTGAGAGTGTGATGTTTGTCAAACCAGTAAACATGAAACCTTTCTTCCAACTGGTCTTCTACAACCTTTACCAGTTCGAAACTTCCAAACTCTCCATGGCTTGAGATATACATGGTCTTTATTGAGGGACTGCCTCATTGGAAGGGATTTTCTATGGTTTTCACAGTGATTGGCATGTTCACTAAATTTGTCCATTTCTTTCCTCTTGCTCATCCTTTTACAGTAAGTACAGTAGCTCAAGTATTTTTTTCTAGTGTTTTCAAGTTGCATGGGATGCCCAAATCCATTTTCTTAGATAGCGATCCTATATTCACAAGCTCATTTTGGAAGGAGATTTTCTAGCTACAAGGGACTTCACTTAATTTCAGTTATGCCTATCACCCACAGACTGATGGGCAAACTGAAGTGTTAAACAAATCTCTAGAAGAATACTTGAGATTCTTTTGCCAGTGACAGACCTAAGTAGTGGATTACTTGACTGCCTATGGCTGAGTGGTGCTATAACACCACTTACCATTCTTCATTAAAGGTTTCACCCTTTGAGGCACTTTATGGGTATTTACCTCCTAAGTTGTTGACCTACATTCCAGGTACCACTGCAAATGCAACAACATACCAATAGTTAAGATCAAGGGAGCAGTTGATGCAGTGGTTAAGGCAGAATTTGATTGCATCACAACATAGAATGAAGTTTTACGCAGATAGGAGAAGGACTGATAGAAGCTTTGAAGTTGGTGATTGTGTCTTTTTGAGGCTTCACCCCTATAGGCAAAAGTCAGTGGCCATGGGCCATAACTTAAAACTTGCTCCAAGGTTTTATGGTCATTTTCAAGTGATTGAAATAATTGGATCTGTGGCCTATAAACTGAATCTACCTCCTTCCAAGATACAACCAATTTTTCATGTATCTTGTTTGAAGAAGAAATTGGGTTAGCAAATCATACCACTGCCTATTTTGCCTCCTGTGGTTTCTCAGCGTCAGATTCAACCTGAACTTGAGTCTATCTTGTATAGAAGAATGAAAAAATTGGGAACCAAATTGCTACATAAATTTTAGTTAAGTGGATGGGAGCACCTCTTGATGATAGCTCATGGGAATTGTTGTGGAAGTTAAGGGATCTTTACCCACACCTTGTGGGCAATGTCCTTTGATGGAGGGGGATGTGACAAGGCCCTTGAGGTCATGGACCTTTAAGGGAAGGGGATTGTAAGGTGAAGTCTGGTTGTATAGTTGTAGGGTTGTTGTGAAGTCTTATGCTGGAGTGTTGATCGTGTTGATGAGTTTGTATTATTGGAGATAAAACGGTGCGTTGAGATAAGTAGTGTTATATGTTTTATGGGTTGTAACAAAATTAGATGTAGGGAATTAAGTGTAAACAATGCTTTTTATAGTTAAGTGGAACGGTGCATTTGATGGAGGCATAATGTAGTGTGTGAAGTGTAGTACTGTAATGTCTTTGTTCTTGTCTTGTATTAGATGGGTATAAAAGCCTTGAAGGAGAAGGGGTTCAGAATTCTGGAAGTTGATTGTGTTTTAGAGGTTAGAGACTCCTCGAAAATCTATGAGCAATAATAGAAGTGTTGTGACTTCTTTATGCACTTCTTGATCTTTCTTCAGATCTTGTTCCATTATGTTCTTTCCTTATTTTCTATCATGGGAAGTGAGGAATACCATTACATTACTTTAGAACATGCACATACAATAATCTAACAATATTGGAATTACTATTAAATTGCTAGCTTCAGGTTTTCAAGCTTAAAGTGGATCCACCAAAATTAAGTTCAAATGAGCTTTTTAATTTGGAACCTTTATATGTTTTGCTATTCACTGACCTTTGTACCCCAAGTAGTGCCGTATTCATACCCACAACCAGCTACATTGTATGCTGCCTTAATACGGCTCCGAAGACTGTGATTTGGTGGAGTACTACCTGTCTTCCCTTCCAAAGCGTCAATAGCTGATTTGGTAAACTCCTTTGAATTCCCAATTTTTGATAATATTTCCTCAGCCAATCTTCCTACAAAAATGAGAATTTAAGAAAAATTTTCATACAAAACCTCATTAGATTATAATTAGGACTGATCATTTCAATTACTATTAACTGAAGCCACGTTATCTGGGGATAAACCATAGATAATTTTCCTTCTGTGGAAACAGCCTGTTCCCTCATAAAATGGTCCTTGAAGTCCTGCTATTCCTCGTACTATATACTACGTACGTATATAATTAAGCAAATAACATTAATCATATCTCTAGATATAATAAAAAGAAAAAAGGGAAAAAGATGAAAAGAAGGAATAATTTAATTAAATTTGACCTACTTCTTGTAGAACCACCATCTGATTGCCATAAGGATCATCCTTTAATCCATTGTAGAATACTTGCGGGAACTGAGCAAATGCAATTTCTGATTCACTCTTGGAACCCAATAATACGCACATTGCATGAAGAATGGCTTTTGGATTGTTCACAAACATATCACAGTCTACGTTGAGCATGTAGGGAGCATTCGTCATCAATGCAGAGACTCTCGTCTATATATATATATATTTGATAGAAACAGTTGATCAAAAATTATGTCATGTTAAGATATAATACTAAAGATTTTTAAAGAATTATGAGTTACATATATATATATAATATGAATTCATGTGAACACCTCCTAATTTTAATAAATAGATAAACAAAATGATCATCATACGTACAAGAGCATTCATGGCACCCGCTTTGTAATGATGTGGATGCATGCTTATGCCGCTTCTCCCTAGATATATAGACCAAATGGGGCAACCCATCTGGGAGACCTTCTTTGTTCTCCCACATAACCTGCAATCAATTAAGATTATCTATTAATTAAGTCTTTCTATAAGTTATATATATATATATATATATATATATATAATTAAAGGGTAAGTTATTAAACCCTAGCTTTCACCCCACAATCACATCTTGCCAATTAATATCATAATCTCAAAACATTTTCAGTTGGGATATGAATCTGATGACTAATGTGTCAACAATTTGTATTTATATGGATAAAGTTGTAATTTTTTGTTATGCCTTGTATCTAATGGTCAAAGAAGTGACCACGTGCCTTTGTTGTGTCTTTGTTAATTCTGATTCATAGCTTGTAATCTATCGATTATTAGATGGCCATGTGTTTGAATCAGGTGCATTAGGGTTATTGAAATAAGTCAGCCCTATAAAAGGCCATGCGATGGCTACTGTAGATATGGGAATGATATCAGATACACTTTGAGAGAGGCTTCGAGAGATTGAGTTAGGTTTCGAGTGAGAAACTTGTAAATCTGAGAGATTGAGAGAGTTAAGGTCATTCTGGTGGCCTGAATCTTATAACCTATACATCCGTTGCGATTCAAAACTTGAATAAGATTATCTCTAGTCAGTTCCCCCTGTGGACGTAGATCTGAAAGGATCGAACCACGTTAAATCCTTGTGTTCTTGGTATTTTCGTTCTATTTTCTTATTTTCTATTTGGTTATGTTTTCTGTTTATGATTTCTTGAATCAATCTTGGTATTTGTTGCGTTATTTGGTGTTCTAAAAAGAAACCCTAATTTACATCAGTGGTATCTAGAGCCTAGGTTGATATGGGTTCTACTAAGTTTGAGGTAGAGAAATTTATAGGAAAAAATTATTTTGGTCTCTGGAGTATTAAAGTGAGGGCTCTGTTAGTGCAACATGGTCTCCAAAATGTACTTCTTGGAGACAAGGAGCTGTCTAAGGGGTTATCAGAGAAACAATCAAGTTCCTCCACCATTGATAGGGTTACACTCGAGATATTACAAAAGGCACATAGTGCCATCATTCTTTCCTTAGGGGATAAGGTCTTACGGGAGGTAACCAATGAAGATTTAGCTGCAAAGATTTGGTTAAAGCTAGAAACTCTCTATATGACCATGTCCCTGGCCAATCGTCTTCATAAGAAGACAAAGTTGTATACCTTTAAAATGACGCCGGGGGTGTCTATTGAAGATCATTTGGATGAGTTTAACAAGATCATCCTAGATCTTGCTAACATAGACATCACAATAGATGATGAGGATCATGCTATACTGTTGTTGAGTTCCCTTGCCAATTCATATGCTAACCTAAAAGAAACAATTATGTATGGCAGAGAGAGTTTGTCATTAGATGAGGTGCAATCCATATTGCATGCAAGGAAACTTCAGAATAATTTTGAAGCTAAACCTCAGACTGGTGAGGGGTTAGTGGCTAGGAGAAGATCTGAGAAACCTGGTTATAAAGGAAAGAAGAATAAAGGTAGATCAAAATCAAAAGGAAAACAATTGAAGTGTTTCCCCTGTCACAAAGAGGGACAATTTCAAGAAAGATTGTCCAGAAAAGAAAACAAGAGAGGGGGATAAGTTCAAACATGAGGGAAATGTATCTATTGCATCTGAAGGCTATGAGAGTGTTGAGGTACTTTGTATCTCAGAGACTAAATCTAGTAATGAATGGATTTTAGATTCAGGATGTTCTTTTCATATGTGCCCTTGTAAATCTTGGTTTGAAACTTTTTTAGTTTGTGATGGTGGACATGTTATGCTTGGTAATAATAAATCTTGCAAAGTTCTTGGAATTGGTACAATCAGATTAAAATTGCATGATGGTGTGGAAAGTATACTAAAAGATGTAAGATATATACCTGATCTTAAGAGAAATTTAATCTCTCTTGGAATGCTTGATAAATCTGGTTGCACATTTAAATCTGAGTCAGGAGTCCTAAAGGCAGCTAAAGGGTCCTTAATAGTAATGAAAGGGGAAATAAAGAATGGTCTTTATACCCTGGTAGGTCAGACTGCTATAGGACATGCTTCTGCTGTCCAGAAATCTTTGGACAATAATACTGTACTCTGGCACAAAACACTAGGGCATGTCAGCCTTAAAGGCTTAAAGGAACTCAAAAAACAGGGGTTACTTGGTGACAGAGACCTAGGAGATCTTCCCTTTTTGTGAAGATTGTATACTAGGCAAGTCCACTAGAGTTAGCTTCAAACCCAGTACACACCTTACTAAACAATGTTTAGACTATATCCATTCTGATTTCTGGGGGCTTGCAAGGGTTAGTTCTCATGGTGGGGGGAATTACTTCCTATCCATTATTGATGACTATTCCAGGAAGGTTTGGGTTTATATCCTTAAACAGAAAAATCACACCTTTAACAAGTTTAAAGAATGGAAAACCTTGGTTGAAAATCAAGTCGGGAGGAAGGTTAAAAAGCATAGGACAGACAATGGACGTGAGTACTTATCAAATGAGTTTAATAACTATTGCCAAAAGGAGGGTATTGCAAGGCATAGGACAGTGAGGGAAACACCCCAACAGAATGGTCTAGCTGAAAGAATGAATAGAACAATTCTTGCGAGGGTTAGGTGCATGTTGTCCAATGCCAAATTACCTAAAATTTTTTGGGCAGAGGCAGTTAGTACTGCTGTGTATTTGATAAATAGGAGTCCATCAACTGCCATTAATTGTAAGACTCCCCATGAATTATGGACTGGTAAACCCTCAGACTTCAGTAATCTGAGGGTATTTGGTTGTGTTGCTTATGCACACAATAAAACTAACAAACTAGAACCTAGGGTAGTAAAATGCATTTTTGTTGGGTATCCTGATGGAGTAAAAGGTTATAAACTTTGGATAGAGGAACCTGAAAAACAAAAGTGTATAATAAGTAGGGATGTGACCTTTAATGAGTCACAAATGGCCAGATCTCAACTAGACACAGTTGAGACACAACCTGCCACTATCCCAGACAAAGTCCAGATTGAGGTGGAGTCTTTGGTCTCACTACCTCAAGATACAATCAAACAGTCTGGTGATAATTCGAAGTCTAGCTTAGAAAGTGACTAAGGGAAAACCACTGACTCGTATAACCTTGTAAGGGATAGGTCAAGAAGGGTTATAAGACCTCCATTGAGATTTGCACAGGCTGATATAACATCCTATGCCCTCTCTGTAGCACAAGACATTGAAGACCCTGAACCAAGGTCTTATAAAGAAGCAATGCGTAGCAAAGAATCTAGTAATTGGCTTCATGCAATGCAAGAAGAAATGGAATCTCTTTATAAGAATAAGACTTGGGAAATGGTGTTAAAACCTGACATGGTTAAAATCATAGGGTCTAAATGGATATTCAAGAAAAAGGAGGGTATAACTGAGGTAGAAAAATCTAGGTACAAAGCTAGGTTAGTGGCAAATGGTTTTACACAAAGGGAAGGTATAGATTTCAATGAAATTTTCTCCCCTATAGTAAAACACAGTTCCATCAGATTGTTATTAGCCTACACTGCTTACCATGATTTGTTTTTAGAGCAATTGGATGTTAAAACTGCATTTTTCCACGTTGAATTAGAAGAAACACTGTACATGCAACCTCTTGAAGGTTTTGTAAATGAATCCAATAAGAACCATGTGTGTTTGTTGAAAAAATCTTTGTATGGATTAAAACAATCCCCAAGACAGTGGTATAAAAGATTTGACACATATATGGTTGATAATGGTTTTAAAAGATGCAATTATGATAGTTGTGTATACTTTAAAGTTTCTGATGATGTCACTGTTTACCTTCTGTTATATGTGGATGATATGCTCATTGCTTGTAAAGATAAATGTCAAATTGAGTATGTAAAAGAAATTCTAAATTCTGTTTTTAAAATGAAAGATCTTGGACCTACTAAGAAAATCTTAGATATGGAGATAATTAGAAACAGAAAAAGGAAACTACTCTACTTATCACAAAAAACATACCTACAAAGGGTACTTCAAAGATTTAGCATGGACTTAGCAAAATTTGTGAGTACCCCCGTTGGACATCATTTTAAACTTTTTGTTAATCAATCCCCTAAAACTGATGGTGAAAGGGAATATATGATAGAAATACCATATGCAAGTATGGTAGGTAGTATCATGTATGCAATGGTCTGTTCAAGGCCAGACCTTACCTATGCTGTCAGTCTAGTTAGTAGGTTCATGGGAAACCCCACTAGTAAGCACTGAAGTGGGTGTTTCAGTACTTAACAGGCTCCTCAGGTTTAGGGCTAAGTTTTGGTGGCGATGTGTTAAGTGGTCAAGAAATCTGTGGGTTTGTAAAATCTGATTTTGCTGGAAACTTTGACACCAGGAAGTCCCTAACTGGCTATGTATTCACTGCCTTTGGTGGTGCTGTGAGTTGGAAATCTAATTTACAATCAGTTGTAGTTTTGTCCACAACTAAGGCTGAATACATAGTCATGACAGAGGCTACAAAGGAGGCGTTATGGTTGAGAGGTATAACAAATGAACTAGGTTTATTCGAGGGTAATATCACAGTCTACTACGATAATCAAAGTACCATACATCTCACTAAACATAAAGTTTTTCATGAAAGATCAAAACACATTGACATTAGACTTCATTTTGTAAGAGATGTGGTTGCAGGTGGTACTGCCAAAGTGGAAAAAGTGCCAACAAAAGAAAACCCAGCTGACATAATGACCAAACCATTGCCAAGATCAAAGTTCAGGCACTGTCTAGACTTAATCAAAATGGAGGAGGGCTGACCAGGGAATAAAAGGTGGGAACAGGCCAGAGATGGGGAACCTTGAAGTCAAGTTGATGACAAGGTGGAGATTGATGACTAATGTGTCAACAATTTGTATTTAGAAGGATAAAGTTGTAATATTTTGTTATGTCTTGTATCTAATGGTCAAAGAAGTGACCACGTGCTTTTGTTGTGTCTTTGTTAATTCTGATTCATAGCTTGTAATCTATTGGTTATTAGATGGCCACGTGTTTGAATCAGGTGCATTAGGATTATTGAAATAAGTCAGCCCTATAAAAAGCCATGCGATGGCTACTGTAGATATGGGAATGATATCGGATACACTTTGAGAGAGGCTTTGAGAGATTGAGTTAGGTTTTGAGAGAAAAACTTGTAAATCTGAGAGATTGAGAGAGTTAAGGTCATTCTGGTGGCCTGAATCATGTAACATGTGCATCCGTTGCGATTCGAAACTTGAATAAGATGATCTCTAGTCAATTTCCCCTGTGGACATAGATCTGAAAGGATCGAACCATGTTAAATCCTTGTGTTCTTGGTATTTTCATTCTATTTTCTTATTTTCTATTTGGTTATGTTTTCTGTTTATGATTTCTTGAATCAATCTTGATATTTGTTGCATTATTTGGTGTTCTAAAAAGAAACCCTAATTTACATCAGAATCGAACGTGACATATGCCTCACCTCCAAAATATTGAAGTTTTTATTGTTGATGGAAGTCAACCTATTATTGCTCTAGATTAGTAGTACTGCCACATGAGGTGGTTGAATGGAAGATAAAATTGATCGATATATAAATAAAATAACATAATTTAATTTTCTTCTGACAAGAATGATTATAAAAAGACATATATAAAGAAATTAGGAAAAAATTAACACAAACCCTCCTAGAACTACTATCCTATTTTCAATAATCCAGCCCCAAGACATCAAAAACAGGAGAAGAGGATCCATTGGAGGAAGTGGAGTGGGATGAGCAGATCAAAATTTGATGGGGGGCTGGGTTTTCGGGATATTGATTGTTTTAACCAAGCCATGCTTGCAAAACAGGTTTGGAGATTATTAGTTAAACCTGACAATTTTGTTGCTACTATTATGAAAGAGAAATATTATCGACATTGCTCAATTATGGATGCTAAGCTTGGTGGAGGTCCATCTCTTATATGGAGGAGTTTGTTGGGGGCTAGAGAGGTGGTCAGCGAAGGTATGAGGTGGAGGGTGGGAAACGGACAACATATTAGGATCTGGGGTGATAAGTGGATGTCAACCCCTTCATCCTATATGGTTCAATCTCCTGAATCTAGTTTGGGACGGGAAGCTTTCGTGGCTGAGTTAATTGATGAGACTAGTGGTTGCTGGAAGTATGACTTGGTCAGAGAGACTTTTAATCGAGAAGAGGCTTCCCTTATCTGTACTTTACTTGTGAGTAGAATGAGTTTGGCAGACAAACTCTTCTGGGGACCAGCCAAGAATGGCTTGTTTTCTGTCAAGAGTGCTTATTATGTTGCAATGGAGCTTAAACGCCAGCTTGGAGGGGAGCCATCTGCAGAAAAGGGATCTGATATGGTCTGGAAGAATATGTGGAAGCTTAATATACCCAACTATATTAAGGTCTTTCTGTGGAGAGCATTAACAAATTGTCTGCCTACTAAAGATAACTTGCTGAGAAGAAAGCTTATAGATTCTGGTATGTGTCCAATCTGTGAGCAGGTTGAGGAAACAAGTGGTCATGTGTTATGGAGCTGTGTGGCCACTTCTGATGTGTGGTCTGAAACCATGAGTAAAGCACAGAAGCTGATTTGCAGAGAACAAGATTTTCTTGTTACTTGGTTTGACTTATCACAGAAGTTGGTGAGAAATGAATTAGAAAGTATGGCCTTTATCTTTAGTAAGGTGTGGCAGAGGAGAAACAAATGGATTTTCGAGCATTCTTTTCAAAGTCCTGCTGCAATTGTTTCTGCTGCTATGGCTGATAGGGAGGAGTACTTTATAGCAAAGGGTGAACTCAATGCTGGTCTGTTTGTTTCTTCCCCTGTGAATCGAGATGTCCATTGGCATGCTCCAACACTGCATCCGTATAAGGTGAATTGGGATGCTGGTTTTAATCAGTCCACTCATAGAATGGGGGTTGGGATTGTAATTCGAGATGGTGTAGGAGATGTCATTGCTTTGGTATGTATGCCGGGGCATGATGTAAGGGATGCTGTGGTGGCTGAAGCAAATGCACTATGGAGGGCTATTACATTATGTGAGGAAATTGGTATTGCAGATGCTATTTTGGAGGGGGATGCACTAAAAGTCATTAAGGAAGTACACGATGGTGAGGAGAATTGTGCATGGTATGGCCAAGTAATTGAAGATATCAAGCTGAAGCTGCGCTTTGGACAGAGATGGTTGCTGCAGTATGCCCCTAGAGAGAGTAATGTAGTAGCTCATCGACTTGCAAAATTTGCTATGCAATGTGAGGAGGAGAAGGTTTGGTTAGAGGATTGTCCTGATTGGATAAAACCTTGTATCCAACTGGAAAAACTATGTATTTCTTCTATGGAATGAAAGTATGGATATGTTTCTTTTCAAAGAAAAAAAATAATCCAGCCCCAAACTATCAATTTAACATGAGTGGTTACACCTACAAATTACCGAAAAGTTGGAATGTACCCCTCCGTCAAAAGTTTGAAACCAATGCCTTGAAACTTAATTTAAGATTCATGCAAATTTAAAAAACGAGAAAGATCAAAAAGTTATTTAAACATTAATAAATTGAAAAATAAAATTGGAAAACATAAATTCAAAAATTAATTTTAAAAAAAATTAAAAAACGTGAAAAGTAAAACATATAAAAGTACGTAATATTTTTGGGAAAAAAAAATTGTAAGACCTAAATATATTTTGTAATTTTTAAGAATTTTAAGGAATATTTTTATCTTTTTAAGAAAAAAAAAAGGATACATTGATATATAGCGTGCATGGATGCCGACTATATATATATATATATATATAAAATATCGGATAATAATTTGAACAGAATTAATTTGTGTATTTTTCTCCAAGAAATTAGTAAAACTGCGTACGTGATCTTTAGTAAGGTTGCGCAGAAAAATGCAAAACCCGACCCGCCCGATAGATCCGACCTGACCCGCCTGAAAAACACGGTTTGAACAAGTTTAAGGGTCGAACTCGCTAAATGTCAAAACTATCCGACTATTTCTTTTCTTTCACACAATTCTTTTTTGTCTTATTCTTCTTCTTTTCTGCACAGCCCTAAAACCAACCCCCACCAATCAGGAGCAAAGTCCCGACACCGCAAGCAATCAAGACAACCAAGGGTCCAAGATTACCTTCCGGCGCCGATTACTTTTGGAGCTCGAGGACATAATATCGAGCATACAGATTGGCAAACCCAGCCGGTAAATCAAGGGGTATGTGGTGCAGTCACAGACGTTGCTGTTGGAGGATTCGGTCAGGTACGAGGCCTGAAGGGTGGAGAAGCTGGTGGTGCAGGAGGCGCAGGGGGAGCTGTTCTCGAGGGACTGGTTGCAGGCTTGAAGCTGGTGATCCAGTTGGTTTGGAAGCCCTGGAGGTAACTGAACTAGACGAATCGGAGGCCCTGACAGATGTACTGGCACTCGATGGTGAGGTCCACTTTAGGGCGGTTGGTGTTTTGCATGAGCCGTTGGAGGACGCCAAAGTCAATCGAGAGGGCACGGATAGGAGTTGTTTTGTTGGGAAAGAGTCGGGGAGGGTAGGACTAAAGCCAAAGCCAAAGCCAAAGCCATGGCCACAATGAAGAAACGGAAGTGGATCATGGGTTTACTGGGGCTGTGATTTTAACTTTTTATAAATGAAGACAAATGACTTTATTTTATTAATCACGATTTTTGAGCTCGTTACAAAAGTTAAGATTTACTGGGGCTGTGATTCTTCAAGTGAGATTAGTTTGGAGGCCGTCGTGTATGAAATATACAAAAAATGGCGCTAAAGTAGGGCTCTAGTTTTGTTCTCTCACTAATTTTGAACGTTTGTATTTTATTTTTTATTTTGTTTTAATAATTAATTAAGTATATTTTTAAAAATAAATATTCAAAGACGTTTATCAAATATTTGAATGAAAGAAAAAAAGTAAAATTACAATAATGATATAACTTTGGGAGGGCAAACTGATGGAACTGAGGAGTAGTTGCACCCTTAAATATGATACCACTGCCGCGCGTGGGATTACATTAATATAAATAGGTATATGTCGGCCAAGTCAAATGGAAAATGAGTTACTTACCTTGATAATAGTTGGATGGTTTTTGTGTTCTACACCAGAGAAATCTGCAAAATCCTCAGTAAAATCACAAGGTGGCATAGATTTTTGGACCGCAACCTCAATTTTGAGGCAAAGTTGCTCATACTCTTCCTACATGAAATAAAGACGACAAACAACTAGGCTCTTTAAGAGATACCAAATTAGTAAATACTTAGAAATCTTCTAACCCTGCCAAGTACGTATAATGAATATTAATTATTAGAGAAATGATACTTGCAGTCGTGAGTGTATAAGTACCGTGCAGTCGCTTTGAAAAAAGTGAATAAATATAGAACCCACATGAAAAAAAATTAATTTTTAAATAGTGGATTCCAGTCTTTTTCAAAACGACTGCACGGCGCTTATGCATTCCACGACTGTATGTAGTATTACTCTAATTATTATTACCTTCATCATTTTCCTTTCATGTTGGATCAACTCCTTTGTGCTATTACTGACTAGCGTTATAACGGGATCATTGGAAAAGTATCTAAAAGAAGCTCTAACTTGAATATCATACTTCTTACAAAATGGTACCCAAAGTCGGGCAAACTTTGAAGCTTCGACAAGGGAATAGTAGGTAAGAGGAGAACAGCCATCATCCGAGACATAGCAAGCAAGCTTGTGGGCTGGGTAATCTACTGCCAACAAAGAAAGCACTTTGTTTACTGTGATGATTGGAGGTTCTAGCACAGGGTTCGCATTGTCACAAACATGTCCACTGTGGGAAGCTCATCATTTCCCTATCAAGAAAACCGTCATGATCAAAGTTATATTCAATAAAATGAGGCATAATCAAGAATAATCATTACAATATTCAGTTAGAAATTAAATAATTGAATTTTTTATGATCAAATATCATTCACTCGTATTATTTGTTAATATCCGAGCCAAACTTAAGATCTGTACATACACTGATCTTGTGTATATATATTCCCACAATTTATGCAGCAAAAACATCATGCACAGCAGATAGAGAGGTATAAGAAGCGCAAGGAGTGTGTATATATAGATGTTACCCTGCAGCTTGCAAGAGATGGTCCGGGTGCGTTTTGAATATCACAGGATTCCATTTCATGTTGAGGACTAGAAGCCAAGTGAAAGTGAAACATGACTCGCATAGGAAGGCAAGGAGACAAGTGGGTCCATGGTTTTTGAGGTGGAGAAGACGATAGGTAAGGAGAGAAAGGAGAGGAAAAAGATAATTATATCCGAGGTCCTTTGCAAAGTGTTTTTACGTGGTATTTTTTCATATAGAGGGAGAGAGACGGAGCTCGCCATTGGATCAGTAAATAGCAAGACAGTTTTAGGGGAGGATCGATCCCTTTTATTTTCAAAATAATGTTCAAACCTCATCCATAATTGTGTTAAGTAATAAATATATATAGATTATAAATATTACATAGAGGATTGACTAGCTAGTTTGGTGATAACGTTGCGTTATAAATATTATGTAGATGACTGATTAGTTAGCTTGGTGATCACGTTATAGAGACACATATTTCTCTCTATAAAATGCCTAATAAGAGGAGCGAGGTAACTCCTTATAAAGTCCAGAATGAGTTTGTTCATAAGCCATATGAGACTTCTCAATACGTCCCCTCATGTGTGGGCCGGTATTTCCGGTACCATCATCGTGGGTAGGTCGCAGGAGCCCATTATTAGTCATAGGTTAACCTGTTCTGATACCATACGACACATATTTCTCCCCATAAAAAGCCTAATAAGAGGAGTGATGTAACTCCTTATAAAGTCCAAGATGAGTTTATTCTCAAGTTATATGAGACTTCTCAATACACTTTGTAGTTGCGTACCTTTGTGAACATTTGTTGCGTTTGTGACGGAACCATATCGCACTGCAGGACAGCTGTGGAAGGGTTTTGTCGACACTTGTTATTTTTCAAAGAGCTTTACTAGGGATCCACAACTGTTTCGATGAACACTACACACACTTTTTATTTTTTATTTTTTTTAAATGTCAGATGCTTCTCTGTCATCAGCTCTCTCTCATCTACGTCTCTCTCTCCTCAAGCTCTCTCTCATCACCTCTCTCTCATCAAGCTTTCTCTCTCTTTAACCTCTCTCACTCCTCAAACTCTCTCTACTTTCTCTCTCTCTCATCAAGCTTCGACCTCTCTCTCTCCTCAAGATCTCTCTCAGACCTCTTCCTCTCTCCTCAAGCTCTCTCTCTCATAAACTCTCTCTCCTCAGGCTCTCTCTCTCATCAATTCTCTCTCATCAAACCTCTCTCTCTCCTCAAGTGTTCTCTCTCATCAAGCTCTCACTCTCTCCTCAACGTCTCTCACTTCTCTCTCTTCAAGTGTTCTCTTTCATATCAAATAATCGATTGCAACAAGAGGAAAAAATATCAAATGGTAAAACCGGTTGACGGGTGGGTTGTGTTTTGGCTGATGCCAGACAGGGCTGATGCCAATGTTTTTTCTTTTTCAAAAGCTCAGACCACATGTTAACGAATGAGACATGCATGCTTGATAGTGAACAGAACTTGTCGTACTCCCCCTGTCTGTGCCGACGTCGTCTTTTTCGTTGTGTTCTTCTTCCTCTTATTTAATGTTATTGTTATTTTTTTTATTTTATTTGCTTAATAATACTTTTTCAGGGGCGAGAGAGGGAATAATCATTGCCACTTGTGTCATTTATCAACGTATTCTGTGTCCGATGGAATTGTGGAGAAAATTTAGCTTTCCTGGCCGGATGGCCTTTTTTTTGGTTTTGTATTTCCTCTCTTTTGTTGTTTTCTAATAATTTATTTCCTGCAATGCCTCGGAGAGCTCAAGGAATCTACTTTCCAATTCCGTACCTTCAATCATTGCTGGGTGTTAACAGTCGTGCATCAGCGGTGTATTAGTGCACTACCAATAGATCATTCCTCTTATCTTTTTAAATATATCATTAAAATTTAATTTTTCTATTTTATATATTAACTTTTACAATATATCATAAATCAACTTATCTATTTTTCTTTATATCATTTAATTATTATACTTTTTAATTTTGTTATTCATTTTAAATATTTTCTCTAACTACTAATGATATCCTCATATCTTTTGATGTTTTCAATATCTTCTTATATACAATATTATATAATTATGTTCTATTTTAAATTAATCTAAATTTATAAGCTAAACTAAAATATAAATTAATTCAAAAAATAAAAAATAATTATATCTATCTCTCTACAAAATTCTCTAAAGAATAGAGAAGTTACAATATTTGAAGGGAAATATTGGACTTGCAGTAATGGAAGGGAAATAATACTATCCAGGGAAAGAAAAATGAAAATCTGGGAAAAACAATACTGGACTTGCAGTAATTAAAGAGAAATAATACTACCCAAGGAAAGAAAAATGAAAATCTGGAAAAAATATTGAGGAATGGAAGTGTAAGAAATAAACAGATGGGATGTGAAAAGAGGTTGAAATGAAATAAATTAAATCACAATAGGAGAGGTGAAAGTACATATATGAGAGAGATATAATTAAAAATTATTTACAAGTGTGAATAGTTACCGCTAGATATAGCGGTAACACTGTAGCTAATTGTAAATTATAGATGAAATAAAACATCCGTTGGATGCCACTTTTAAACAATTTTCTTCAAATTATACAAAAAGAAGGGTTTTACAAAACCCGTTGGGAGTGCTCTTAGTAAAGAGTTTTGCTACACAACCTCTACCACACTCTACACTTCATATTTTTTTAAATTTTTAAATTTTTTAATATTTTTTTATAAATTTGTTTTTTGAGTTATTTCAGAATTTCTATTCATTTATATAATAAATATTTGATAAAAAAAATAATAAAAATTTTAAAAAATGTGGAATGTAGAGTATGAGGAGCTTGTAAAAATTTATTGATTAGTGAAACTTTGATAAAAATTTTGATTAGAAAATTTATTATTATAAATTTAATTAATTACTTTTCAATAATATCAAATATAAATTCTTTAAATTTATTACTATTATATTAAAACATTAATTTTTATATTTTCATTTATTTTAATTTTAATTCTAATTTAAATATTTATTTGTTATTAAAAAAGTACACATTAATTTTCTAACGATCTTATTATTCTAACGGATATAATTTTTTAACGATTTGTTTTTTTACAACAGTCATATTCTTCTTATTGATATATTTTTACAACAGTCATATTTTTTAACTATAAAGTATAATATCTCCTAATTATTAATTATTGGATGAATTGAGAGAGCAAACTTAGGGGGGCATATTATCATTTTTCTATTATATATAAGAGAGTGAGACAGAAAAAAATGATACAAAATAAACTAACAAACTGACATAATTTATCCATGTCATTTTATTGTCATGCATGTATATGTATAATGTTGGTAGCTTGGTACTTTACTTGATGAGATTTGTAAACAAATCTCACTTGATAGTCTCAACTACCATTTCCTCCGAAATGGTAGACGATGTGTCAGGATCTTGAGGACCTGCGCCCAGTAGACTGGATAAGGTTGAGTAGTCCACAACAAGACGACAAGGAACTAATAATTACAATCATTCACTTTTTTGGATGTGATCTTAGAGATGATAGCCGAGCTGTGTGAGCAGCTCAGCAATTTAGTACAATAGATTTTATTTCCAGATTGTATTTATTGAGTGTTATTTTCACTACTTATGTTGGTATAGACCTTTGGGACAAGTGCTATAACCTTTTGGTTATTTGTTTATCATGTGAAATTATGAAGTATGGTTATGTTTTTGGGATATATTACTTCAAGTACAGACCAACATGCTCTGCGATCCCCTCATCATTAATAATGTTGCAGCAAGAGTCGGGAAGGATCTCCACCAAGTTGGGGATGCCATACCAATCCCTCGTTGAATCCAACCCCAACCTGAGTAGCGATGGCAGAACAATGGCTACCCTCAAATGTAATGGATGGTGAGGATCATCATCACATGACCCATTTGGAGACCTACGAGGTCGAGAAGAGCAATGAACAAAGCGGGAAGCATTTCTGAGAGCTATTTGAGCGAAGGAGTGGAAAGATTTGAAAGTCGAAGAGAGTGATTTGGGTGGACATGAAGAACATGAAGGTAAAAGTGGTAAATAGGTTAAGCAGATGCAGAGCTCTTGGTGCAAGAAAGGAGATGGAAGAGGTTAAAGAGAGAAGATAATGAAAGTTCTAGGAAGGGGGAACGGCAGGTGACGCAGTGGTTGAATCCAAAGAAAAAGTGCCTTGTGTCGATAGCAAATAGAGAGCATGCCGAACAAATCTCGCATTCTATGTTGTGTGAAGAGACGTGTGTCAGATGCGTTGACCGATTTCACCCTGCACGATGACGTGAATTATGGGGTGGCAGGTTAACCATTAGACATAACGAATCGACAAATTATACATGCTACAAAGATTTGAAATGGATCACGTGGATAGAAGAGATAAAAAGAAAAGAAGAAATTCTTGTCGGCACACAGATATAAATATGTTCATTAGGCGAGAAAAGAGATTTAGGCGATTAAAGACCACAGTCACATTGGAAAAGCTAAAATTAGTCAACAACCAAATTCATACGATTGCCACTTCTCTAGAAACTCATTTTTCCTTACATTTTCAAACTGTAGATAATAAGAGGTTTAGGCATCCTTAGGTTGTTGTGGTCCAAATCCCTTAAGTCTTGCGGGTTGACAAAAGATATTGGCAAATTTAGTTGTAATCTGATGCAAGAGGATCGGAGTTAGATGATATTGAGTTGTCAGATTACATGTTGATTGTGTTGAAATACCTTGAGGAGGCAGATCAGCGCAAAGATGACAGGAAATCGTTATCTTTCCTTGATTAGGGCAGTTTTGGGCATGTTTCGGTATTTTTGGCAATAACTTTGACTACGAGCATCAAAATCACACATATGACCCCAATTCGAAAAGTCCTTTTTGGCGCACGTCATGGTTACTAAGCTATGCTCGGTGTGCATATCTTTCGAGGCCAAAATCCACCGTTTTCCCATCAGAATCTCTATTTTTAGTTAATTTTTGTCTTTTTTGGTAATATTTCATTTATCGTTTAGGAAGTGATTTAGAACTCGATTTGGGCCAGATTCTTGGTAGATTACTTCTTTTTTATGCATTTATTTTTGGAATAATTATTGAGATTTTTCTATTTTTGCTAAAATTTCGATATGGTTGATTTTCAGGTATTACAGCCCGGCTTATGGGTTGATTTTGCTATTCTTGGATTTTGAAAGTTTTGAACTGAACATCAAAATTGTTTTCTCTATGTTTTTGGTGATTCTCTTGTCTTTCTTTCATGCGAATTATCTGTGAGAACTAGCCTACAAAATAATCACTATTCTATCCAGCGTCAAAAACCTTTTATCTCCCCTTCTCCTAAACATTATTGTTTATTGAAAAAAAAAATCATTGTGATATTTGAGGCCTCGCATGCCCTAGTTGCTTTTATTGATAAATATTCATATTATGCTATACTTGTTGATAATTTTAGTTGCTACATATGGTTATTACATTAAAACGTGATAAATATGATTTTTGGTCTCCTTTACTGCTTTTGTTGAATTTATTGATCATCAGTTTCTACAAAATAAAACTTCCTAATCTAATGGTAGCAGAGAGTTCACTAGCTAGCAATGCACTCATTGTTTTAGAGGAACTAATTGGTATTCACCATCACATCTCTTGCCCTTAAACATCATAGTAAAATGGGGTGGCTGAACAATGCCATCGTGACATTTTAGAGCTTGGCGTCGCTATGTTGTTCCATCCATAGTAGCGTACATATGTACATAAACAGTTTTGGGTTGAAGCCTTCTTTATGGGTTGAAGTGATTTTTATCATTTTTAGCAACATCCATATTCTCTCTCCAACGAATACTCTCCATTTTTTAAATGAAGTGTTCATCACCCCGTGACTCCTCATGTCATGTTTTTTGCTACAAGTGTTTTCCCTACTTAAGTTTCGGGTTCATGAACTGAAGACAACTAAGAATATTTCATATTATTTCAATATTTTCATACTACAAGAATATGCTAGAGACATTGTCTGACTTATCTTATATGGAAATCAATTCCAACACATATTGCGAGGTGTCGAAAGTGATTTGACCCAAAGGAAATTTATGAGAAAACAATATCAAAACTAGCCAACCAAAGTTTTAACGGGTCATTGCAGTCCTTCTACAACAATAAAGAAAAAGAAATGCCAAAGTGGCCGACTTGTATATGGTGGCTTTGGGAATTCCATGTCTTCCTTTTCGGAACAGCCCCTTAAAAAATGGCCAGAAGAATAGCACCAGCCACACACTATAGAAAGTCTCCCCTAGCCCCGATCCTTGCATATCATGATGATTAGCTGGTGGATGTTGCAACTTTAACAAGCTCACTACCAATGTAGTCAAGTGAACAAGCAAAATGGTTGTCCCTGGCACAAAAATAGGTGACTCATTGAAAGTAAACCTACCAGCATCATCATCATCACCAATATCAATGGACTGTTCTTTCTGTGTAACTTCAAAGACTGTCTCAGATAATCCAAAGAGCTTGAGCATCACACTAAAAAATCCGAATAACCATGCAGTCAATGTGGTTACTCTTGCCATTCTCTGGTTATTCCACCATGCTTGCACCGACAGGCCAGTTCTCAAGTACTCAGATAATGTGTATATGTTGTATGTGAGAAAGAGAGCAACTGGTACATATAGGACTGGTTCTTGGACCTATATATATATATATATATATGTAGAAACAATATTGATTATGAGCGTAAGTTTAAAAGGAACATATATATCTATAGGAACTAGATTTTGAATATTTTATTGTACACATGAGCTTCACCATGCAAATCCTAATTACTATCTTTTCCAAAAGGACAAAAACTAAGTTGTGAGATCCAAAAAAGCCATATAGGTTAAAATTAATGTCATGCAAGGTTTATGTTGTGGCTGAATATTGTATGGTGTAGGGTTGCATCGTGTCTTCTTAAACATTTGAAGTGCATGTAAGAGTTAAAATTGGAGGGTTCTGGCATATAAATCATACCTTCGGCAAGAAATGGGAGTCAGCAATAATACAATAGGCTGGAAGGGCTGCATAACATAGCTCGAAGACTGGGCGTAGGCCCCATGTGAGGAGCCATACATAGGCCAAGCATTGCCTGCATTGTAGCTTTGCAAAGAGAAAGGCAAATATGGGACAACCTCTGCTTAATAGAATTTCAAGCAAACCGGTAGCCCACCTCTTTTGTTGGGTCATAGTAGCAGGGCCACCTGAGGGAGCACAACCTAGAAAGGCAGGTGGGTTTGGGGTACAAAAGGCTGACCTCCAACCCCTTTTATGAATCCTTAGTCCGGTTTGCATGTCCTCTGTAGTTGATCCATAGATCCAGCCTAACTGAAATGGACAATCACAAAGATGAACAGAGTGACCGACAAAAGCTAGGATTGAGATATATACATACCTTCCACATTAGTGAGCATAAAAGAGTATAAGGTCGCCTGATTTGGTTTCAAACACCTATCAAACCATCTTGCTTTATCTCAACGTCCAAATATCATTCAAGCACAAACATATTTCAATTTCAAATTTTTAACTTTTTATATAATCATTACTTAATCATTAAGTCATTTTAGGGCCATTAGTGTTCATCATTAGTAGTATTATACACACACACACACACACACACACACATATATATATATATATATATATGTATATACACACACAAGGAGGATATAGTTTTATTTTTCTATTAATTCATTTTAGGGCCGGTAGTCTTCATCATTGTAAGTAATCTTATGGTTTGTGATCTCTTGTTGCCAATGTACATACATTACTTTAGCACATGCACATACAATAATCTAACAATATTGGAATATATTTCTATTAAATTGCTAGCTTCAAGTTGTCAAGCTTAAAGTGGACCAACCAAAATTAAGTTAAAATGAGCTTTTAATTTGGAACCTTTTTATGTTTTGCTATTCACTGACCTTTGTACCCCAACTAGTGCCGTATTCATACCCACAATCAGCTACTTTGCATGCTGCCTCAATACGGCTCTGAAGACTGTGATTCGGTGGAGTACCTGTCTTCCCTTCCAAAGCATCAATAGCTGATTTTGTCAACTCCTTTGAATTCCCAATTTTTGAAAATATATCCTCAACCAATTTTCCTACGAAAATGAGAAATTAAAAACATTTCTCATACAAAAAGGAATTAAAAACCCCATTAGATTATAATTAGGACTCATTTCAATTACCATTGACTGAAGCCACGTTATCTGGGGATAAACCATAGATAATTTTCCTTCTGTGGAAACAGCCTGTTCCCCCATAAAATGGTCCTTGAAGTCCAGCTATTCCACGTCCCATATTCTACGTATGTATATAATTAATTAAGCAAATGACATTAATCATATCTCTAGATATAATAAAAAGAAAAAAATGGAAAAAGGTGAAAAGAAGGAATAATTTATTTAAATTTGACCTACTTCTTGTAGAACCACCATCTGATTGCCATAAGGATCATCCTTTAATCCATCGTAGAATACTTGCGGGAACTGAGCAAATGCAATTTCTGATTCACTCTTGGAACCCAATAATACGCACATTGCATGAAGAATGGCTTTTGGATTGTTCACAAACATATCACAGTCTACGTTGAGCATGTAGGGAGAATTCGTCATCAATGCAGAGACTCTCGTCTATATATATATTTGATAGAAACAGTTGATCAAAAAATTATGTCATGTTAAGATATAATACTAAAGATTTGTAAAGAATTATCAGTTCCATATATATATATATATATATATATATATATATATATGAATTCATGTGAACTCCTAATTTTAAAAAATAGATAAACAAAATGATCATCATACGTACAAGAGCATTCATGGCACCCGCTTTGTAATGATGTGGATGCTTATACCGCTTCTCCCTAGATATATAGACCAAATGGGGCAGCCCATCTTGGAGACCTTCTTTGTTCTCCCACATAACCTGCAATCAATTAAGATTATCTATTAATGAAGTCTTTCTATAAGTTTTTTTTATTTTATTTTTATACATTTGGGGAGGTGAGGTTTCGAACCCAAGACCTCAATTTTAGAGTCTGAGAGTTTATGTCAATCAAGCTATAGGCATTTGACAAGTGTTTCTATAAGTTAACAAATCACATATTGCCATTGTTTTTTTCTTTTCTAATCAATATCATAATATCATATTTTTGCCAATTAATATGATAATCTCAAAACATTTTCACTTGGGATATGAATCGAAGGTTATATATAATGCCTCACCTCCAAAATATTGAATTTTTTATTGTTGATGGAAGTCGACCATTATTATTACTCTAGATTAGTACTGCCACATGAGGAGGTTGAATGGAAGATAAAATTGATCGATATATAATTTAAGGGTTTTGTACGTTATACATCAGTCACTATTCAATCTCATACATCATACCTGACATCGTTTTCTTTTTCTTTTTTTCATTTTTCATAGGGTGTGGGGTAGTGAATATTGACTGATTAGAAGAATTATTCATAAATCAAATAACATAATTTTTCTTCTAAAAAGATTGATTAAAAAGACATATATAAAGAAATTAGGAAAAAATTAACACAAACCCTCCTAAAACTACTATCACTACAAGAAATTTTACTTTTAAGGACGAAATTTGTTAGGGACGGATGAACTAGATATTGTGCGACAAATAAAATCGTCGAAAAATGCAAAACCGTTCGAATGGGAAAAAATATATTCGAACAGAGAATTAATGTCTATTCGAACGGTATATAATCTGTTTGAATAATAATCTTGGCGGTAAATTAATTTATTTTTTCCGGGGAAAGTTCATAACCGTTTGAACTTACGTTTATTTGTTCGAACGAGAGCGATTTGGTAGGAAAATGTGGCGGGAAGGTTGCTAGACCGTTTGAACAAAAAAATATTGTTCAAACCTGTTCAAACACCACATTTATTCATTCAAACGACTAATTTGGTTGAAAATTATATAAAAAGTGTTTATCATCATTCATTTCTAAATTTTTAAACAAAACACAAAAAACAATGCAACTCTTTCAAATTTAAAAAATAATATTCTAACCCTCATGCAACTTTATAATTTTTTATTCAACTTTTTCTCTCATTTTCCAAAATCTCATTAAAGTCTAAACTCAAACTATTTAATTACTATTTACAAAATATCTCACTGTTATTTATAGATTTATCATCTTTTTTGTGTAACCAAATGAGGAGGCCCAAGTGTTTTGGATTTTCTAATTATAATGGATCTCACAGGAAGTGGTGAATTTATATATCTGCTCGTAAGTAGCAAAATTACTATAGGATTAGTAGTATTTTGACATATATACAAGAAGGATAAGAGTTCTATTTTTCTATTAAGTCATTTTAGGGCAGGTAGTCTTCATCATTATAAGTAATCTTATAGTTAGTGATCTCTTGTTGCCAATGTACATACATTAATTGTAAGGTGAAGCCTGGTTGTGTAGTTGCAAGGTTGTTGTGAAGTCTTATGCAAGAGTATTGATGGTGTTGATGAGTTTGTATAAGTAGGGGAGGTAAAACGGTGCGTTGAGATAAGTAATGTTATGCATTTTATGGGTTGTAACAGAATTAATGGTAGGGAAGTGTAAACAGTGCGTTTTGTAGTTAAGTGGAACGGTGCATTTGATGGAGGCGTAATGTAGTGTGTGAAGTGTAGTGTAGCGTAGTCATTCTTTTCTTGTATTAGATGGGGGTAGGGATGAAAATCTTGATGAGGGGGTGATGGTGTATGAGAGAAGTATGTATCATGATGAAATGGGGTCATTACCTAGAGGGGTTAGATTAGACTTTCCACACTTTGATGGGTCTAATCCTACTGGGTTGAATTTTAAAGCCACCCAATACTTTGAGTTTCATTAGAGACTTCAATGAATTAGATGCTCTTGATGGCCTCATATCATATGGAGGGTGATGTAATTAATGTATGGTTTTTAGTTTTAGTGTTTGCTACCTTATTTATTTTTTTTCATTTTACTTACCATTCATGATAATATAAAAAATGATACTATCTTTAAAGTTATATTTCTATAAATTTAACATAAAAGAAATCACAATAACATTTTGAAATTAATTACATAAAATTAATTTATGAATATATAATATTTTAACTCTTTGTAAATTATAATATATAATATATACAAAGTTTTATATTTTGAAAATGATAACAAATTAATGGAAAAAATATATACACAAATTAATGATGATAAATTTTTTTTTATATAATTTCCAACCAAATTAACCGTTCGAATGAATAAATGTAGTGTTTGAATTGGGTCGAACGATATTTTTTTTGTTCGAATGGTCTAGCAACCTTCCCGCCACATTTTCCCACCAAATCGCTTACGTTCGAACAAATAAATAAAAGTTCGAAAGGTTATGAACTTTCCCTAGGAAAAATAAATTAATTTCCCGCCAAGATTATTATTTGAACCTATTATATATTGTTTGAACAAATATTAATTCCATGTTCGAATCTATTTTTTTCCGTTTGAATGGTTTTGCATTTTTTAGACGATTTTATTCGTCACAAAATATCTAGTTCGAATGTATATTTATCCGTTCAAACTAATTTAGAAAATATCCGTTCGAACTAATTTAGAAACTCATTTTGAGAAGAAATTCAATACTTACTTTTAGGGACGAATTAATTCGTCCCTAACAAATTTCGACTCTATAGTAAATTTTTTGTGGTGTAAATATGATAACCACCGCGTACGGTAATTAGTTCATGGGATTACATTAATATAAATAGGTATATGTCCAAAACAAATGGAAAGCGAGTGAGTTACCTTGATAATAGTTGGATGGTTTTTGTGTTCTACACCAGAAAATTCTGCAAAATCCCCAGTGAAATCACAAGGTGGCACAGATTTTTGGACCGCAACCTCAATTTTGTGGCAAAGCTGCTCATACTCTTCCTACATGAGATAAAGACAAAAACCAGCTAGGCTCTAATTAAGAGATACCAAATTAGTAAGTACTTAGGAATCTTCTAAGTCTGCCAGGTACGTATAATGAATACTAATTGTTATTACCTTCATCCTTTTCCTTTCATGTTGGAACTCCTTTGTGCTATCACTGAGTGTTATAATGGGATCATTGGAAAAGTATCTAAAAGGAGCTCTAACTTGAATATCATACTTCTTACAAAATGGTACCCAAAGCTGTGCAAACTTTGAAGCTTCGACAAGGGAATAGTAGGTAAGAGGAGAACAGCCATCATCCGAGACATAACAAGCAAGCTTGTGGGCTGGATAATCTACTGCCAACAAAGAAAGCACTGTGTTTACAGTGATGATAGGAGGTTCTAGCACAGGGTCCGCAGTTGTCACAAACATGTCCACTGAGGGAAGCTCATCAGTTTCCCTATCAAGAATACCGTCATGATCAAAGTTATATTCAATAAAATGAGGCATAATCAAGAATAATCATTACAATATTCAGTTAGAAATTAAATAATTGAATTTTTTATATCACTCTAATTATTTTTTAATATCCGAGCCAAACTTAAGATCTGTACATACACTGCTCGTGTATATATATTCCAACAATTTATGCAGCAAAAACATCATGTACAACAGATAAAGAGGTATATAACAAGCGCAAGGAGTGTGTATATAGATGTTACCCTGCAGCCTGCAAGAGACGGTCCGGGTGCGTTTTGAATATCACAGGATTCCATTTCATGTTGAGGACTAGAATCCATGTGAAAGTGAACCATGACTCGCATAGGAAAGCAAGGAGCCAAGTGGTTCCATGGTTTTTGAGGTGGAGAAGACGATATGTAAGGAGAGAAAGGAGAAGGAAAAAGATAATTATATCCGAGGTCCTTTGCAAAGTGTTTTTACGTGGTATTTTTTCATACAGAGGGAGAGAGATCACGGAGCTCGTCATTAAAACAGTAAATAGCAAGGTAGTTTTGGGAGAAGGATCGATCTCTTTTATTTTTAAGATAATGTTCAAACCTCTAACGTGATTGTGTTAAATAATAAATATGAGAAATGATACTTGCAGTCGTGAGTGTACAAACGCCGTGCAATCGTTTTGAAAAAAGTGAATAAATATGAGACCTACATAAAAAGAAATTAATTTTTTAATAGTAAACCCTACTTTTTTTCAAAATGACTATACGGTGCTTGCGCACTCCACGACTATATGTAACATTACTCAATAAATATATATAGAAGACTGGTTAATTAACTTGGTGATTAAGTTATAATTGTGTATTTTCATAGCTATTTGTTACGTTTGTGGCTACGAAGTGGATATGTATCTTCATTATTCACATCGATATAGGTGACGGAACCATATCTCACTCCAGAACAGCCGTGGAAGGGTTTTGTCGACACTTGTTATTTTTGAAAAGCTCAGACCACGTGTTAATGAAAGAGACACATGCATGCTTGATAGTGAACAGAACTTGTCGTACTCCCCGTTCTTATCTGTGCCGTCGTCGTCTTTTTCGTAGTATTCTTCTGATTGGGAATAATCATTGCCACTTGTGTCATGTTATTAACGTATGAGACAGAAATTATTAATGTTGTATAATTATTTAAAAATAAATAAATAAATATAAGATTTATATAAAAAAAAATTAATTTTTTAATAATAAACTATATATTTTTTTCAAAATAACTGTACAATATTTATACATTCTACTATTATATATATAACATTACTCCCTATTCTGTGTCCTGCTCTAGATGGAATTATGGAGAAAATTTAGCTTTCCTGGCCGGAGGGCCTTTTTTTTGGTTTTGTATTTCCTCTCTTTTGTTGTTTTCTAATAATTTATTTCCTGCAATGCCTCGGAGAGCTCAAGGAATCTACTTTCCATTTCTGTACCTTCAATCATTGATGGCTGTTAACAGTCGTGCGTCAGCGGTGTATTACTTAAACTTTGATAAAAATTTGATTATTAGTTACTTTTCAATAACATCTAATATAAATTTTTTAAATTTATTATTATTATATTAAAACATTAATTTTTATATTTTTATTTATTTTAATTTTAATTCTAATTTAAATATTTATTTATTATTAAAAAAATACATATTAATTTTTTAACGATCATATTATTCTAATGGATATAATTTTTTAACTATATTTTTTTTACAACAATCATGTTCTTTCGACGATTACATTTTTACATCGGTCATATTTTTCAACTATAAAATATAATATCACCTAATTATTAGTTATTGAATGAATTTATTAGGAATACAATATAGAAAAAATATTTGATATACAAGGATCCATTTGAAAGAATTTCAAGAATTTTTTATTTTGTTTTTATTTTTTAAAAAAGGCTAATTAATGGACCATTCAAAAAACACCCACTCGTTTTTTTGAGATAACTAGCAAAGTTATGCATAACACTGCTTTGGAAGGTATATAGTAATCTATTTATTAGAAGAAGAATAAGCCAATTGTTGTGATATAATTTATTATTTTAAGCAAAATTAGCAATTTTTTATGCAAGAAAAGTTATTTGGCCAGCCGTTTGGTCTGGTCAAATTTAACCTGTGAAAAAGGAAAAAGCCAAATTTAATATATATTTATTGAGTCTAGTGCAAGAGGATTTTAAGCAACTTTGTTATAGTTGAGCCAAAATTTGACTTTTGTTAGGCTACTACTAAGCAAACAATATTGCGTACAACGACCGCTCCGTGTTGTCAAACCGATATGACAACTCTTGATTAAGCGTTTCACCATTGAACACGATTCCAACGAGTGATCGGTGAAATGTGTCCTTGACAACAACAGTGCTGTCAAACTTAACCATCAGAGTACTTATTATATAAGGTGGTGATATTATGTAATCCAAATCTGTCTATTTTGTGTGCTTCTTAATGTAAATTATACATTTTTTTTATTTTTTTAAAAGTCTTTAAATATTTTAAAAAAAAAATCCAATATATTAATAGTCACTTTCTTAACAATTAAGTAAAAATAATTTTAAAAAATAAAAATAAAATATATGAGCTGTCAAATTGAAAGAGCAAACTTATAGGGACATATTATCATTTTCCTATTATATATAAGAGAAGTGAGATAGAAAAAAAAAATTATACAAAACAAACTCACAAACTAACGTAATTTATCCATGCCATTTTATTGTCATGCATATATATGCATACTGTTGGTAGCTTGGTAATTTACTTGATGAGATTTGTAAATAAATCTCACTTGTAGTCCCTACTACTGTTCTCCCGAAATGGTAGACGACATGTTAGGATCTTAAGGATCCGCACCCGATAGACTAGATGAGGTTGAGTAGTCCACAACAAGACGACAAGGAACTGATAACTACGGTTATTCACTTGTTTGGATGCAATCGTAGAGATGATAGCCGAGCTGTGTGAGCAACTCATCAATTTAGTACAATAGATTTTATTTTCAGATTGTGTTTATTGAGTGCTATTTTCACTACTTATATATGTTTTTATAGACATTTGGGACAAGTGTTATAACCTTTTGATTATTTGTTTATCATGTGAAATTACGAAATATGGTTAAGTTTTTAGAATATATTACTTCAATACAAACCAACATGCTCCACGATCCCCTCATCATTAACAATGTCACTGCAAGAGCCGGGAAGGATGAAGTCCACCTAGTTGGGGATGCCATACCAATCCCTCGTAGAGTCCAATCCCAACCTGAGTAGCGATGGCAGACCAATATTGGCTGCCCTCGAAGGTAATGGATGGTGAGGATCATCATCACAGGACCCATTTGGGGACCTACGAGGTCGAGAAGAGCAACTACCAAAGCAAAGCAGGAAGCATTTCTTATTATTATAAATTTAGGGTGAGTTTGGATGTTGAAATGAGTTGAGTTGAGTTGAGATGATAAAATATTGTTATAATATTATTTTTTAATATTATTATTATTTTGGGATTTGAAAAAATTGAATTGTTTATTATATTTTGTATTGGGATTTGAAAAAATTGTAATGATGAGTTGAAAGGAGTTGATGATCCAAACGAAGCATTAGTTAGTTTTCAATAAAATCAAATATAAATTTTTTAAATTCATTAATATTATATTAACGTATTCTGTGTCCTGCTCTTGATGGAAAGTGATACATAACCTCCGCAACTTCCATACATAATATATTTTTTAATTTTAATTTTATTTATTTTTTTAAAAATAATTTATTTTTTTTATTTATTATTTATATGTTAAATATTTGATGAAGGAAGAAATAATAAAAAAATGTGTGGGGGTATGAAAGTTGAGGGAAGTTGAGGGAAGTTGCATAGATTTTTTTCTCGAAATTGCGGAGAAAATTTAGCTTTCCTGGGAGGTCCCTTTGGTTTTGTATTGCCTCTCTTTTGTCGTTTTATAATAATTTATTTCCTGCAATGCCTCGATCGGAGAGCTCAAAAATCTTCTTTCATTTCTGTAACTTCAATCAATGCTGTGCGTTGACAGTCGTGCCTTAGCGGTGGCCTATTAGTTCAAAATTTAATTAGTAAATTTATTTACAAAATGTTTTTGATATAGAAGATGGTGACCGATGGTGGCCACCAATTGATTTTTTTTTATTTAATTGTTAAGTAAAGATTTTAAAATAAATTTCTGATTTTTATCTTCTTTCAAAAAAATATTTAAAATATTTAAAAAATATATTTTTTAAAAAAAATAATTTTTCTTTCTATTTGATGGTTATTTCCGGAGTAGCACTACTCATTTTATTTTTATAAATTTATTTAGTTACCTTTTAACAATATTAAATAATAAATTTTTAGATCTATCATTAATTTATTAAAATAATATTTTTGATCTTTTTATTTATTTTAATTCTAATTATAATTTAAATATTTATTCAGTATTAAAAAAATACATATTAATTTTCTGATGAATATATTATTGTAACGGATATAATTTTCTAACAGTGTTTCTTTTTCCAATAGTCATATTCTTTTAACTGATATATTTTTACAACGGTTATATTCTTTAACTATAAAACATAACATCTCCTTATGTGGTATATGTGATATAAGAGGGATCAGAAGCTGTATGAAAATAATTTGTTGTCACCACAAGAAGTTATTGAGCATGCACTTATGAGCATGTACTTATGAGCATGTTTCTGCTGCAACTACCAACAAACCAGATTTCAAAACACTTTGCAGTTGGGTGCAGGCACCACCAGTGGGGGCCTTAAAACTCAATGGTGATGGAGCCATTTTTAGTGATTTATGCAAATCAGGAGCTGGCATGGTACTGCGTGATGAGAAGGGCCAAGTTATTTTTGCAGCTAATAAAACAGAACATATGGTCACAGATCCATTTGAGATTGAGTTGCTCGCTATTCTAAGAGGGTTGCAATTATGTATTCCTATGGCACTTATAGATTTGCACATAGAGAGTGATTCCCTTCTTGTGGTGCAAGAGTTGAACATAGAGGGTCCTTCATTATCTATTTGGGGCAATATTGTCCATGAAATGGGGAGTATATTGCAGAGATGGCCAAGGTGGTTTGTTCATCACAAAGGCAGGACAGCAAATGGTGCAGCACACTCTTTGGCATGGTTTGCTTGGAATTTAGTTGATTCAGCAACTTGGTGAGATTTGATTCCAGAATGTACTGCAAATGCTATTTGGATTGATACACTAATGTAGTGCTTTGCTCAATGAATAAAGTTTCTTTTTTGTTATTAAAAAAAAAAACCCGGCCACTCATAACATCTCCTAATTATTAATTATTGGATGAATTGATCTAGAATGCAATATAGAGCAAATATTTGATATAGAAGGATCCACTTGAAAGAGCTCCAAGATTTTTTTTTTTTTTTAAAGGCTAATTAATGGACCTCATTCTGGAAATACACCCGGTCTAGCTTGTTTTCAAGATAACTAGCAAGCTTTCGCACAAGACCATTTTGAAAGGTAGTAATCTATTTATTAGAAGCAAAATCAGCCAATTGGTGTGACATGATTCATTATTATAAGCAAAATCAACAATTTTTTATGCAAGGAAAATTATTTGGCCAGCCCTTTGGGTTGGTCAAATTTGACTTGTCAAAAAGGGAAAGGCCAAATTTACTGTACATTTGTTGAGTCTAGTATAGGAGATTTTTAAGCAACTTAGCTATAGTTTGGCCAAAATTTGAATTTGGCTAAGCCACTACCAAGCAAACAATATTGCGTACAATGACCGTTCTATGCAGTCAAACCAATATGATAACTCTTGAGTAAGTGTTTCACCACTAAACACAATTCCAAACGAGTGATTGGTGAAACGCGTCCTTAACAACAATAGTGATGTCAAACTTAACCATCAGAGTACTCATTATATAAGGTAGTGCTACTATGTGATCCAAATTTGTCTATTTGGTGTGCTTCTTAGTGTAAATTATATAATTTTTTTTATTTTTTTAAAAATATTTTTTAAACATCTTTAAATATTAAAAAAAACACCAATACATTAATAGTCACTTTCTTAACCATTAAGAAAAATAATTTTAAAAAATAAAAATAAAGTACTTGAACGGTCAAATTGAGGGAGCAAACTTTGGGGGCATATTATCATTTTCCTATTATATATAAGAGAAGTGAGATAGGAAAAAAATAATTATACAAAATAAACTGACAAATGACGTAATTTTATATGATCTGTTAGATCTATTTTAAGATAAAATTAATTTTACAATCTAATGCACCATATCAAGTCATGTCATTTTGTACATCTACTTTTCTCTAATCCCTTTATAACTAACATGTTTCTCTATATATAAACACCGATACCTGAAACATGATTTAAGAATTTAACGACAACTAGTTTAGCACAATAACTAACTTTGGGAAGAATAATAACTATTCTAACATCTAGTTAATCAATAGAGATTAAAAATCAAGATTGAGAAAATATGCAACATAGAGAGAAAACTCTAAGAATTGGATTTATTCATAAAATTCAAAAACTGGTTTTGAAACCCACAAGCCGGACTCAAATAGTTAAAGAAAATCGAGATTTTGAGAATTTTGGCTGAAAATGAAAATTCTCAATTATTGCTTAAAAAATATGTAATAAAATAAGAGTCTCACAAAGAATTTGTCCCAAACAGAAATAAGAATCATGTCTAAAAGTGGCAATGAAACATTTTAATAAATGGAAAAAATAACCTAAACCGGCGATTCAGAGGGAAAAATGGTTGATTTTGGGGTCGGAAAGGGACCACTAGGCAATGAATGGTGACCATGGTGTGTGTGCGATAAAAGCATTTTGAATTGGGGTCATAAGCGCGATTCTGATAATTGTTGCCAAAATCTTGGCCAAAATACTAACACGTGAGCAACATTGCCCAAATTCGAGGAAGCTTCACATTTTCCTTCTCTATTTACACTGATTTGCCTTCTCAAGGTAGTCCAGTGCTATCAACACAGAGTCTGTCAACTCAGCATCATCAAACCTAGATCCCTCTACATCAATCTCCCCAGGTTGGAAAGAACTCACCCTCAAGTTCATGTCAGCATCAACTAGGTATTGACTGAGGTGTTTGACATTGAACACATCAATGGTCCTTGGATGATTGGCTCTACAACAGATCATAGATTTTGTTACAGATAAAACCATCACAAAAAAAACCAAACAAAAAAAAAATATTTTGGATAACAAAAAAAACTGCCCACCAACCGACACAACAACAAAGTCAGGAATAAAGATAATATGTGACAACTAGAATTCAACTGCTCGATTTGTCATGTGGATGTGATGACCAATTTATGATGGTCCAATTCTGTTACCGAAAGTTTGTGCGAATGTATTACTTAACATTCAGACACGAACCTGAACTATCGAGGTAGGCTCACATTCCAACGTACTTTCTAATGTTCGATTATAACAATGTGGTAAGTAAAACCCGACGTAACCGTTGTTTGGACGTTAGTGATAGGACGTTAGAATGCTACATTTTTTAGTTTGAATATTAAGTTCTACATGTTCGAATGTTGAAGGCTACGTTTGCACATTGTATGCTACATGTTCGAACTAGGTTTTGTATGTTCAAACTTTGATACGTTCTAAAGTTTCCTATCTCACGTTGTAACTTATTTCTTTTCTGATGTCGTTTCAAATGTGTGAGGTTTAGATTCGAATATAAATTCAATAAGAATTAAGAAATACATAAAATTAAATATTTGAATTATCCAAATTATACCATGCATAAAAACATAGAAACTATATGAAAATTGTTTTAAAAGCTTATGCTAGGAAATAGAAAGATTTAAGTTCATTTTTTCTTATTTTTCCAACCGCTGCAATCCTGCTATAGTGATATTATGCTTTCCATTTGGACTAGCATCTCTGTTTGTATTTATTCTTGCAATTCAGTGTGTATTCTTTCTGCTTGCTTCCTTTGCTACTCCTGCAAATGTGTCTCCAACTCTGACTGTCTAGATAGGAGATCTTACAACTCTTGTTATCCTGCCTTCATTTGCTCAATCTCTTGGCGTACAACATCCTAAACTTTGGTAGGATTGCTAACTCTTGAGCCTGAAGCTATGGAGAATGAAGGACACAATTGAAAGAATCTCCCAGTCCTCTCACCAAACCAGACTTAGTTCCAAGGACCTGGGTAAATATGTCGATGTCACTAGGAGACGATTCTTTAAAAGTAAATTACAACTCAATCATTTTCTCTTACAATAATTACAAAACCTACAATCAGTAACAGGAAAAAAAGGAACAAACAGAACAAATAATATTTATAATGACATAATAATGCTTTTAAAACTGAATTTAGTTTACGTAATTCTCTCTAGCTACAGGATCAATCCACTTGTAGTTGGCATCAGTGTGAGTCATAGCATACATATGAATGAGGGATAGATTTTCAGAATCCTCGTGTTTCTAATTACACCACATTGGCAAAATCATATTAGTACTTAATTAAAGAAAATCGTAAAAAGATATAATAACTAATCACTATTTTCTTTGCAAGACTTTGGAATGACCTTGAACCCGCACGATGGTGGATTGTCAAATTTGATCTATTCTGTGCATTGGTAGAACTTAAGTGCTGCATAAAAAATTAACTATGTTAAATATAACATATGAAACCATAACATAATTTAAATAAGTTATAGAAAATAATACAATTACCTAATATTCAGGATTTGAGAAAAGGTCGTAGCACTTCCTCCAAAAGTCTAAATTCATTTATTGAAAATGTGTTTCAATCGCATCCTCCAACATCTCGAATCTCTTAAAGTGTTCATGACACCTACCCTTGTAATGCCAAAATAATATAGGCAACTCATTTACAGTTTGTACATCCTTTTATGATCGATAATGATGTCATAACAAGAATTTGATAAATTAATACCATGTGGAAGTGATTTAATCAAGTAATTAAACACAATGCTAGAAATCGGATAAAAAATGGTTAACTTTAGGTTTTGGTTTCAACCAAGATTTTAGGGTTTCGATTTGATTCCAACCATTTAGGGTTTCACTAGGGTTGAAACCCTCTTTGGTCTAGCACAATTTGGTTGATCAGATGAAAAATATAGAGTTTTGTTTAGGTGGCATGATCTCACACCCTGATTTCATTCACAAATCTATCTAATAGTTCCTCTTTGTGCCAAGTGTAACACTATTTACTATGTATGGCTAAGATCTTGTGAAATACTGCACTGAGTGCACTTATTGAGGTTACTATTCACTCCGAAAAAAATGCATAATAAACTTAGCACTGAAAAATCCTAAATAGTCATATTAACCTACAATGAAAGTCATTTACCGAAATTCAACCTCGAAGTGCCCCTAAAAAATAATTTCACAATTTCGAACAGGCTTTTCGTCCGAAATTATGAAAATGGGTTCTTGCTCGATAAAATCCTAAATAATAAACTGAGTCTAACGGCGTAGACCAAAACACATTCTGACACTTCTAACTGCCTCAAATAATTAAACTCAAAATTCTAGCACCATAGTGAATGATAACACTAACTATGTTGACAGACTAAAACCTGCACGATTGGTCCATTCGTAAAAACTTATGGGGTTTTCACGAGACTCCTAAAATCAATAGAAATTCCACCAGTGAATTTCTAGCGGGCTGTTACACTCTGTTTGGGGTGTATGCATTGCATTTTTAGTGGGCGTAGTCATCGAGTTTCTTGGTATCCCTTAATTGCCCACTGCATAACCAACCATCATGCCAAGGGAGTCTATAGTTGCGGGTGACAGAGAGATGGTTGAGGACAATGACACTGATGTAGATAGACTAGATGGCCTCCCTGATCATGAGATTCAATAGTTGGTTGTGATTCTATATGCTCATCCCTATAATGGGACCAAAAGCACCAAACAAGCAGATTTATCTGGATTTTCCAAGATAATGAACTTAATCATTACCAATGACATCGATCCTCAACAACAAAAGATCGAGGTTGGCATGAATCGAGCACGCGCAGTTTATGGTACGCATCGCTCGTGGGGAGCTTTTAGACCTAGCAAGTTATATATTTGCTAGGATTTAATCAAGGGTCTTCATCACACAATTTTTGGTAGCAATGAGGGTCTAGGTAGATGTTGCTGAGCGTGTCTGGAGCCAATTGGGCCTATCAACTCCTACATATTGTCACGCAACAAGGGACACTCCAACAAGAGGCCTCGTGCTCCCACTACAGACATGGCTGAGATTCATGGAGATGCACACCCGACAGATCATGAGGTATCGGGTGAGGCCTTTACACAGGGGCAACATGCACTTCTATTCATGATGAGATTGCAGATATTGTGTATGCAGAGATTCGTGCACACACAACAGAGGTAATGGATGCAGTGCGTACAAAGATCCGGAGTGTCATCTCTAACGTACGTGCAAAGATTACTAGCATCATCACAGAGTTGGGTCGAGATGTGCAAACGACTCAGGTGATGATCTTGACTCAGCTGACACAGGTTGAGACACGCTTAGCAGGAGTCGAGTTGGTGGTCTAGGACTTGGGGGTGTAGTGTCTCATTATATTTGCACTTTCATAGTTTCTTGTATGGACACAAAATGTTTTTTAAAACTAATTTAATTATGAATCGTTGCTCGAACATCATTAAGCATCACTTCTATCTCAGTTATTTGTCCTTATTTTCTCTAATAATTGAGTTTTTTAACATCCTCCTTTTCATTTTTTAAATTATTTATTGATCTTCATTCTATATATTCTTTAACTACTATTTCTTAATATAAATTAAATATTTGTCCCTAATTGATTTAGGTATTGTTTTGACATCAAAATAAATAAAAATTCTACTCATGTTCGAACGTAAGTATTTTATAAGCCTTCGAATGGTTTTTCCACTCCCATCAAAGAAATCATATGATCCCGCCATATTTTCTGTTTGAACTATATTTATTCCGTTCGAACGTGTTCTAAGTTTACGTTCGAATGTTAAACTTAATGTTCAAATGATTGTATTATTTGGGACAACTTCTTCCATGTCAAAAACTATCGATTGAATGAAATATAAAGCGTTTGAACTATAATTGTTCTATTTTCAAGGACAATAAAAAATGCTTCTTGTTCGAACAATTATATAAGGCATTCTAAGGGTAAGTTGATTTCTCGCTTAAATCAGATGCCATTTTTTAGTTCGAGCGTAATTAATTTCTGTTCAAACATTTATTCCTTTCATGATCGAACGTTTTATAAACCGTTCGAACTAAAAATTTAGAGAAATGATATTTGCAGTCATAAGTGCTCAAGAGCCATGCACTTATTTAAAAAAAAAAGAAGAGTAAATATGAGATTCAAATGAAAAAATAAATTTTTTTAATAGTATGTCATTCTTTTCAAAAGCAGTGGCAAACCATAATATGTCTATCATTACTCAAGAATTTATTAGGGACAATATTTTTTGTCCCTAAATAGCGTCCCGTTCAAACTTAATATTTATTGTTTGAATGGTAAAGGGCTAATGTCAGTATTTAGGGAAGAAATTTGAATTTAATCGCTAAAAATAATTTTGGGACAATTTTATATCGTTAAAAAAAATATCCCAAAAGACCATTTTTTTTGTAGTGTTAATTTTAATTGTATGCTGTAATGAAGACACTGGAAAATTTCATATTACATGATCAAGATCTTCTGATGAACCACAAGCCCAAAGAGAAATTATGAGAAAACAATAATAGAAACATTACACGAACAAAGTGTCTAAACTCTTGGTAGATGATCACCTCTTGGACAAAGACTAAAAAAATAAAAGAAAATAAATTGATTTTAATTTTACTGATCACACTGAACTAGATCTCCTACCTGGTAATTGTGATACCCTTTATGAGGTTATATTACTCACCTCAAGTTTTTTACTTCTTTCCGGATCCTATTAATGATAAAAAAAAAAGATCATTTGGTTGGTGATGAAAACCAGTTGACATATTGTTATGTCATTATCACATAATTATATAACTTTTAAAGATATTTTGTTTTGCAATCATTTGTTTTGCAGTAATGATTTGTTAATTGCAAATCAATAATAGAATTACATTTATACCCAAAGTGTACGTCAACCCATTGCAATTCGTCTGCACCAATACATAAATAGAAATGCTAAAGTGGCTGACTTGTATATGGTGGCTTTGGGAATCCCATACTTTCCTTTTCCAAAAAGCCCCTTAAAAAACGGCCAGAAGCATAGCACCAACCACACACTACAAAAAGCCTCCCCTAGCCCAGATCCTGCATGCCGGCCATCATAAGCTGGTGTATGTTGCAACTTTAACAAGCTTACTACCAAAGTGGTCAAATGAACTAGCAAAATGGTTGTCCCTGGCACAAAAATAGGTGACTCATTGAACGTGAACCGACCGACATCATTATCATCACCATCATTAGAGGCTTGTTCTTTTTGTGTAACCTCAAAGACTGTCTCGGATAATCCTAAGAGCTTGAGAAGAGCACTAAGAAATCCAAATAACCATGCAGTCATTGTGTATACTCTTGCCATTCTCTGGTTATTCCACCAAGCTCGCACCGACTGGCCAGCTCTCAAGTACTCGGATAAAGTGTATATGTTGTACGCTAGAAAGAGAGAAACCGGTATATATAGAGCTGGTTCTTGGACCTATATATATATATATATATGTGCAGACATTAATTTTTAACTTTTATAAAGAACATAACACTATATATGGACGTGATTTAGAATAATTCATTCATGTAGTCATGAGCTTCAACATACAAATCCGGATTACTATCTTGTCCAAATAGAGGAAAAGCAAGTTAAGAGAAAAAAAAAATTGTATAGGTTAGAAATAATGACAAGCAAGCTTGATATTCTAGTTTTTTTTTTAGAAAAAAAAAAGAGTGGGGAGGGTCAGCCAGTGTAGCTTCCCCTTTTGGGAGTGACCACAAGAGCTCCCACTTGCTAGGACATGTTCGGATTGAGCCATAGCTACCGATCCCGTGAGGGGCAGCCTGTCACGGCAACCCTACCAAAGTGTCTGCATGCAAAAGCCACCAAAACTTTGGTTCACAAGTTTTACTAAGACAAGCCTTTTCAAACCTGTGACCTCGGACAAGATAGGGAATAATGATCTCCTAGCTTTTGACAACCGGATTACCACCTTGGTGCTAGCTTTATATTCTTGTTGGATGTAAGGTTTAGGGTTGCATGTTTTCATTTGAATCATTTGAATCCGCATGTAAGGGTTAAAATTGGAGGTTCTAGTTTATGAAACTAACCTTGGGTAAGAAGTGGGAGTCGGCAATAATACAATAGGCAGAAAGGGCAGCATAGCACAACTCGAAGATGGGGCGTAGACCCCAAGTGAGGATCCACAGATAGGCCAAACATTGCCTCCATTGGAGCTTTGCAGAAAGGGAGGCAAATATGGGACAACTTTTGCTGAATAGAATCTCAAGCAACCCGGTAGCCCACCTCTTTTGTTGGGTCATTGTAGCAGGGCCGCTCGAGGGGGCACACCCTAGAAAGGCAGGTGGGTCTGGCGTACAAGATGCAGACCTCCAACCCTTCTTTTGAATCATTTGCCCAGTATTGATGTCCTCTGTTGTAGATCCATAGATCCAACCCATCTGATATATACAGGATAACCACAAATATGAAAGACAACAAAATGAAGTAGAAAAAACCTATTTGAAAGTTTGCGTATTGATACAGTCAACATGTTTCGGATATAGAAGCCTTCTATATTTGTTAGTATTGGTGTTTTAAATGTTTTCTCTATAAATATAATAGACTCCACAGCAAGTAATATACCGACTTGTATGTAGTAGAACTTTTCTTGGATTAAGTAATACTAGGTCAAATAATAAGGGGATAGAGTTTTCTTTCTTGGTAAGTCATTTTTGGAGTACTCTTTATCATCACTAGTACTATTAATCTTATCTTTAGTACTCTCCTGTTGCCAAAGTAAGAATGAGTAAGACCAAGAATACATGGGTGAAAAAAAATTCTCTAGATCGGCCTTCGTGCACTTTGGCACATAACAGCTGACCTTTGTACCCCAGCTAGTGCCATACTCGTACCCACAACTGGCTATTTGGTATGTTGCCTCCACATAGCTCTGAAGATTAATGTATGGTTCATGCCCAGTTTTTCCTTTTAAAGCATCAACAGCTGATTTGATAAACTTCTTTGAATGCCCAAATCCTGAAAACAAAGCCTCAGCCAATTTTCCTGTGAAAGTGAGAAGTTGAAAAACATTCATTTTCATACAAAAAGGAAAAAACTCATGAACTAAGGGTCGGAACTATATATAGTTTTAGCGATATTAAGAATTAGGTGATTAGATAGGAAGTCATAATAAGGGAAACTCCAAGAAAGCATTTTTTTTAGTTAAAAAAAGTACATCTTACTTCACTTACCATCAATTGAATCTACATTATCTGGGGATAAACCATAGATAATCTTCCTTCTGTGAAAACAACCTGTTCCACCATAAATCGGTCCTTGAATTCCGCCTATTCCACGTGCTATATACTATATATGTACATAAGCAAAATAAAATCATTTCTCTCTGTATATATATGAAATGTTGCAAGAATGAAAGCAAAATAAAAGGAAAAAAAGCTATCTTTTAAGTTCAAGATTTAAAACCACCTCGAACAAAACCACCAGCTGATTGCCATAAGGATCATCCTTTAATCCATCGTAGAATCGTTGCGGGAACTGAACATATGCAATTTCTGATTCACTCTTGGAATCCAATAACACGCACATTGCATGTAGAACGACTTTTGGATTGTTCACAAACATATCGCAGTCTACATTTAACATGTACGGAGCGTTCGTCATCAATGCAGAGACTCTCGTCTATATAATATATATATTTGACATAAACAGTAGAAATTAAGAGTGTTATAATCAATCAGATAAACACCATGCAGTAATTTATAAATTCTTGCATGGGGGGAGTTTTAATTGAACTCCTCATCAAAAAATGTCATGTCTTACTAGAGCGTTCATGGCACCCGCTTTGTAATGATGTGGATGCTTATGCTTCTTCTCCCTAGATATATAGACCAAATGGGGTAACCCATCTGGAAGGCATTCCTTATTCTCCCACAAAACCTGAAACACGATTATCTAGGTAAGTCTTTTTGGAACTTAAACGGATCACACCCCAACATAAATACTGCCAATATCATATATAATCTCAAACACATCTTCGGATGATGCAGTAATTGGAATCGTAACAATTAGTCAGCTCCCAACAAACGATTTCCATCGAACCATTATGTTAGATAGAGACATAGGGGGTTTAATGGAAGATAAAATGCCAATATTAATGATATATAGATCATATTTATAATGAAAATAGCATATATAATAATTATATTACTTCTTAAACAAAGCGTAAAAAGAAATATAAAAAGATGGCAAATTACCACCCAATTTTGCAATCACCTCAAAAGTTTGAGATAATTGATGGGTGGCTACAGAAATCATAGTTTTGAGCTCATGTATTTGAGACCGTAAAGCTGTAAAGCTAGTTTGTGGGGCTTTTCCTTCAGTTTATCATCTGAATTTACATGCGAGCTATGTGTACACCGCCGCGTCGAGACTGTCTTTCGAAAGTGACATTACCACCTTCTTCAAGAAGAGGGAAAGATCACTCCTAATTGCTATTGAAGAATAATCTTATATTGGGCAGTTTTATGACATGAGTTAGGCCATATTTTCTTCAAATGCAGCCATGATTCGTGAATAACCAAGACAGTTATAAGTTCGTGGGATTCCATCCTAAATTGGTATATGTCCCTGCAGCCAAATGAAAAGTTTAATTTACCTTAATAATAGTTGGATGGTTTTTGCGTTCTACATTTGAGAATTCTGCAAAATCCCCTGTAAAATCACATGGTCGAACAGAGTTTTTGACCGCCACCTCGATTTTGTTGGAAAGCTGCTCATACTCATTCTACATGAGACGAAGACAAAAAGGCTTTTTTAAGACATTAATTTTATGATTAATTTATGGAAGGAAATTAAGTTAGACATATTCTAACTCTGACAAGCATTAATGAATTATTATTACCTTCATCCTTTTCCATTCATGTTGGAACTCCTTTGTGCTATCACTGAACGTTATAATAGGATCACTGGAAAAGTACCTAAAAGGAGCTCTAACTTGAATATCATATTTCCTACAAAAAGGAACCCAAAGTTGGGCAAACTTTGAGGCCTCGACAAGGGAATAGTAGGTAAGAGGAGAACAGCCATCATCCGATACATAGCAAGCAAGCTTCTGAGCTGGGTAATCTACTGCCAACAAAGAGAGCACTGTGTTTACAGTGATGATAGGAGGTTCTAGCACAGGGTCCGCAGTTGTCACAAACATGTCCACTGAGGGAAGCTCATCAGTTTCCCTATCAAGAATACCGTCATGATCAAAGTTATATTCAATAAAATGAGGCATAATCAAGGATAATCGTCACAATATTTCTTAGAAATTAATTGGAATTTTCTATTATCAATCCTTCACTCTTATTATCATTTGTTCGATAGATCTTGTGCATATATATATATATATATATATATATATATATATATATATCCAACAAATTATGCAGCAAAAACATCATCTACAGAAGATAGCTAGAATGGTATATATAGATGATGTTACCTTTGCAAGAGATGGTCCGGGTAAGTTTTGAATATCACACGATTCCATTTTATGTTGAGGACTAGAGACCAAACGAAGGTGAACCATGACTCACATAAAAAGGCAAGGAGCCAAGTGGGCCCATGGTTTTTGAGGTGGAGGAGACGATAAGTAAGGAGAGAAAGGAGTAGGAATAAGATTATGATATCCAAGGTTCTTTGCACAGTGTTTTTAAGAGGTGTTTTTTCATATAAAGGGAGAGAGATGAGGCTCGCCATGGAGGATGAGTAGATATCAAGGCACGCAGTTTCGATGGAAAAACCTGCACTATTGTGTTATCTAATATATAGGTGAATTCGTAATGAAAAAAATTTCTTCGCACTCTACTATTTATTAAACACTCAACACACTTAATGTATTGAATTAAAAAATAAAATAAAATAAAAAAAATAAAAATAAAAATAAAAATTTAAATGCATGACGTGTAGAAAGTGTAGGCACATGCTTAGAATTACTCATTCGTAATTGCCTTGATGCTATGATCTGTTGCGTCTGCGGCAGAGTCATGTCAGCCCGGGAGGTGTATACGTCGCTTGTGGTACTACAGTACTGAGCCTGTCAAAATCAAGTGTTTAATTAATGGATCATGCAACAGCTCATGCAACAGCTCCCGTTGGGCTCCGCTGGACATGTATTTTTTTATATATATTTTTTTAATTTATTTTTTATATAGAAATTTTTACAGTTTTAAATATTTTTAAAAAATAAAATAAATTTAAAATATTATTAAAAAACATGTATTTAATCAGAAAGTAAAAAAAATAAAAAAAATAAATTATTTTATTTTACTTACTTCGTAATTAAAGAAATATATTTTAATAATATTGTAATTTTTTTTCTATATTTAAAATTATAAAAAATATCTATATAAAAAAAATTAAAAAAAACACATAAAAAAAAATACTAGAGTCCAGCGGGAACCCAGCGGCATCTAGCATTTTCCTTAATTAATTCCTTGAATACTGTTCATACCGATTTAAGTCACGAAACCATATGGTCTAGAACAGCCTAGCGTGGAAGGGTTTTGTCCATGAGTACTAGTGATTTTCCAAAAGCTCGGACCACACGTTAACGAGTGGAACATGCGAGTGAGTGGACATCCGGCCTCTTCCTATATATGTCTTTCCATTATTATTTTTTATTTTGTTTGTTTCCGGCCAACTTGATTGAGCATAGGTTTAAACAATAAATTGAAGTTGTCTTCAAGGAGAACGTTGACAGTTACGTGTCGAAATTGTTTTGTTCAATATTTGTGTAACGTCTTAATGGAAGGTTTAAAATACATGGTCTATACTTCAAAATGACTAGTCAATGATACAATTGGACCTTAAATTTCCGACGTCCTCGTCGGGCCTGTCCATTGTAGGTGGCACGGCTTAAGTCTCACATTTCCTGTTGGGATAGACTCTGATACCATTTGTAATGTCTCAATGGAAGGCCCAAGCCACATGGCCTATACTCCAAAAGGACTAGTCAATGATACAATTGGAACCTTATAAAGAGCAAGAAATTCACATTCCCAAGTAATGTGGGATCTCATACACTACCTACCCTTATCCATATCACATGGGGTATCACAATTTGTATCCAATTAGAAATATTGCACGTTCTATATTGGTCCTCACCTTCCTCCTTCGTAACTCATAAGAATAATAATTTTTCTGGGTCAGTTTTAGATGGTTTGGCTCCTCTCTCGCAATGATGAGAATCTCTCTCTTGTCCTAAGTGCAAGGTTTTCTCCCTCTACATTTGGGTGTGTTTTTCACTCTTATTGGTATTTCTGTTTCTGTACTACTTGTGACTTTTTGCGATGGCGGATGATCTTGCGGACCGTAGGGGTTCCCTTTCATTATCTGAAGTAGAGAAATCTACTATACGTTTGTCTGACTTTACGAAGTTAAATAAAGCTTTTGATACTACGAAGTGTTTCCTATTTAAGCTTTTGACTGTGAAGTTTTATAATAAGGAGGCATTCAAAAGGATGATGAAGAATTTATGGCATCTTTCGGGGGGCTTTCAGATTTATGATATGGGGGAAAATCTTTTTTTGGCAGCCTGCTCTACCAAAGGTGAAAAAGAGAGGATATTATCTAACGGATCTTGGACTTTTGGAAATAGTCTGGTAATTTGCACTAATTATGATGGGTCTTTATAGATTTCAAAAGTACCTATGTTATTTGCTTCTTTTTGGGTCGAATTTCTGATCTATCTCTGGATGGGATGAATGCACGGGCAGTTCGAAAAATAGCAGGAACTCTGGGTGATGTTGATCTTATTAAGACAAGGCCTGGCTGGGGGGAATTTGTTCGTGTACGCATATCCATGGACATAAGTCAACCTTTGCCACGTGGAAAATGAGTTGCTATGGGCGAATCAGATTATGTATGGGTCCTTTTTAAGTTTGAAAGATTGCCACAATTCTGTTATTATTGTGGGATACTGGGACATGGGGAGCGTGATTGCCCGCAATGGATTAATATTATAGGTGATGCTAGTGACATTGAGTTTCCTTATGGTCCATGGCTGAGGGTGGGGAGTGCTCTTGTGAGAGCACGCAATCACTTGGGATCGTCTACTGAAGGAAGTACAAGAAACTCTTCTCCTGTAGATGATGATCGGAGCAATTTGCCGGTGAAAGATCCAATGGTAGTTACTGACTCTTCATCCCAACCGTTGATGGTTCCAGGCAAAGACTTGTTGTGTACAACTGCTCAGGGGCAGTTAATCAATTAACGACTGTGAAAGTTGATGGGCCTAGAATGGGCCTGGGGCCCAAAGCTTTTTTAACTCCTTTGCCTTCTGTGCACCTGCAGGAACATCATTCAGAACCAGCATCTTCTTCTTTCCGTAAGGATACACAGTGAACATCAAGGGCGAATCATGCCCGTCGTGCACGATCATCTCGATTTCCTTTGACTCCTTCAAATCGACAGTCGAATGAGAAGGCTTTAGGAGATTCGGGTGCTTTGATTCAGTTGAAGAAGCAAAAATCAGGGGAAGATGATTCACTGGTTGATGTCCCAATCGCATCGGCAGAGGCTGAGTTTCAGCCCTGCCGACAACCATGAAAATTATGAACTAGAACTCCCGAGGGCTTGGGAACCCTCGGGGAGTTCGAACCCTTCAAGTTCTTGTTCGGAGAGAAGGTCCTGATATTGTCTTCGTTATGGAGACACGTTTCGGCTATTCTCGTATGGAAATCCTTAAGGTGCAGTTAGGGTTTCCTTGCTTTTTAATGGTGGGCAGCATGGGTCGTTCTGGTGGATTATGCCTTTTCTAGCGACGGAAGGTAAGTCTAGTCTTAAAATCTTATTCTCAGATCCATTTTGATGTGGTTGTTTCAGACCCAAATTTTGGAGTTTCTTGGCTTTTGTCTGCAATTTATGGGCATCTAGAGATAAATCTTAGAAGAGATACTTGGGCTTTGCTTCGTTTATTGAAAGATCAATTTGATGATTTTAATGAAATATTGGAAAACTCTGAGAAATTGGGGGGTAGAGAGAGACCTGCTAGTCAGATGAGGGGTTTTCGAGATGCTCTAGATTATTGCCAATTACGCAGCATAGATGTCGTAGGGTCCTTGTATATATGGAGTAATTTGAGGGAGGGGTCTGCTCTTGTTTATGAAAGGTTGGACAGATTTGTTAGTAATGTGGAATGGCTTGACTTATTCCCCACCTGTAGAGTTTGCAACGTTAATACTTCAGTCTCAGACCACAGTTGTTTGGTTTTGAGTACGGATGCATTTGTGCAAAATGTTTTTAGGAAGCCACCTTTGTTTAAGCCTGAATCCATGTGGGTGGGAGAGAGGGGTTGTGAGGAAGCTATTGCTAATGCTTGGTCTTTAAATTCTGATGCCTCCTTGATTGATAAAATCAAACATTGCCGGAGTAACTTGACAGTATGGAGTAAGGAATATTTTGGTAATGTTAGACATAAATTGGCTATAAAGAGGCGGGAACTGGATCAATTACAGAATGTATCTTATCCCTCTTACTCAATGCATGAGATACATTGTGTTAAAAATGACATTAATTATCTTTTGGAGAAGGATGAATTAATGTGGAAGCAAAGGTCCCGTGTGCAAGGGTTGGCAGATGGGGATCAAAACACTAATTTCTTCCATTTTAAGGCTTCTCAAAGGCAGCGTCGTAATTTTATCACTGGGCTAAGGGATGATGTGGGCGTTATGCACAGTATCATAGTTTTATAGTAAAGTGATGAGAAGAGTATCGTCCTCAAGAATTGGTAACTTATTTTTGGCAAATACTGAAATTGTACTAATCCTGACTTTATTTAGAAAAGTCACTAAGATTTTTATAATTACAAATTTAAATAAAATTAATTCAAAGAAAATACTCAAAGGAAAAGAAAGATATTGTTCAAAGATCAAATCAATGAGAAAGAAAACTTATATGAAATCGATTTCACATAATCTCTCACTATGCTTTACTCATATAACTAATTGAATTTAATTCTCTCTGTTTGTTAGCTAATCTCCACAAACATCCAAAAGCCTCTTTCGATAGTCAATTAGAAATTATTCTTATTCATCATTTTACACAAGAGTATGCAAATTAATAAAGTAAGAAAGTAATAAGACCAATGATTTTAATACTACATAGATTCATACAAATCTTTCGATCTTCTATAATTACCTATACCGAAATATCCGAGATCTATCCTATAATCCCCTCTTTCGACAGCAAATCACAATATTAAAATCATCTAATTAATGTTCAGTTAATTAGAAGTAATAAGCTCAGAATAAATCAGACAAACATAGAAGAGAATTACTTCAAATTAACATAGAAAAGCAAGCACAGTTCAGAACTAGATTACATCATTTTCCTAGAATAAAGAAAACTTAGTTCATGCTAAAAATTAAATTCAACATAAACGAATTCACCATAATTTTTCTGAGAGAAGAATAAAAGAAAATGAACACTGAAAATGTTCTTCGCAGTTCGCAGTGTCGTCCCTCGCAAGCCGCAGCGTCTGAAATGAAAAACTTCAAAGAAATACCCCTCTAAAAAAAACTCTAATTTCATGCTAATGATATCCTTAAATAGGGTAGGAAAGAAATCCTAATATCTTCATATTCCCACACTCAAAATCGCCTAAATTTTAGGACTCAACTTGGCAGCCACGTACATGCTTTATGAGTTTGAATTTGGACATATTTATTAGATACAACTTTGTAGCTCTTTAAGATAGCTTTCCAAAGCATCAAGAATCGCATCAATCTGATATTAGAACGGAAAGTTATGATTAAAATACTAAAGTATGTCTATGCTGTCTGCCAGCGTGTTTTGGACTCTGATCCGAATTACTCTCAAAACCCATCATTATCCTTATTTGAAGAGTCCTACACTCATTGAAAGTTCTTAGGTTATTTCAAGGTCTTGCCCACTTGAAAGTCCTTTGAATTCGAATGGGTTTGGAATTGCTCTTTTATAAACTCTGAAATTAAACATAAAAATCTGCTCAGGAGTATCCCAAAGTAAATAGAAACTCAATTCAAGAATACACATTAATTCCAATGATTTCTATTAACATTTTAGTCCAATAATAGGGAATTTAGACTAGAGTTTAAAGTTAAGAAGTGATAAAATATAAGAAATTATGCAAGTCATCAAACATCCCCAAACTTAAAACTTTGTTTGTCCTCAAACAAAAAAAATAAAAAAAATAAAAGACCACTATAGACTATCAACTTGACCACATAGAGAAGTTTCATCACTCACCAAGCCATAATCTGAGTTTTGATTTCATCACTAGTATCTTACTCTTTTAACATCACAGATAGAAAGAAAATCAATAAAAAATTTAACAATTTGTCAAGCAAGAGTTAAGCATTTACTTCAACATAAAGCTAAGACCTTGAGTGTGTGTGTGATATAGTCAATTCAACTCCAAACCACCTGCAAACTCAGATAAAAGTAGAACAACTGAAACCAGAAGAATTCTCTCAAAACTTAACCCCATAAGTCCAATTTTCAGAAATCTTCTCCGCTAATGTAGTCAAACCAAAATCAAAGGTCAAAAGGTCTTTAATCAGGTTATAATGACAAGCCATAGGGTGAGGGCTAAGAAAGAAATGGATATAGAAAATCAATGCAAACTGGGAAAATACTTAGTGGAAAGAACAATGAAAGAGATATCCACATGATTCAAGTCATAACTCTTCTTCGACTATATGTTCATACTTGTGATATTATTGTTGCTGTAATAAATGAAGTAGTACCAAGTGCACCTTCAACAAAATCTGAAGTGATTTGCACTCCAATTATTGAATTTTTTTTTATTTTTTTCTGCCATGATGGATAAATC